>JANEYF010003577.1:3190000-3695383 GCA_029963845.1 Rhamnusium bicolor
GAACATAAGTAGATAATATAGTAATATAGTAATGCCAATAAACCCATGAAGAGAATAAAACAGTTTAATTTGCCA
The DNA here is from genome assembly GCA_029963845.1 of Rhamnusium bicolor. Lineage (NCBI taxonomy): Eukaryota > Metazoa > Arthropoda > Insecta > Coleoptera > Cerambycidae > Rhamnusium > Rhamnusium bicolor. The sequence goes on from JANEYF010003577.1 coordinate 3,190,076, forward strand.
AAATTTAAACTAAAATTGCCGTGACAAAAATTTTGTAATAAATATATAACCACAGTATAACTACATATAACTATTATGCGGTGGGTTCTGTAGACTTTATATGTATATATACCCTTTTTTTGTATGTAGATTCTTTATTATTTTATGCTTTACTAGTTCATTATTGTGTAATAATTACTTAGATGTGAGCAGAGCTGTCAGTAGTTAAAATACTTGAAATTATACTTCAAGTATTTATTAGTACTTGAAGTACTTTACTTTAAGTACTTATCTGAGTAGATATTTTTACCTGTATTTTAATTATTTACATAAGAAAACTTGAATTTTTAGTTGATTTTGTCAAGTAAGTTACTTTAAGTATTCTTAACAATACTTGAAGTATTACAACATAATTCAAATAATAAATTGTACTTGAAGTATTCTTGAGCTACTTCAAGTAAATATTTGTGTGATACTTGAACTCTGAAACAATTACCTCGAAGTAAAATTCCTTTTTCAATTATATTTTGTTTGTCAAAACTTGCATAAACAAGACCATACAAGAAATGCTTCGGACTTGCTAGAATTAATTAAGGTTTATTTAATTTTTCAATGATGCAACGCCTCGAGGTAAGGTGGTTTTAAAAAGACATTTCTAAAATTGTATCTTATAGTGTACAATTAGTAGTACGGTGCATTCGGTGATTAGTGATTTACAAAATTAAATAGGTAGGGAGATAGCATGTACATCAAACATTATTGGGTAAATTAAGGTATATTTGCACATAAATCAGTAAACCATTTATATCAAATATTACTTTCATATCACGTCACGTGAGTGGAAGTATTATATCGGCAGAGGAGCGTCTCACTGATGGCAACCGGTGTAATTTTTTTTCGGAAATAGAACGGCTATAGAACTGCCAGTAGACGATTTTTCATCTTATGTCTTAGTTAGGTTAGTTGATATTATAGTTCAACACATAGAAATACCATAACTATCTTTGCTACTAAATGTCACAAAGAAATATCACCACCTTTTCGGCAGAGAATAATTTGTGCTTTCGGCCTTGTTTTAACTGTTTACGCTTCATATACTTTTCTGTTTCGGGGTTGGAACTACGTGTGGTCGTCGCTTTGAGAAAAAGATTTTTAGATTCAAGATGACTGTAATGTTATATCGGTGTGTTTAAGTATATTACAGTTTCCAGCTCTTTTGTTTTGTCACATTCTTTGCTATTTCAGTAATCGACATTATCGTACTCATAATATTCATAATATATGGTTAAGCCAGTGGTTAGGGTTGTTGTGCATTAAAGTGCCAAGAATATTAAGCCAGTTTCCGAAGTAACTATAATTATTATACATTATTTTTTACATATTTTTGTAAATTAATATTAATAGTAGAAAATAAGAAAGAAAAGAAATTAAGCAAAACATATTATTATCATCATTAGATAATTATTATTACGATAAGGTTACATGTTGCATCCCTATTCCTCCGAAACAATTAAAATGATCGATCTTAAAGGTTTAGAATAAGATTTTTTGGTGTAGACTTTGCTAATTTAAAACTGATTTCAGATATACGTGGTCATTTGCAGGGGGTCAAAACAAAGTAACATTTTTTAAAACGCGACACCTACATATAATACATTTATTTTTACATTCACTAATTTTCACCGTGTGATTTACACGCATAAGCTTAGCATATAACTAAATATGTCAAATTATATTTTTTACGCAACTCTAATCTGAATCTGAAATCATTAAACCATTTATTCATTCTAAAAAATACAAATTATATTTATATCGAAAGTTATTGATTTTTACTTAGCTTTTTATGAATTTTTTTGTAATACTTCAAGTAATTTTATGTACTTTAAGTATTCTATATAATTAAATTACAAAGCATACTTCAAGTATTGTCGCTTTACTTCAAGTAAATTACTTGGCGATAAATCAAGTAATTTTCAAGAGGAGTTGATAACTGAATTATGTTTTAATAAAAGCTGTACTTGATTGAATTTTTTGATATTTGAATACTTGACACTTATACTTCAAGTACTTTTTAAGAGTACTTGTGACAGCTCTGGATGTGGGGTACATTATGGAGTATATAATATTCTTGTGTGTATTAAGAATTTTAAATGCCCGCGTGGACTTTATTTTAACACATAGTGACATGAAACTAATATTTCTGATATCAATTTATATGTATAAATCTGACAATTCAATTTTCCATTTTAAATTTTTATTGATTCAATAATGAATTAGTAAAACAAAAAACTTTGTATGCACCATGAGGATTACCTACTTGAACTTTATACATTCGGGCGATTTACTAACCCTCGGGCCAGAGGCCCTGGGGTTTGTAAGCCTCTCACCTTCAGAGTATAAACATCTACATAATGACTCTGGTATAATAATAATATAATAATAATAATAATATTTATTTATAATTTTTGTGATGTTTTACAATAGACATAATATGTAATTAAATACTAAATTGCAAATAAATATAAATTTACATCCATTTTAAGTTCGGAGACTTTCATATGGATGTGAGTTTAGATTATACACATAGATAGAAGTTTCTAAAAGTAACTTAATAATGTTACAAAATTAATTCTATTCCAGTAAAGAGAATGTTATAAAACTAGCCTAATGAACTATAATATAATATAATATAATATAATAAGGGAAATCGTTATTGCTACATAATTAATTCAATTCCAATAAAGAGAATTCTGATAATTAATTGTTATACCCATAATTGTGCTTACACAACACCTGTCATTTGCCCTCAACCACTTTTTTAAACGTATACAGATTTTTAGTATTTCTAATGTTTAGGAGCAAATTATTATACAACCTTTGACCCAAATAAATAAAGCATCTTCTTCCTGTCTCTTTTTTTTGCTACACATATTTTATTATAACTAGTTCTTTCCCTTTTTGCCTAGTACTGTAAGTATAGTCTAGAGAATGCAGGTATTTTTTATTTTTAAAAAGATATACCTATTAATGTAGGTAGGTTAATCCCATATGAGTAATTATTCATGATAAGACAAACAGAAAAATTCTCATAAAATTCCTTTATTAGTGTGACCGGTTTCGTGATGTGAAGTAAATTTACTTGTTCACGAAACCGGTCACACCAATAAAGGAATTTTATGAGAATTTTTCTGTTTGTCTTATCAAGATATATTAATATTATTTTTGCGTACACTTGTCTTAGATCCAGTATTTCAGACACACGATGTAACTGGTCTGTAGAATATCTCATATTTTTGTTGAACATTATTTTTATTATTCCCTTTTGTAATACTTCCAGTGGTATTATACCAGTGCTATTATACCATATTGAAGTATAGATTCCACAAGAGCATAGTAAACTACTTTCAGTGTTTTTAGGGTCAAAAAGTTTTTTAAAATTCTAAATTTATATACCAAATATCTAAGTTTTTTTATAATACTACTGGCTTGAACATCCCATCGTAGGTGGCCGTCAATCATTATCCCTAAGTATTTAATACTTGTAGCAGAAGAGATTTCTTGGTCATCGATAGGTATTGTGTTAAAATCAGGTAAGTATTTCTTGTACGATGTAAATGACAAATATTTAGTTTTACCCCAGCTCAATGTAAGTAAGTTTTTATCAAACCACTCTGAATTTTTTTAGATCTGCCGATACAGTCTGTCTTAATTCCTCCCAATTATCACCTTGGAAAAAAATTGCAGTGTCATCTGCATAGGAGATAATGTTTCCTTTTGTAGATAAGGTAAGTAAATCATTAATATATATGGTAAAGAGAACAGGCCCTAGAACTGTGCCTTGTGGAACACCATATGTCACAGTTCTTTCCTCACTTGTTACATCATCGATCATAACTTTTTGTTTTCGGTTTGTTAAGTAACTTCGAAATAACTCCAATACATTTCCACGGATTCCAAGGTTTTCTAATTTTTCTAGCAAAAGCTAATGGCTCACAGTGTCAAAAGCCTTTGCTAAATCCACAAATACACGTATGGCTGGTTTACTGTCATCAACTGCATTATATATTTTTGAAATTAACGCGGTTATTGCATCTTGCGTAGATTTATTTTCACGAAATCCAAATTGCATATCGTGAATTACTTTATTTTTTTTGTAAATAATTACATAACCGCGTTTTTATAACCTTTTCAAATATTTTCGCTAATGCAGAAACCAGCGATATAGGTCTGTAGTTTGATATTTTTGAGCGGTCCCCATTTTTGAAGATAGGTTTTATAACGGCTGTTTTAAAGTAAGTAGGTATTATACCTGTTCTGTATGAATACACTGATTTATTATGTAGGTAAGAGGTTTTTTAATATAATCGACACATTTTTTTAATAACTCGTTACTAATTTGATCAAGTCCTGGTGCTTTCCCGCTTTTTAAATTGGTGATAATATTATAAATTTCATGTTCGTTAGTTGGCATCAAAAACATGGAATTCGACATCGTAAATGCTTTGTTGGTTTCTGGATTTAAATTACTATTTTTAGATTGAATATTATTTGCTAATGTTTCTCCAATATCTGCGAAATAATTATTAAAGTTATTAGCAATTTCCAGTTTGTTATAAATTTCTCTATTATTTTCCAACGTGATGTTATTAATAGTATCTTTTTTTATTACAATTCATATTTAAACATTCGTTAACAGTTTCCCAAATATGTTTTGAGGATTTACTATTTATTTCAATTTTATTTTGAAAATATTTATTTTTGGCTGTTTTTATTAAAGAATTTATTTTATTTCTGTATATAGTATACTTCCGCTTCTTTGCTTCGTTTGCAGGATTTTTTATATATTCCTGATATAGTTTATCCCGAACCTTTATAGATGTAATAATTCCATTAGTAATCCAAGGTTTTCTCTTAATAGTTTCTTTTATTCTGATATTTTTTGCAGACTTAGTAACATGTTCATTAAACTTATCAACAAATAACTTAGTTGCATGTTCTACGTCATCAGATGTATACACCTCAGACCAGATCTCATTTTTTATAAAGTTTTTTAATTTTGTGTCATCAAGTTTCTTTATGGTTTTGCGGTTCCCATTGTAATAATTGGCATTTGAATTTTTTATTACAGCACCTACGGAGTAGTGATCCGTGATCTTACTTTTAATTATTGCTGCAGAAATATTGTCAAATTGTTCTATGCGAGCTTTCAAAAAAATATGATCGATACAGGATTTAGAATGTTCTGTGACTCTAGTGTGTTTATTTATTAATGATTTAAATCCGTTTTCACTCATTACATTTAAGTATTCAGCGACGTCTTCTATATTTTCAGAGTATATCAATGTTTAAATCACCAATATATAAATAACTAAATGATTTTACAACTAGTTTCATCCTATTCGGACATTTTCAAGTAATTAAAATATACAGACTTATTTTTTTAAGTATAAATTGAAGAGCAATTAAGTTTATGGTTAATTTTCATGATGTATACATATGTTCAGGGCCGTCTCTATTGCGACGCTAGGGTGCGAAATGTAATTTGCCGCCTTTCCCTTACCAACTCAAAAACATATTTTTTCGTCCAATTTGGGAAAAAATTCAGCATTTTATTTTGTATGTTTATAATTAAACTTAACGTACAGTGCGCTGTACAGGTGCAGGAACCAGGAACGGTACAATTACGCCAAATATTACGTACATACTGAAATAAAAGTTCTATCTACTCCTTTAAGATTTTAAGCGACACATTATTTGATGCGGGCGACATCGCATCAAACTTGGGCACTGTCAGAGACCCGTTTACTCTGACAGCGCTAAAGTTTACACAGTTTCTGTGTAACTTTGACAGTGCCTCACCGCTGCAGGCGGCGTGATATAATAGATAGATAGATTTTATTAGTCAATGGCTTATACACATAGATGTACATATATGTGACAAGTCATAGTAAATTTGAAAGTATAATATAAAACATAGTCATCAAGTCATAACATAATAATACAGCAATTGTGGTTAATAAATAAATAGTCAAATTACTTTACTTACTTTTTAAACGTGAATATTGCCGCCGGTGTGGGAGACCCCTTGCACCCCCGGATAGAGACGGGCCTGCAGATGTTATGTCTTAAAAGCAGGGTTTTTGGTAAGGTTATAGTAAATTTATATTTTGGGTTGAATTTTATTATCTTCACAGTAATAAGTTTACTAAACTGAATTTAATAAAGAGGAATTGTTTAAATCTCTATCTGATTCTTTAATATGTTATAATTTTTATTTTTGTTTAACTTGATTATTTCCAAAGCTTCTAGTTTAAGTATTTTATATTTTCACAGATATGTAATATTTTTGGCATATGATTATTGGTTATGGTATGGCCTAATTCTGTTAAATATTTATAAAGTTGTTTTTGTGTGTGAATATGCTCTCTATATCTTATATAAAATGATCTACCTGTTAGATCTATGCTGCATTACCTCATGAACAATCTAACCGTGGTGTGGAGTATCACACTTTTTTATACATTTCAGTTTTTCTTTTGTGTTGTACAAAAGTCTGCCTGCATGTTTGTTCAAACACACCAACACTGCGAAATTGTCCGCACTAGCAGCATGTGTAATCGCGAATTTACGATTGCATGTCACTGCTACGCGGGTTGTTTCACTATTATTAAGGTCCATTAAGTACACTGCACTCATCAGAAATTACGTAATAACAATGAAAGAAATAAAAAGACGTCCTTTATACTCGTCGTATATGCAACAGTAACAGTTCTCAACCGCAGTCATTTGCAGATTAATCAGAACGATCAGATAAACAATACAAGGCCGAGGCAGTCACCATTATCGCCAATGTTTTAAGCTGTCTCTGGGATGTCGCTCAGAATTCCTATGTTGCGAGTTATATTTTTTTTCGTCTTTTGCAAAATGGGAAACTGACTTATGCAACACCCCGTATATACGTAATTTTCAACACTATTTGAAGATATAAAAATTTTTATGGTTCGTAAGTAGAGTTACCAAATCGCGCTGCCGATCCATGAGCGTAGTCTAAATGAATGTAAATGTAAACGAGACATTATTAATAAACCTTAATGTAAAAGTTTAAAAAATATATATATAAACACTTTTAATTTAAAAGTTATGTTAATATTTGACTGTTCCCGTTTTTCTAGGAATTATAATCATTTGGATTAAATATAGGTAGATTTTAATTAATTGTATTTTATACTGTAGGTTTATAAGGTTCAGTGTAAGAATAGCCACCCGGCTTACTTTCGTTTTGTAATCTGTAGTCTGTTCTTCTTTCTTAAGAGAAATAAAGACGTTAATTTTTATTTTTGTCTGCAGTCTCCCGCGGTCTCCAAACCTCACGAGAAGAGCGCCAGCATATTACCTACAACCGCTCCCCATATCCTGTATCCCTCCAAGTACATCCATTATTAGGATGACCATCTTGACCGAGTAGTCTATGTACAGCACTTGAAGATCGTACCGGAAATCACGATTTTTGGTACGTTTTTCCTCCTCCTTCAAGGTGATGTTTTTGTCAGCAGGTGCCGAGAACTCGATGACGTACATCACCTTGATGGTCGAGGAGGATTATGTCAGGCTTGTTGGCTTGAATTAGCCTGACCGTCGGGAATGAGTAGTTCCAGTAAATCCGGTATTTCTCGTTCTCGACAACAGACTGAATATCTCCGGGGATGTAAGGCAGCACTGGTGTCTGGTCTACCCCGTACGAGTGCCTTAGGTGGTAATCTAGCACTCGTAATGCTGCATTATGTTGGTGTATGTAGGCCGAAATCGCATATATGGATATATAGAACATGTTGAAAGTAAGTATATGAACGATTCCGGCGAATGATGGCAAGCCCTGCAATTGTAATCAGGAATGTCTACACGCCACACGTGGCTGCGGTAGTTTAAGGTGTTGATAACACCATCCTGACATGACACAATGATTGCCTGAGTCGCCGACTTAAGCCCGGCTGATATTAGAAAGGCGTATGTCAACTTGGTTGATAAATCCAATTTTTGCCAATTTAAATCTTTATGGCCTATTAACATATACATCTACTTAGAAGCTAATTATATTTCATTTATTTCATTGCTAAAATAAATAAATAATACAAACGTCGGTTTAAGTTTGACTCGTATTTACATATAAATAAATAAATATTTACACAAAAAAATGAACTTCCAGGACGACAATTTCCGCCGAGAGGTGCGGACAGGTCGTCCTGGCAGCCGCTTTTGTGGCTCTGTGCTCGTTTACGGGCTTTGTGATTTTGCTGCAGCTGGCACTTTCCTATAGAACAAATACAGTGCGTTTTAATTATTTATCTTTGCAAGTTTTTAGAATTGAATGTAAGGAAATTATTTTGGTTAATAGTTATCGTATAATGCACAGGAAAACTGTGAAAAATCCTGTTTCAAGCAATTGAAAATTAGGATCTATGTGAATTTTGTTGGAGTGGAAAAGGCGTGTCCATGCTCTGTGAGGAGTTAAAGGGAGTGGTTTAAGGTGTTTGTTAGGATTGTGGGTTGAATTTGTAAAGTAAGGTGTGTGTGTCCGTCGTTATGTGTGTTTTGTTAGTTTTAGTCGACTTCATAGTATAGTAGCAGGTTCTCGTGTATCTGTTTATGTGTGTGAATGTAATTGTGATGTCCGCGTATGTCTGTTATATGTCTTGTTAAGTTGGAAGCGTGAATCTTGGATGTTATGAATTTTTGGGAGAGTTCTATTATGTGATCGCGTATAAGTGGCATGTTTGTGTTTCTGTGTAAGTCGTCTGTTCGTATGTATCTGTTCGCGTTGGTCACGAGTCTCAGTAATTTGTCCTCCTGCGTCACCTGGAGGCGGTTCTATTGCGTGTCTGACCTACTGCTCCAGGCGACGACGCAGCCGTACGTCATTATTGGTCTCAGTATTGTCTTGTAAAGTAATAGTTTGTTGTCAGTATTTAGTTGGGAGCGTCAGTTAAGGAGGGGATAAAGTTTTCGTAAGTTCATGTGTATCTTGTTTATTGTTTTCGTGATGTGGGGTTTAAATGAGAAACGTTGGTCCAGTGTCAATCCTAGGTATTTAACAGTTTTGTTTTCCGTAATAGTTTTGTTGTTTATTGTGAGTGGAGTGAATGTCTTGATGTTCGTAAATTTTTTTGTAAATGTAATGGTCTCTGTCTTTGTCTCGTTTATTGTTATTTTCCATTTATCGTAGTATTTTGTGAGTAAGTCAAGATGGTATCGTATTTTTGTCGTCGCAGTCTGAGCATAAAAAAGATTGTGCGTAGATAGTCGTGTCGCCGGCATACATTATAGTCTGGGTCAGAGGATGGGTGCGGGGGAGGTCGGCGAGGTAGAGGTTGAACAACGTGGACGAAAGTACCGTGCCCTGCGATACGCCCGCCCGTATATCATAGGTATCTGACATAAAGTTATTTATTTTTACCTTAAATTGCCTATTTGTTAAATAGAATTTAATGAAAGTTATGTAATACATGGGTAATTTGTGTAAATTTTGTAATTTGGACAGGAGACCCCCATGCCACACAGTGTCAAACGCTTCTCCTATGTCTAACAAAAGCATTCTTGTGTTATGGTTTTTATTGAAGCCGCAGATGACGTTGTGCACCGCTCTGCACAACGACAGCGTGGTATTGTGTCCTCCTCTGAAATCAAACTTGGTGTTAGGGATTAGTTCTTTTTTTATTTATGATTGAATTTAGATTTTTGAGAATAATTTGTTTTCGCTATTTTGCTCAGGGTGTTTAATAGCGAAATTGGGCGATAGCTTTTAGGGGAGGTAATAGGTTGATAAATCCAGTATTTCCATGTTCTTATAGAAGACATCATGTTGGGGTTTATCGAAACGCATTTCCCTGTTTCGCAGTTTTTATTCGGGCTCTTAGACGATTCGGCTGAAGTTCAGTAACAGATTCAACATCAGCACCTCGCCGGCCTCTTCGTCTAGCGTCGATACGAAACTGAGTTCATCTGTGGCTCTCTTTGCTGCCTTGAACAATCCTATGCCCGTTCCTATAGTTTCATGATATTTTACTAACCGCAAGAGTAGATCCGAGCTTCTGAGTATGTTACATGCCATACTCAGTACTACTCTGCCATGCATACACTCCAGGCTCAAGAGTCTTCGACACCCCCGTTGACGTGGGAGGTGTCCAGAAGGAATGGACAATCTACGATGAATACTTCTATGAATTTTCATCATCCTGTGGCTGTGTCTGTCTAACTGGCGCAACTTGTCTACCATCCACTTCACTATTCCAAAACTTCTTCCCTGAAAGATCGGAAGACCAAATCTTTTGCAGGCGGTGTCTGTATTTGTCGCGGAGAGAATTTTTTATTTGTTTTACATCCTGGATGTGCCGTTGTTGCACACCCAGGTATGTGTAGGTCTCTCAAGCATCCAGATATCGTAGGATGCGTCCAGGAAATCATCCTGTAAAACTGCTCTCCTATATGCCACCTGCCCTGTCGTGACCCGCTGTGCATCTTATGTTATGGTGAAGCGGGTTCTCCCTGGTGGCGGTAGCAGCTGTTCGATGCAGCTCACCAGTGATACTGGTATCGTAAGACATTCGAACAAGTGTAACAACAGCTCATGAGATGTGTAAAATGCGTTACGCTAATCGATCCAGGCCATTGATAAGTTGCGCTTTTATTGCACAGAACCTTGTTTAATTTATTATTATTATTATTATCGTGTAAATTTTCAAATTTATTTTTAACACGCTTTTATTAGCTTCACCTGTATGTTTGCTTGCTTGCTTGCTTGCTTGTTTGCTTGTTTGTTTGTTTGTAACCAACTCTTTGGACTCGATTTTGACCCACTTTAAACGGACAGATTTAATTGAAACTTTGTACACTTACGAAGAACCGGTAACAATACAATAATTTGATAAGTTTATATCATTATCCTGATCAGGATCGCCAGTCCTTTCCTCACGTATCGTCTGCGTGAGAGCAAAGGCTTAATACGTATGTACATTCCATGATTGTCAGTTAGCTCGGTGGTCGAGCGGGCTAAGGCAGTCGACGCGAAACGACAGACTCCCCGGGCGTGAGTTCAAATCCCATGGCTGAAATAAAAAAATATTTTTTTTTTCAGAAATATCTGTTGGATCGTAATATGTTATAATATCAGCATCAATAAGCAATATAAATATAGTTTAAAAAAAACTACAAAATACGCTTTCATAGAACATCAAACTAAAAAGTGAAAAATAAATATAGTTTAAAAAAACTAAAAAAACACGCTTTTAAAGCACATCAAACTAAAAAATGAAAAATAATTATTAATATAAACTGAAAACAATAATGAACGAAAAATACTAGTATTATTGTGAAAAAAGCGTGGGGCGCTTTGTGCAATATTTTTCGTATATCGAGCAACCCACGCTTTTTTCACAATAATACTAGTATTTTTCGTTCATTATTGTTTTCAGTTTATATTAATAATTATTTTTCACTTTTTTAGTTTGATGTGCTTTAAAAGCGTGTTTTTTAGTTTTTTTAACTATATTTATTCAAGTTTGTTATCATATAAAAATTAACTAAGACATCATAACACAAAAATGAGCAGAGATACTGATCAGAGTAATCACTAATCACTAATCAGACTATGATATGGGAAATGTAGAAAAAAATGGTTCAAGGTAAGTTTTCTATAAATCCTATTATTTGGCGACTTAACTGTAATTTATAAAAATATACATTTTTTATTAAAAAAATTCTTATAAAGCCAAAATAAAATGTTATGTATATTATCAATTATAACATGTACTCTGCCAAAAAAAAAGTAAAAAGCTATATTTGCCTTTAAAAATATCGACGCGTTGACTTTAATTAAACTTTTATTTTCGAGAAATTAAGCCTGTGTAGGACATTTAACATTGTATAATAGCTAAAGACGACGAATAATGTGTATGGCACATTTTGTTTGATTATGTAATATATATGAGGAAGTCATATATAATAACAAATGCACTCTTTCTTCTGTTTAACTAATCTAATCAATGTTAAGCGATGTGTCTGCTGTAATTTATCATGATAGTAATTTATTGTTCTTTCGAATAGGTACTCTAAAACAGGAAGCAAAATCGCGCGTTTCTATTGTTTTTACTCACTACCATCGAGACAAACAAAAAAAATGTTCAATTTGCACCATTTATATGTTTATATAAGAAACTTTCACACTCATTCTGGGCTTTGTAACTGCAGTGAAAAAAATTGTTAGTTACTAACAAGATCTGTTCATAACAAGTCATTAAATTAAAAAAAAAAAAAATGTTTTTAATTGTTTTTTTTGTGTATATATTTAATTAACAGTGTTGAATGTTGGAACACATCACATAAATATATGTCTATGGATGCAAATCATTTTCAGAGCAAAAAAAATAGGCTCTTAACTTTTAATACGGAAGATGGGGATATATCGGTAAGTGTTTATTAATGTATTGATGTGTGGAAATACTATTGTATATATATAACACCAATAAACAATTATTATTAATATGATAATAATAGTCTTTATTAAAGACGAAGCTAACATTCCAGATATAGTTCTCTAACACTTAACCTATATACATACAGATACACACACATACTGCTTTTTAAAAAAAATCGCCTAAGAACATCTAGTGTGGAAGTAATAGTTATCTATACCTTTACTATTTTGTTGTCACTGTTTTAAAATTATCAGTTTTTTAGATGCGTTTTGTTTATTAATGGACGGATTGATTCCATTTCTGTTTTCAAATTTGGTAGATGAACGAACATCTTCAAAATACCATGTCGTCAACAACGTGCTCAGTATCAAGTTAAGTGAGGTCGCACCTCACTTAAACTCACTCAACTTAAAATCTTAATGTAATAGTTTTGAGATGTTGATCCTGAGGGTATGAAGATTGTGAGAATTGTTTCCTCAGTTTCAACTATCGGAGGAAATTGTGCTACAATACGAACCAATGGAAATGCTTGGGTGGAAAATCTGGTACGAAGTATCAAGGACAACAGTTTATCGTCAAATGAGATCTTTTGTATTTTTTATCGTACAGTAATTTCCATCACGAACAAAAAAAACTGAAACCAGTAATATAATCAGGTGTTTTCAGTGATGGTTGTGATGAATATCGTTTGTGCTTGTGGGGCCAAGAGAGACAAGCGTCTCCGTGGTAAACGTAGGAATTTGGTATCGTCCTTGGTTCGTCATACTGTCATTACAGAATAAGTAAAGTTTAGGGTGCTCTTTCATATCAGATGATTTTTAGTTTCTGTTTCCAGTCTCTTCAACGTCATTGGTTATACCATGAACGTATTGTAACCAGTAAAAACTTTTCAGCAAAATATTGATCGACCTGGGATCAAAATGATTTAAGACGTGACTGTTAATACTTAAGTGAAGCAGTTTTGTAATTTTTTTTTTTAAAGGAGGACATTTTACCGATACGTTTGAAATTTTATCACAAATTTTGATTATTTAAAGTTACACGTTTTTGAAATTCGTAAATTGAAAAATTTATTTGAAATTAAATTTCAAGAAGCTGTACTTAAATAATCAATATTTCTTAATGAATTAGAAAAATATGTATGTTGTCTATATAATAGGTCCCATGCAAAAAATATAATGTTGACATTTTAGGATCTTTACTTAATACAAAAAACAGTGTGTAAAGGATTTTTTTAAATTTTGTCTTTTACAAAAGTTATTCAACATTAAAGTTTCAATTATTCCATTACGGGCTCAAACATCGCCTGCTGAGCAGATCGATCTAGTGACGTCACAGAATAGGAACTATCATAGTGCAAGTGAACACAAAGCAGGCAAAAGACGTTGTTAAATTTGTGTTGTGATTGTTGTGAAATTTTAAGTAATTACATATCTATAATAATCAACTCCTCAAAATCATCATATTACTGGTGTATCGTGCCGATGTGTAAAAATACTTCAATAAAAACACCAGAAAAAACTTTTATCCAAGTTCCAAAAAAACGAAAAACGTAGGAAATTGTAATTAAAAATGATTAGACGAGATCCAAAATCCAAAAGTTACGTTTTTGTATGCGAGGATCATTTTGATGTGAGTAATTAAAAAAAATAATATAAAAAATTGATATGCAAAGGCAATAAAAAATAATATATTATGTAAAAGGCATAGCGGGGTAACGAGGGATTCTAGGTTTCGAATGATTTTTCAGATTTTTTTATATGCTATTTTTGTACCCTAAAGAAGATATTTTCTAACGTGGAATTTTGTGTGAACCTACTCGGAGTTACTGAAAATCGTCGGACACAAATTTGTCAATTATCCCTTTTTGGGTGAGACTCATTTTTAGCTAATATTAATTTTTAAATTGATTTCAATCACAAATTCAAAGAGTTTTTACTTAAAAACGATAAAGGGACATCCAAAAACACTTTTTCTAAAAGTACTTTTATACAGGGTGTATTTAAAATTCGCACACATATCTTACATAGGTATCTACATCTAATTTTTCAACATTTATATGGATTTAGGGATATTAATTCCTAGGTAACTGGACGAGTTCGGACTGCAAGTCATTTAATTTTTATACAGAAAACCACATGAAAAATGGCATTATGAATTGGGTTGGAATAATTCCTATTAGCTACAGTTATGCCCACAGTTAAAAGATTATTTTAGTTTTTATACAGGGTGATTGAAATAAATATTTGGGCATTTATTTTAATAAACTAATACATTCTCTATTTTTGTTTGAAGCCACTAATTTTTGTGCTTATTGTGATTTTGACTACGGGAAATTATTCATTTTATTTTTTCAAGGTTTCTATTAATAAAATATCGCAAAAAACTTCAGGTACAAATTAGGGAGAAAATAGTTAATGGTTAGCGAAACGTCAAAAAGAAGACGTTCCAGATTACGCGCGGAAGCTTCTAGTTTGTTCTACGTTGTTGAATTGTGTTGGTATATAAATACAACTTAATTTTTACTTTTTACTTTATGTACAATTCATATAAATAAACCAATACACCCGCAAAGCCAAGGCCGTCCGCGGTTGATAAATAAAAAATAAAAATAAAGTTGTATTGATAAATATTATTCATCATTGTAACATTCATTATGAGCCAAAATAAACGTTACTATTATTATTACTTTAGTTAGCGATACAAACATATTTACCAATATACCAAATATACAAGCTATTAAACTTACGTACCTGTTTGCTTTTATTCCTCTAATTTCTACAGAAGAAAACAAAATACTTTTTGAAAAAACTTTGCGATCATCATTGAATTAACTTTCGGTAAATTGTCCGATTGAGCTTTGGAATAACCTTGTTCATTTATGTTTGAAACTTATTAACAAGTCACATTTAATAAACACTGCAATATCTATAGCTCAGACAGGACATAACCAAATAATTTCAGGAAACAAGCACCCATACTTAATTAATGCATGAACTATATATGTAGGTATCGTACCGTTCACCACAGGGAGATTTCCTGGTTCGTGACGTCGGCGCGTCGCGCCAATAGGACAGTGTTTTCAGACACGCCTCCAGCATCTGATATTTAATTAGTAATTTAGGCATTTTCTAGGTAGAAATTCTTAAAACAGAGTTAATAATTGCTAATGTTTAATAAGACTGTAATAGAACATGTAAATTAATTTAAAAAATCCGGCGAATGCAAGGGGCCTGTTTAAAAATGATTTGGGCTGCAATTATTTCTGTTACAATTTATGAATAAATTTCAATTTAATCTGAAAAAAAGACTTTTTTATTTAAATTTATATCCTAGTATTTACCAAACTGCGTAAATCCATTTAGAGAAAATGTGTTATTTTATTCAAGAAAAAATACTTATAATCACTAATCATATAATTAATAATACCTAACACAATGGGATAATAAATTATTATTACTTAAAATAAATTTTGCATGTTGAACTTTATTTCCATTTTTTTTAGGTGCACGTAGAATTTGTTGTACCATTCATTAAAATTCCAGTAAAAAAATCACTGGATATGACCAAAGCAGCTATAGCAAATATAAATTTAGGAGCAGTTTTATTAGCTGGAGTTCTAACTGTTGGGGTATCCTTTGCTCTGCCAGCGATATTTGCATTTTTTAATAAGAAACTGTTTGTCTCACCAATTTATAATTCAGGATTTTCTGCAGATTTTCACAAGAAATATAAAAGTAAGTTTTTAAATTTTATTTATTTTTACGCGTCCACATAAAATATAAATATTAGAATTATGCATGTATCTTGAGAAAACGCAGTTCTTTTCAAAAAAGTGATCAATTAATTATTTGAAGTCATGTGACATCTTTAATAAATCTTTATCATTGATGTCACATAAATAGTTGCCTTGGAGACAATTTTGTAAACAAAGGCTTGAGGTTACTTTTGTACTTTGCGCTTTGTTAGACGAGGTATGAATAACGAAAATGTAGCTTTAAATTTATTTAATAATTATGTATTCATCCATTAAGTTGTTTATCATATTCTTATGTTGGTGTCTTTGTATTTTCCTTGTTAGAAATTTTGTGTCTATCGTCTACATCTGTTTTGACAACTCCCTGATACTATTGCAGAATCAGTTTAGGGGTATGAAACATTAATGAATAATCGCTATAAAGGGGCCTACAGACACATGTACAGTAGCAGTAAATAAAAAATAGGACAGCTCTTTTTGTGTAGCATGTCAGTCTTGACCTATGTATCAATATTATGTAGCCTATTAATATTAATAATCCCAATACAAAACTAAATTTTTGCAAAAAGTCTGTCATAAGAGTTTTCCCATTCTTTATTGTCCTCATTTGTACATGTCTTGACATGAACGCACGTTCATGTACGTGGTATCCATATTATCTACACACACACTTAATTATATTCAAGCAGTAACAAAAAACATGTTCGACGCACTTTTAACTGAAATTTTGTCTACACACTAGCATATATGAACGCGCGTACATGAACGTACGTTTATGTCTTAAGAAGTGTACGTGTGTATGTAGGTATCTTTACGGCTTCTTTATTGGCGCAACCCACGAATTTCTTAATATAATCTGGATCTCTGATACAACACTAATAAAATGTCCTCTACATGTAAGCTGCCATACTGTGGGCAATTTATATTGGCTACATATTAACCAATTATAGAAGGTTATGAGACTGCGGAAATTTAAATCGTGTTTACTACACACGTTAGTCTATTTCTGTGATTATTTTTTAATGTTTTATAGTTTTAATGTTATTATAGTGAGACTAATCTAATTATATTATCCTACTGAGAATATTTTGTAGTAATTTGTTTTTGTACAATGACGTGTTTTCTGGTTTTGACATCTGTCATCCATCAGTTTTGTCTTAAATTTAAAAAAATTAACCAAAAACGATTTAGTTCAGTGGTCATGGAAGAAATTATCATACAAACTAAAGAAAATGCATGTAAAAATACTATGGTAAGTAATAATTAATTCGATAGGAAACATTTCCCAATCATTTTGTGACGAAAGGAGTTACAAACTAGAAAAAAATATACCAGTCACGAGCGAAATATTTATAATAATTGTGTTTTCATATTCAAAACTTTAGCACAATTTAATTTTGATTCACTATAAAGTTACTTTATTTAGTTTAAATTGAGAGAATTGTTGAAAATGAAATGTTAAAAAGTTATATTTTGTTCTTCTTTTTTTGGGGCTTACTACCACATGAATAATTCTTCGTTATCTAAAAAATATAATTAGTTACCCAGGATGTTATTGGAAAAATAAACCTCTGCGCTTGTAACTTTACGTCAAAATATTAGTCAGAGGGTGTTTTTGAAAACTAATATGAGACACAAAAATAATAATATAATTCCCTAACGTTTTGGAAAACGAATCCGTTTCATTTTTCAAAGTTATTTATTAATGTAAGGTTAGATGAGCATAAAAGTTGAATTAGAATGAGTGAAATTGAAAAATCGAAAATTTGTTAACATGCTTGGGAAAATGGACCTGTGTATACCGGTTTGTGCTGATATTTCAGTCATTCCAGTGAGATATATGAGAGACAGAATGAATACCGATATATACCGCTTCAATTATCGTAATTCCCCAGTGTATGAGAAACAACCATATATTATATGTATATACTATTTTGTTTGTATAAAATTTCAGCATGATAAAATGAAGTTTCCTGAATATTATTTTTAAAATTTTATTTTGGACTACATTTAATGGTTTCAATGCCGTTGCATATATACCACCCCATGTATGCAATCATAATGTAAGATAGACTCGATTAAAGAGAAGCATAGAGTTATTAGCTATTAGCAGGTTTTTATTCAGAAATTGCTCTAGAAGGCAAAATTTGTAAAACAATTTTTTTTTTCAAATATGCTATAATATAATAGCATATATGAATGTCTCATTTAAGGTTTTGATCTATAATTCCTAGGTATTGTTGGTTTCTTTTATTTCATGAGAAAAATTATTTATTTATATATCACGACTGTTAGTTACTATTTTTGTGAATGCAATAGAGTTTGTTTCTTCAATTAGATAAATATGCATTTCTATTGCTCCAGAAGCATTGGGGATCTATCCCCCTCTCCCCCTGTAGGTACGCCACAGTACGCTACAGTAATTATTCGCTAATTCTGCCCAACCCTGTAATTTATTTGTGTAGCAACATACTCATTTTTAATTTTATTTTGTAAGTAATTATGCTGTTTACGAAATAGAAGAAATATAAATAAATCGAAAATATTTTTATTTATTTTATTAAGAACAAAAACACTTTACGAAAATAACCAAAAGAGACAATGGTGATAAAATCGAAATGGTAATGAATATGACAAAATTTGTAAAAATGGCATAAACTCAGAACTTCCTTCTGGAGTAAAGAAATTGTGATTAAGTATGATGAATACTAGTAACAAAAAACTTCATATATATTTAACAATAATCATATTTTTAAAGCGTACTAAAACCAATCAGATAAATATATAAACACAAAGAACTAAAAAAAGATAAAAATCAATTTATTGTATTACTGGAAAAACTATTTGATATCTTACTGCCATAAGCGTTTTGCAAACTCTAATTTAGGAAATAAGTGTACTTATATTCTTATACTTAACCACCAATATTCTTATAAAAATACAGTTTTGCTTTCAGTTATATTCTCTCATTACTTTTTGCCCTTTTTGCCTGGTTTCCCTTTATCTTTCCCTTTTCCTTTGCCTTTACCCTTCCCTTCTTTAGATTTCTTCTTTCTAACTTCAAAGTCTTTCGGATCATACTGTGTATCGCAATGTATAACGTTTTGCTTTTTCTTAAATCTTTCCGGGTGGATGATTCCTGCAGGTGGGGTAAATTCGATATCCAGTTCACTGTCAGAACTGGAAGATTCATCTTCCTCTTCACAATAGCACAACCTTGAATCATCATTGTCTCCATCATCTGAAAATCAGTAGTAAATAAATTTAGATACAATTAACCAGTTATTTAGGTAGAATGAAAAGTTCAAAGGTATACCGGGTGTAACAGGATCATGGTACACCCCCTTTTCTTCTTTAGATTTGAAGATAATTGATTGAAATTTGGGATATCCTATATACATAATAACCGGCACTTTTTGACATACAAGTGATTTTTTTTCACTTCGGGTTTCGCCGGACTAACTTTCGATTCTTAAATAGAACACCCTGTATATTATTGCATTTTTGAATTCTGTATAATTTTCTGAATCCAACGATACTAAATAAGTGACATTTCAAACATCAATATTTTTTATAATATAATTTTTAGTTTTCCATTTAAGTGTGCCTTGACGGTTCCGATTTATTCTAAATGACCCGTGTAATGCTAGAAAAATCGAACTCCCGTCAAAAATACTAAATTGCGTGATTTATGAGCAAATAAAGTTCATCAAAATGGTTTTTGGGGAAAAACTCAATTTTTTCAAATTATTAGTACTATTAAAAAAGGAATTTATTCATATGTCGTATTAAAATGTGCGATAAATACAAACAAAATTACAGCTAAAAGAAAATAAGAAAATACAATTTTGTTCTAATTAAATGTTAAGAAGTAACTTACTAAGGTGGCTTTGAAAACAATGAAATATTTAGCTTGTCGAACATTTGTTGGTTTACCGGTGTTTGTATTGTGTTTTTCAAAATTGTTTAAAATTTTTGTTAATTGTGTTCAAAATGCCGCAAATTTATACAAGAGATGAAAAAGTGGACATGTTAATTATTTATGGGGAATGTAGAAAAAATGACGTTGCGGCTAGACACCTTTATGCCGAACGATATCCTGATAGACAATGTCCAGCGAGAAATTATTTTAATCGTCTTGAAAATTAATTCCGAATTGAGCCCAACAATGATTCCGAAGAAAATTTCATTCTTGACGAAGGAACGGAAATTAATGTTTTGGCTCGAGTAGAAGTTGATAAGACTGAGAATTGAGTTTGAATTGGAAATTAGTCACCAAAGAGTAAGCCGAATTTTGCACAAATACTGTAAATCTTTTAAATATCAATTGCACTTGTATGAAAATGATTACGAAAGTAGGATGGAATATTGCAATTGGATTTTGCAGAATAACGTGCAGCCAAACAATGATTTTTTGGGAATGATTTTATTTTCGGACAAGTCTAAGTTTACAAATTTGGGATTATTTAACCGACAAAATACAAAATATTGGTCACAAGAAAATCAAAATTTATTACGAGAGGGTAAATTTCAAGCGCGGTTCGGTTTCTATATTTGGCTTGGAATAATCGGTAGTAGAATCATTGGTCCAATAATATTTGAATGACTTCTGATTGGTGCCAGATATTTGGGATTTCTGCAAAATGAAGTTGAGGACAGTTTAGCTGAATTACCTTTCCATTTACGACAGGGAATGTATTTCCAACAAGATGGCGTTCCTCCCCATAAATCAAGGAGAGTAATTGATTACCCTCAACGGAGATTTGGATAAAACGTAATTTCGACGAATGGTCCTGTGAGGTGGCCTCCAAGGTCACCTGATTTAACACCCCTTGATTTCTTTGTTTGGAGTCATTTAAAAAATATTGTCTACGCAACCGCCGTTACAACCCGTGAGGACCTGGAGCTACGAGTAAGATGTGCAATTAATAGCATAACGGCCCAGCAATTGGCGAATGTTCTTCGAGAAACAGTTATGCGAGTTCAGAAGTGCATTGACGTTAATGGACAGCATTTTGAACAACTGTTGTAATGTTTTGTGTTAATTTTTTACCACCTTATGTATAACAAGGTAATTAGAACAAAATTGTATTTTCCTATTTTCTTTTAGCTGTAATTTATCGCTCATTTTAATACGACATATGAATAAGTTCCTTATTAACAGTATTAATAAATGGTACCACGGTACCAATATGGTTCCATTTGAAAAATTGAGTTTTTCCCCAAAAACCATTTTGTTAAATTTTATTTGGTCATAAATCACGTAATTTAGTGTTTTTGACGAGATTTCGATTTTTCTAGCATTACACGGGTCATTTAGAATAAATCGGAATCGTCATGGCACACTTAAATGGAAAACTAAAAATTATATTATAAAAAATATTGATGTTTGAAATGTCACTTATTTGGTATCTTTGGATTCAGGAAATTATGCAGAATTCAAAAATGCAATAATATACAGGGTGTTCCATTAAAAAATCGAGAATTGGTGTCACTAAACTTATTTTTTTCTAGTTCAAGGAAGGTACTTAATTATGGGACACCCTGTATACACATTTTATACAGACGGTACAGTTGAAGTGGATATTGTCAAATTATTGACCATATTTGGATTTCTGTATTATTGGAACGAGTCGTTAATCTCAATGCAGTGTTTTGTGATTTTATCAAAATTCATTGACCATCGACTGTTGTAAATAGATTTTTAAATTATGGTTGTTTTTTTATTTACAGGGCGATTAGTCAGTCATTTTTGTTAAACATATCATTTCTTTCAAATTCCTAAAAGAAACTGGATTTTTTTGACATACAAATTATGACTGATACGTAAGTTTGAAAAACACGTTTGTATAATATATTTTTTTATGCATCAGAATATAACTAGATACAATATGAATTACATTGGTTTAATTTTAATTGTTCTTTGTCTCATACGTCTGTAAAGTTCCTTCAGAAAATCATTATTGATACCTTATGAAAGTGCGAAACAGACGATTATCACTTGCGCATCCGCCAAAACATAGCATGGATTTTTTAAACTAACAATAATGGTTGACTTGTTTATTATGAATGTGTAGTTATTAGCAAAATTGTTAAGATCCTAACTAGCATTTTGGAAGGTATTTATATTTCTAGACAAAAAAATGTTTTAATTGTAGTTAACCTATGTAGAACCTGGAAACAAAATAAAGGACCAAGATTGGTCCAATGTTGTGAACAGATTGGCCCAATATTAAATGTGAACAAGTCACTAGATTGACTCAATATTGTTTAAACTACATTGAGATATATCATGCTGTTTTGATTTTACTATCCACTGAAGATTGACAAAAATTTTAATTTCCGATGAATCTCGAATAAAACAAGATAATATAAATGCGCCTACAGATCCCGAATTATCAATAAATAAATGCTATTTTTTACTATATATTACACCATAATTTTCACTGATAACGCGTTTGTCATTTATTTCTAAAATGGTGCTCAATGTACAAAATTTAAAGGACGCCCTTAAACTAAATATGATAGTTGGCATTTGAAGTCTTAGTTTCTGCATTAAAGAAAAGTTCAGCTTAAAAATACAGGACACGGGGTCTAATACTAACCGTCTTTTTTCTTCTTATTCTTATTTTTTGTTATTTTAAACTGCATGGGGGTACAATCCATGTAAGGGTTTTCATTTTCAACCAGTGAATATGGATCTTTCAGTGGGTTCATCGTGATCCAATAAGCTCCTTCTTTTTTTGTATTTGTAGCGTCGGCTTAGGAGAAACGTGTACATCTGAATCGGAACCCATGCCGCCGCCTCTTCCCTTCTTCTTGAATTTCGGTATTGGTACAAGTCCCTGTCCTTTAGCTTGTCTGTGTGCTCTTATTCTGGCTGCTAAAGTTCTTTGTATGGCACCTGGCTTCCAGCCCTTTCGTGGCTAATATGTGATAGAAAAATTTGATTTTTAATCAAAGTTATTTGCAGTCGTTATTTTCTTAAACCGGGTACAGACTACAGCTGCAACGTGCAATTTAACGTGTACTGTAACTTGTGTAAACACGAGTTGTATGTTGCAGGTCACGTTGCATGCGTGATGGCGATCCATTAAGCCGGGTATAGACTACAGCTGCAACGTGTAACATGTAATGCAACATGTAATGCAACCTGTGTGGATACGAGTTGCATGTTGCAGGTTACGTTGCATTGCATGCGCGGTGGCGATCCATTAATTGTCGGTTTTTATCGCGAACACAAAGGAATATTCAGTTGCAACGTGGACGCGAATGTTTAAAGTTGAAGTAGTGTACGTCTCGAACAGCGAACTGTGCATAAAATAAAATAAAATGGAATGTAAATGGGATCACTAGGAAAAAATATTGTTAATTCAACTCTATCAACACAACGATGTGTTATAGAACCCTGCGAATATAAATTAAAAAAACAAATTGTTATAGTTTGCTTGAAGGACCACTAACAATCAACACTTATACATTATAAATTGTGTATTTATTGCTTCAATAGAAATATTGTTGTTAGAAATATAAAATATTGACATGTCTTTGTATCAGCGTACAACAAAAGTCATTCATAGTCTCTTTTTTTATCCGCCAGATGGTGCAGTTGCACGGCAGCATAGTTGAAGACGCCAGTGGCGTGGAACAAATAATAAAAATTCTTACACAAATATTAAAGCAGATAAGTGAAATGAGATGGGTGAAGCTGACTCCATCATGCAACATTCGTTTCACAACTACGATCACTGCGGATACGATGCGAAATAACTGAAAACGGAGGTGCGTATGTTAACGTAAAAAAAATGCGTCCATGTTGTATTACACGTTGCATTGCACGTTGCAGCTGTAGTCTGTACCCCATTTTTGTCGCGAATACAAAGGAATATTCAGTTGCAGTGTGGATGCGAATGTTTAAAGTTGAAGTAGTGTATACGTATCGAACAGCGAACTGTGCTTATAATAAAATAAAATGGGATGACGAGAAAACATTATTGTCCATTCTCTATCAACAGAACGATGTGTAATGTAACCCTGCGAATATAAATTGTAATTATAAGTCTTTACTGGACATTCGGACAAAATTTTTAAACTGACTACTCAATTCTTGTGATTTTAAATGTAAAAGCAAGTTGTTTCTATATCGCTTTTCGTATAACTTGGTTCTCCACCATCTTTGTGGTTTACGTCGTTATTATTTCGTGTATTAACATGAAAACACCACACGCCACCACTAGATGATAAGCTGACTCCACCATGCAACATTCGTTTCACAACTGCGGTCGCAGCGGATACGATGCTAAATGACTGAAAACGGAGGTCCATACGCCAACTTAAAAAAAGCGTCAATATTGCATTACATGTTATATTACACGTTTCTTGTGCGTTGCAGCTGTAGTCTATACCCAGCATTACAACTATAAACATACTATTTAGCAAATTCAAGTAAAATTAAATAAATCGTAATTCACAATTAAGTGACATATTTCACAATTGTGTACTAACCTTGATTATTTACCTAAATGAGAATTTTAAGCGAGTTACATTCTAAGGTTACATAATTTTATTCTATTCTTTTGTAAATTTAATTTTCGATATGATTGTTTGTACTATGTTTACCTTTACCACCGCTCTGGCGTGGTGCAAATTGGAAATAGGAATATATAATTTATTGTTGGTTTGTTATACAGGCTGATTCGCGAGCCATGTGCCATAGCTTAATAGCAGATAGAGCACTTCAAGGCACGTCTAGATCTACCAGGAAAACATTTTTTTGACCACTGGTTGAGAAGATACAGGGTGTTTTATGCATTTGGTCTAACAATTTAAAGAGTTATTCTCTGCAACAGATTGGATGTACTCGAATGAAATTTACCAGTAACATTCCTCATCTAGGACTTGTCAGAATGGCCTACTTGGTTTTGAGAAATCCAGGGCCGAACTTGGTAAAAATCTACCCTCCTCGTTTTTGACAAAAAAAGCAAATTTTTCTATCGCTTTTCAGGAAAATTATTAGCGGATTCAGAAAGTTCAGAAAAAAATGCTATCGATAGCGAATCAATTTTGAAGACACACCTAAACCGTTTCGGCAAAAAAAAATCACAAAACAATTTAGCGCATCACAACTAACACTTTGACCGGGCATTAATTATGGAACAGTTTGATAGAGTCTGTTCAAATCTCTTCTGACATAGCAAAAAGCATAACTAGCAAGAAAAAGACAAGATCGTACTTATGAAATTTTAAAGGTATACAAAATGATAAAATCTGAATGGATTATGGGTATAATCTACACACAAATCTCATTGTTGAGATGCTCCCGGACATGGAGTGCGAAATGAGGCGGTGCACTATCATGCTGGAAATGAAGACCTCTCCTGTCGACATTTTGCGTCAATAATAAATTATGAAAATTAGTCTGGAGGAAATCCAAGTAGATTTCTTCAGTCAATCGGCCTTCAAAAAATGCGGTCCTATCAATGTATCGTTCACCACTCCACACCATACATTAAGGGAGAACTTGTGCTGGGAGTTTTTCGGAACAATGGCGTGAGGATTGTTGTGACCCCAAAGGTGTGAATTCCTAGAATTACACACTCCGTCGCGACTGAATTGGGCCTCGTCCGTGAAAATAATTCTGGACAAAGTTCTTGAATGATGCATTATCCATCGGTAGAATGTAAGACGTGTGACTTCATCATTTGGTACGAGACGCTGGACTTTTTGGATGTGGTAAGGGTGCAACCATTCCGCTTTTAATGCCCCCCAAACACGGGTTTGTGGAACACCTTATTCTTCTAGTGCTTGTCGAAGGATTTTGCTCTGCAATCTCCACAATGTTTTCCTCGGCCGGTCTAACTGCTCGTTCTACATTTCCGTTAGTTCCAGGAAATTTTTCATGTTCCCGAGAGAACTGGAGAACTCTGGTGAATGTGTGGCGCTGATATTCCCTAACGGCAGCCCTTGCACTGCCATCGCAAAATCCATACACATAAATGATATTAACGATTTCAGCATTAATAAACTGATTAGGTATTTTTGATTAGGAACAATTAGAACACCAAATAGACAAAACAAAAATGTCAAGATACTGACAAATACATAGATTACTATTCTTTTCAATTTCAAAATAAAACTATATGTATCTTTCTTATAGTATTGTTTTTGCTTCTTCTTATGGGCTAGGTAGGAATGTCTTTTGTTATGTCTCAGAAGGGATATGGATCTAAAGCATTTGAATAGACTCTATCAAATTGTTCCATAATTAATGCGCGGTCAAAGTGCTAGTTGTGATGTGCTAAATTGTTTTGTGATTTTTTTGCCGAAACGGTTTAGATGTGCCTTCAAAATTGCGCTATTTTGATAGAATTTTTTCTGAACTTTCCGATTCCCCTAATAATTTTCCAGAAATGCGATAGAAAATTGTACTTTTTTGTCAAAAACGATTTTTACCGAGTTCGGCCCTGGATTTTTCAAAATCAAGTAGGCCATTCTGACAAGTCCCAGGAAGAATGTTACTGGTAAATGTTATTTGATAACATCCAATCCGTTGCAGACAATAGCTCTTTGAATTGTCAGACCAAATGCATAAAACACCCTGTATCTTTCTAACCAGTGGTCAAAAAATGTTTTTCTTGTAGATCTAGACTTGCCTTGAAGTCTATCTACCATTAGGCTGTGACACATTGCTGGCGAATCATCCTGTATTATTTGATAGTTTACAAAGAAAAATATTAAATTAATATATTAATCTCAGAATGCATCTTTGACGATAAATGAAATTGAGGAGGGTCATTTCAAAATGTGCCTTGTCCACTTGGGAAAATTTCGGGAAATCAAAAATAATCATGTGCTGATGTTAGTACATTTTACATTTAGTTAAATTTTATTATAAAATAGTATTATCTGTAGGTTAGTATAAAGAGCATAATGTTAATAATGTATGGTCTAAATGTAGAAAAAATTAAAACTAAATTTGAATAAGGAACATTTTGGAACAATATATTGGATAAGGCACACTTTGGAATGACATAGATGATTAAAAAAATACTTGTACCGAAGCTTACCAAAATAAATTTGAATGTTGGAAGTATCTTCCCGATGTGAGCCAAAATAAATTAAAAAACACTTGGGTTCGAGATTTTTTTCTTGCACATCCTGACGGTGATATTTACATTCGGTCTTCCATTCTGTTTATAAAATTTTAAATATCATGCACAATTTTCCAAGAAAAGAATAAACTCTCACACGTATACTTGCACAAACATTTTATGCAACCACTCTTTTAATAATAAGAGAATCAGACACGATATAGATGCGCAGCAAATCACGTGGTCAAAATATCTACCATCGATTGATTCAATGGATAAGACCCGCTTTGAAATGTCACGGTGGATATGGCACGTTTTGGAAAAGCGTTAATTTCTACGCATATTTTGTATAGGAATAGTTTATTTGAAAGACAAAGCATATCCTAATACCGGGGCAATGTAAAAACCAATTTCCGTAGCTAACTAACTAGCTAACTAAAAATGGATGATACGTTTTGGAATAACCCTCCTCAATTTTCATGTTTAATTAGGCCAGGTCTCAAAACTACTTTTTTTATTAAAATATACTGCGTATAGATCATCAACATTTGTTTGTTTGTTCATAGCATGATATAGGAGGGAGTAGTTGTTTTAATAGATTCTATACAATATAATTTGTATTTTAAAGTTATTTTAAAGTGTTGATTAATGCATTTCCTCTTAAATTTGTATGTTAACAGTACAAAAAGAAATCAAGAACACCTGAAAATTTAACTTTGATCAGAATTACACAATAACTAAACTGACATGGTGATACTGCCAACACAAATAAAAAACTATCATAGCTGCTACGGATATGAATAGATCATGAACTAGTGGCGCTTGTGAAATTTAGGTTGTCATATCTCAGTATTTATATGCTCCTCTTGACCGTTAATTTCAATAATAGGAATGACGTAGAAATATCCTGGGCTTTCGGTCATTTAAATAAATAAGAACAATATTTACTTTCTTACGTTTCGGTTTATTACAACCATCGTCAGAAAACTACAATTAATTACACAAAAATTATAAGGTCATGCTATGTTATGTCATGCACTTACAATACGAATTATTTTGGTATTTTTATTGGTACAATTTTACAATTTATAACTATTGCAGATGAGTGTTTATATGTGACTGAAACTTTTCTGGCTTGTGGTGCGGTTTGTTTAATATGTTAACTGTGAAGAGGTGTGATTTATGTGTGTATTATTAGATATGATATTTTCTTACATCGGTGGTGTGAATTATTAGGGTTGAAGAATTTATTTTATGTGTGGACTTGATGGAAAGATGTAGAAACTTGTTAGTTCTTATTTTATAAGTGTATTACATATTATCCCCTTTATATTTAACTTAATAAGTTGAAGTATGTTTCGCTTAAATTCTCAATATCTGTACGGTTGTACAGTATTTCATGTATTGTTCTTCGGTGGTAGTTTGGTTCTCTTTCTAGTATGTTTATATTCTTAAAGTTAAAACTGTGGTTGTAGTCTAATACATGTTTCGTAAGCGCTCTAGAATTTGGATTCGTTGTTTTTATATTATATTTATGTGTGTATATTCTTTGTATAGGTACTGTTTAGATTGGCCTATATATGTGCTGTTACAGTTATTGCAGTCTATTTTGTAGACGGTATTAGTTTTGTTTTTTGGTTGTAATTTAGGGTTGTTTTGTGAAGAATATTTTTGTCGTGTTATGCGGTTTATGTGCTATTGATTATCATGTTTTTTAATACGGTTGAGATGTTTTCTGATACCTTTGGTGTATAAGGCATCGAGATATATTTCTTATTATTTTGGTTTGATGGATTCTTTGTTTTATTATATATTGTATGTATTCTTTTTTTATTATAGGTTCATAAAAATTTTTAGGGTGAGTTTGTTTTAAGAACTTTTTTTAATTTTTTTATATTATTGGGTCTGTACTTTGGGTGTGAAAGTTGAATGGCGCGGTCTGTTAGGGTGTTGACACTTTTTTATAGCTATTAGGTAGGTGTGTTTGAGTTAAAATTTAGGTATCCTTGAGACCAAATTTCTTTCGTATAGCAGTTTGTATCGATGATGCCGGAATCGTTATATTTGACAGTTATATCAAGGAAATTTATACTATTTTCTTTTTTTATTCGGTGGTGAATTGCAAGCGTGGGTGATAGTTATTGAAACAATTAACTGTGTAATCTATTTTATTTTTTTGGTAGGCAAATAATACAGTCATCTCCGTATCTTTTGTAGAATTTTGGTTTATAGTTTAGTGTTTGTAAAACAGCATGTTCTAGTTGTTTCATTACTAAATTTGCAATTGTGGCTGAGATAGGCGAGCCCATGGCAGTTCCGAAAATTTGATAGAAAAATTGGTTATTAAATGTGAAGTAAGTGGAATTTAGACATAATGTAATTGCATTGATGAACTTGTTTTCGGTAATTGTTGTGAATTTACTAATTTCGGGCCATTTGGTTTGTATGCTCATTGCAAGATCTATTGGTATATTGGTGTACAGTGAAGTAACATCAAGGGACATAATAATGTGGTCTTTGGGAACTGTTTGATTTTTTATGAAGTCACAGAAATGCCTAGAGTCTTTTACGTGGTATTCGGTTTTTTCTAAAATGTTGCTTAATATGTTTGATAAGAATTGTGATAGGTTATAAGTAGGACTGTTTATGTTGCTATTGGTCTTAATTGAATATCTTGTTTGTGAAGTTTTGGTAGGCCATACAAAAAGGGGGGCGTGGCCATTGTTGCAGATTGGAGCAGTATTAAAGCGTGCGACCCAAGCAATACTTGAAGGCATAATTATCAAGACTAAATGAAGAAGTTTTGCAGAAGAAATTGCGATTGAAATTTGCGAAAAATTTTTGCAAAAATTGTGCAACCCTAGGTTATTTTTTGACAATTTATAAAATATTTGCAAAACATTTTTTTTCATGATCAGGTGGAAAGTATTTCGCCAGATTTCAAATTTTATCAAAAAATGTTACCTTTTTATAAAGTTACACCATTTTGAAATTTTATTTTAAATTCATTTTTCACTGCAAATTTCAAAAAGGTGTAACTTTATACAAAAATTATATTTTTTTATGAAATTTGAAACCTGGCGATACACTTTTCACCTGATTCTGAAGAAAAATGCTTTGCAAACAATTTACAAATTGTCTAAAAAATTAACCTTTAACTAGTTATGCCTCAAAATATCGCTTGGGTCCCATGCTTTAATACTAAGATATGACTAACCTAAAGTTCACCAGCCGCTATAGTCATAAACATTTCTTTACCTTTAACCACAGCCTTGGTTGATATACATTCCATAACCAACCCATTTTTGGTGGCACATGAAAACCAGGCGTAACACATTCTCTATGTCCCACTTTGACTCCTGGATACTTGTCACCCATAGAATAGACGAATTTACCTCGCTTTTTTCTTTTGCCGTTTTTGCCACTCTTACCGCTCTTCCCTTTCTCGTTGCTGTTCCCCTTATCACCACCGTTCCCTTTGTCACCATTGTTCCCCTTATCAATGCTGTTTCTCTTCTCACCGCTGTCCCCCTTCTCACCGTTCTTCCCCTTCAAACTATTTTTCCTCTTTTCATTCTGGTTATCATTACCTTGACCTGTTTTCATATCTCCTCCGTTTTCGTAATTCTGGACCAATTGGGTTTCCTCCGAAATTATTGCATTATTATTGCCATTAACACCAGGGCGTGGTGAATCTTTCTTTACAAAACACGCTGCTTTATTTGAAAGTTCTCTTTGCCTTCTCTTATATTCTGCGAGCTTTGCAGGGCAAAACACCATCGGAACTGGTTCGTATGGACAGTTTGGAATTCCACAAGATGGTAAGGGTTGTATGTAGGGGCAGAACGGGTCATCGCAAATTGATTTTTTTTGTTTTTTGTTGATAAGGACACTCAGGATTTTCACAAACACTTGGGCTGTCATTGCAATCAGGAGATTTTCTAGGACACTTTTCAGAAGAAGATTTTTTATTGAATGGGCAATCCGGGTTTTCGCAAATATCATTTTCTTCTACTTTCTCCGCAAAAGGGCAGTCCGGATTATCGCATGTATTTTTAGATTTCGGTTTTGAAGCGAAAGGGCAGTCTGGATCTCCACACGAATTTGTATCTTTCGGTTTTGAGGCAAAAGGGCAATCTGGGTTGTCGCATATATTTGTGTCTTTTGGTTTTGACGCAAAAGGACAATCTGGATTGTCACATATATTTGATTCTTTCTGTTTTGAAGCGAAAGGGCAGTTTGGGTTTCCACACGAATTTGTATCTTTCGGCTTTGAGGCAAATGGGCAATCTGGATTATCGCATATATTTGTGTCTTTCGGTTTTGAAGCGAAAGGACAGTCTGGATTGTCACATATATTTGTATCTTTTGGTTTCGATGCGAAGGGGCAGTCTGGGTTGTCGCACATATTTGTATCTTTCTGTTTTGAAGCGAAAGGACAGTTTGGGTCTCCACACGAATTTGTATCTTTCGGTTTTGAGGCAAAAGGACAATCTGGATTGTCGCATATATTTGTGTCTTTCGGTTTTGAAGCGAAAGGGCAATCTGGATTGCCGCACGTATTTGTATCTTGTGGTTTTGAAGCAAAAGGGCACTCTGGGTTGCCACATGAATTATTATCTTTCGGTTTTGAAGCAAAAGGACAGTCTGGATTGCCGCATGAATTTGCATCTATTGGTTTTGGAGCGAAAGGACATTCTGGATTATCACATGTATCTGTATTTTTAGGTTTTGAAGCGTAAGGGCAATTTGGATTGCCACATGAATGTGTATCTTTTGGTTTTGAACCGAAAGGACATTCTGGCTTGTCACATGTATTGTTATTTTTATTTTTCGATTTCGGTTTTGCAAAAGGACATTCTGGATTTCCGCATGCAGTAAATTCACCTTTCAATTTGGGTTCTCCACAACACTCAGGATCTCCGCAAAAATCCTGATCATCAGTGTCCTGCTGACAACATGATTTATTGACTTCATTTTGTTGATTATCTAATGGGCAAATCATTGACCTGAATGGGCAGGTGGGGGCGTCACAGGGTGGAGGAATTGCATACGGGCAACTGAGACTACCACAAGGGCCTCTTTTGGGTACTGGACATTTTAATTTTTTTAAGATCGGGTGGTAAAAAAGGACAATTCGGATTTTTGCAATTGCCTTGTGGAAGAGGATCTGGACAATCCCAATGAATGGGTGGCAAAGCCGGCTGCAGGAGATACTGGCATTTTGGATGCCCACATTTACCAGACACAGCTGGAGGAAGAAACTGTAGTTCCAAAGCTGCATCATCATCAACTAAACCTAGTTAGTGGAAGTAAATTAAGGTGACGATTAAAAAATTAAGATTCTTGAAATTGTAGTCTGCTATACAATTTAGGATACGGACACCTACTTACTTATTATATCTTACGCTATTTATCGTTGTGGTGGGTATACTGAACGACTCAGTCCATAGGAACACTTGTAACTGTTGATTGGGCGAATGAATTTTTTTAATATTTGGTGTAGTGATATAATATAAAATTTCTAATTATGTGATGTGAGTCAAAATGGCAGACTTCAGGTTTTGATGTAATTTACATAAAAATCAAATTTTTAAATGGGACAACCTATATGTTTTTGCATATCCTACTGATTAAAATACATATGGTCCAATCCTCAGATATTATTTTAATTTATTTTTTTTATTTTGTTTTTTATTTTTATTCTTAATCAATTATCAAAACATTTCTTTTTTTAATTAAGTTTATTTCAAAGAGAAAGTAAATATTATGTGTATCTTTTTTTTCGTAATTTAGGGGTCTAATTAAATAACAGGATGTCTCATATGAGTTCCGTTTAAAAAAAATTGTTTTCGTTGAAAAACTAATATCGTTGAACTTAATGAAGGATAAAACGTGTTTAATCTTACAATTAGTATTTGAGATGATAATATTTTACAGGTGCCTGGCGCATGCAGACGGACTTTTAACAATTTTGACTAAGGTGCAGCCTTCTATGATTAAAAATAAAAATTGAAAAATGTTCTATTTTTCAAAATAATACATATTTCTTCGAATCTCCTAACTGCGAATATGTCACGTGATATCTGTTATGATTCTTGTTGTGTAATGCAACGGAATATCTGATTTTCAGTTGGAATATTTTGGAGGGTTATTTTGTTAACGACAAGGGATTCTGAAATCATTTTTGAATTACCTTTCAATTCTTGTGCGCTATGTATAGAGAGGCATCGGCAAGTTCTGCATCAACCAGCAGCAAGGGGATTAATGTGTATACACTGATTGTATAATAACGATAATGTAGTGCTCAATTCAGTATAGTCATTGCTCCTCCAAGAACAGGTAAAGAAAAAAAAATTCCGTAATAACAACTGCTCAAACAAATGTTCATATATTTACGACAATTTTTGAACTCTAGATATTGTTTAAATATGTAAAAAATCGTAAAAAATCCGGTTTTTATTAAACTGATACTGCTAGAGCTCGAGGAAGAATATAGTGGGCGCTAATTTTTTTTTTTTTTTAATAAGTTTGGCCAATGGCATTCAATGGTCGTTTATACTTGATTTATCGAACACACGAAATATTTTACATGGTTTAATACTTATTATTTGTATAAACATTTCTGGAGAATTTTTGATTGAATACCGTGTGTATTTTTTGTATAGTTATTAAAATAGGATATATTTTATGCAAGTAAGTGTATATCCCAAACCTGCTGTCTTTATTTAATACCATTAATTAAGTGGTATTTAAAATATTCAATAAAAATATACAGACCTAACTTATACTTAGTATAAGCACACTTTGGGGATCCACATCCGGCAGGATAGCTACTGGTAGTATTTTCTTTGTATGGACATTCCTGTAGATTACAAGGAATACTTTTGCAGGAGATACTATTACTCGTGTCAGGACTCTTTATTTTTTCGCACATTTTTTTGCAACTTTCTTCTGCTAAGTTTTGAGCGTACGGGCATGTGGCCTCCCCGCAGGGCCCTATAGCTTTCTTATATGCTCTGAGGATATCGTCCATTTGGTCCATTACAGATTTACACTCCAAAAATGGAGACTTTGGACCTCCTATGTCATCTACGCTCAAGGGGCCACCTCCTCTCAACCGAAGTGTATAGGGGCACTCATTTTGTTTTTTTACTTTTACAGCTGTTTCTTTTTCGATTTGGGCAAGGAGGAATACTGGTCTCTAAGGCGTTCTTAGAAGGAATAAAGGGCTCATCGAGACGTTTGGGCCTGGAAAACACTCCATATGGGCCGTAGTTTTCCATAGTTCCATAAGTGTGACTTAACCCATATTGAACAGGTGGTTCTACGTCTCCGTAAAGGGTACCTAAGCCTAGAATTGTATAAATAACAAAAATTTACATATTTAAGTAAAAAAAAAAACACCCTCAAAGCAAGGACCCCGTGAAAATCCTAAATCTATTTCCATGCTTTCAAAGACTCATGAAACTTTGCAAAATCTTTGCTTATCATAAACATTTTTTTTAGAGAAAAGATTTTTTTCTTTGACAAAAATTAGAGGTAAAAAAGCTTAGGAGCATAACATTTATTCAAAAAAGTTCTCTTCTTTTCCGCTGCATCAGGCATGGCAACATTTTTTTAGGTGAGCGCCAGATGAAAATTTTGTAAATGCTTTGCGGACCAAATTAATAATGATAATAATAATAATGATAATATATTTTTTTGTTTAGAAATATGTACATGAGAAATACAGAAAAAAATGTTTTAATGAATATTATTAACTTAACAAATACACATAAATCAATAGGTATAATAAGAAAATTATAACGTTATGTTGTTTTTATAATAAGAATACATACACGGAAACAAAATAAATTTACTTATCAGTAGCTAACAGATGTCACCAAAAAACAATATATTTACCCCCGATATTATTAACATATTAAAGGAACCTTTAACTTAAAAGCTTTAGTGATCAGAAAACAAACAAAATATAAATATCAAACAGCAATCCTATAATATAATTGAAAAGTTATGTTTAATGGCATTTATTATATCTCGATTTATATTTTGCTGGAATTGCAGATAATATATTTCCTTGTCACTAAAACTCCCTTTAAGCTAAAGGTTCCTTTAAAATGTTGAAAATGTGATATTTGAGACTAACAGTTTTTAACTCTTGAGCCATTGCTATTCGTAAGGTATTTTCCAAGTTATCATCGCTTAATCGATTTGGTAAACTCATTTTAGAAAAAAAATTTGCACAACAATAGGTGCTCCCGAATAATGCCATAACTTTACAAACGAACATAGCCAAGTTTTTGCATTTCTCCGTTGTAAAAAATTTGCTGTGAAATTCATACAAACAGCATTCGTCAAATTTGCTTTGAATCGCATCATTTGCTCGCAATTCGATTAGTTCCATTTGGTAAGCCATGGGAACCTGATTTACATCAGTACCGAAGGGATTCATAAATATCTTAAAATCAGTATCGTGCGACCTAAAATCCAGAAAATTTTCACAAAAGTTCCCATTTGCAAATAAGTTGCGGTCATAATTTTCATGCATTGTCAAAGTAGGGAAATGGTAAGTATTTCCAACAAGAAAACACGACATTCATTGTCTAAGTTCCTGCACATACTATTAGAAGGCTTGGACATTTTATTTAAAATAAAATTTTACCAAATTTTGACTTGCACAGAACAAAAAAATGTTTGGCATTACAGGCCCGCGCGTAGATCTTTTGGCGCCCTTGTACACTTTAATATATTTCGGCCCCAATTTCTATAACGGAGATACATAATAGATTGCAATTCCATTTGCTTTTTTTCTATCATTATACATTTTATTTGCTAGCTATATTATCTTTTTTTATTTTGAGGCCTTTTGGCGCCCCCCGACGCCTCGGCGCCGTCATGCACCACATTCAGCATATCATAAATTGCATTCTCTCAACATATGAGGTCGCTATTTAACTCTGGTTCATTTTATATGAGAGTAAATATTCAATAACAAGATTGCATTAATTTATAAGGAGCATTTATTTTTGAACATTTATTCTCGTCTCTAACAATTTATTTCTTTTGCGGGCCATTGTTAAAATAATTTTGAGAAGCTTTCGGGGGCCATAAAATTTACCCTCAGGGAACGTGTACGGACCGCGGGCTGTGGGTTGTCCATGCCTGCCCTACATGATGTTTTTAAGAAATTATGTGAAAAATCAGCATTTCCCTCCTATTTGCGTTTGTCGAGCATTTTTTTTTACTTCTAAAATTAAAAATACGAGTTGGAGTTTAAAATTTACAAAAAAAATCCTTCATGTGTTCCTCTGAAACATGACGGTTATTCAGGAATTTTTATCTGAAGGCAATTTTTTGTGGATACTGGTATCTATTAGTTGTGATGTCACATAACATAACTATGCAATCTACGTACTACTGTAATGACACATTGGTTGCCTATACATCACACTAAAACTTGACCCTTAATGCATATGTCTATAAAGGCGACACTTTCGAGGATTTTAAACGGCGTAGAATTTTATTTTATTTCTCCCTTGAAGGACATATTTAGGAACTTTCAGCAACTAATTTTCACACACAGAACGTGTCTGATTATGTACAATGTTCAACACATTAGAAAAACTCTGTTATTGAGTAAATAAATTAATATTAAAAACGGATTTAGTATCCACCAATAGGAATTGCACATATCAATTGTCAATTAGTCTGTGTCATGTTATTGACAGTTTATAACCTCTCTTCTTTTTATAAAATAATTTTGATTGTGTTTGAATTGCTGGAATATCATACAGGTCGGTAATTAATAAAATGTTTAGCATTAGCGGTTTGATTTAAAATGATTAAATAGTTCACTGATTTATCAGTATATCAATATACATATGGAATAAAATGTAAACACCGGTTGTATGAGCGACATATTTGACTTTTGTAAAGAAAGTAAAATCATACAGAAGGGAGAAAATTCTTCTTTTGATTTGGTATCCTTCAGAAAATTGAACATTTTATATCCACTTTTTTTATTAGTATGGTCACACCACTGGCGGTTCCTCTATAGGGTCATTTGGTTAATGACCTCCCACATACAAATAGCAAAATTAAGCTATTCATTTTCTGAAGTTTAAAAATATATAATATATGTATATATTTTTAATGTTCTTAAAAAAATATATTAAAGTTTCTAGTTCATTCTATGCACAATACTATTCAAATATCTAGATCGCAGGATTTCGTATCCCCTCCGAGCACCGAGCTCTACATTCATATTCATTACATTATTCATTTATAGAATTTAAAAATCTTGGGTCAATCCACAACGTGTCCTCAAAGCTAGCTACGGACCGAATTTATAACGAATTAAAGTGAAATAGACTTATGCGCGAATCGTCAGGAAGCAAAAGAGATAGAAAACACTGGCGGGGACAATATGCCTGACACACGGAAACGGTAACGCACGAAGTTCACTAGAGCAGTCTTCGTGGCAGTCTTAATGCTGACTAAATACGCGTTGGTCGGTAAATTCTGTCGCGTAGTTTTTAATGTTTTTATTTGTGAACATTTTATTAGTAAATCTCTACTTGTCGTGAAATTAAGTAAAACAGTGTTTTTGGTGTTTACTATTAAATATGAGTGTTGTACAAAATATATTAAAACTGAAAGATGGACGTAAGTTGGGTTATGAAGACCGAGTGAAATTCAAAGGTGGTGGCCGTCCAAAACCTTATATGACGATAAAGCAAACATCTCTTGATAAGAAAAAATAAGTTAATAGGTATTTTGAATTAAAAAAGTTATCCTTCAGCAAATTTTATTCATTGTTACGCTCATCAACTAAATTTAATTTTACAAAAAGCATTTAGTCAGGATAAAAGCATACAATTTTTTGTTTGCTAATTTACATAGCTTTTCTTCATTCTTTGGAAAACCGCCAAAAAGAACAGCCGTGTTAGATAATGTTGGTAAGGTGAGATTACCTAAAGCGGCTCCAACACGATAGAATTTTAATACAAAGTGCATAGAGACTGTTTATACCTATCGAACAGAATTATTAGATTGTTTAGAAAAAGTCATTGATAATGAATCAGAAAACAACACTCTAAACCAAGCTATTGGTTTAAAGAACTACTTACAAAATGAACATTTTTTTTACTGGTTAAATTTTTTTCATTTAGTTATGCCTCATTGTGATATATTGTTCAATCAATTACAAAAATGTAATATCGATGTCATAACAGTAAATAAGTGTATTGGCGTTTTTAATAGTAAAATTGAAGACATCAGAAATAAAATTTTGAATAACTATTTGGAGGAGACATTCATGCAGTCTGCCCAGAGATGTAAAACGGAAGAATCAAAAAGGAGAATTTCATTAGAAGTTTGTGATATAATTACATCTGAGATCAAAAACAGGTTTGGCTTCAGTAATCATTTATCAGTGTCTCAGTTATTTCACGCAGATCGATTTAAAGATTATAAAAAAAGGCTTTCCTCAAGATATGTTTAAATTAGTTAAAACGGAGTATCCAGTCATAAATCATTTGAAACTTAAAACTGAATTAGAAGTATTATATAGCCGAGAAGATTTTTCCAATAGTGAAGGTGCAGTTGCTTTGTTACAGCTTTTTATTAACAATAATTTGTGCAATACTTTTTCTGAAAGTGTCAAACTGTTAAAAATCTTGTGTACTCTCCCGATGACTACCGTCGAAAGTGAACGTTGTTTTTCCATCTTAAAAAGAATAGACATTTTTAAGAAATACCATGGGTCAGGAAAGGTTATCTTCTTTAGCTATGCTTACCATAGAAAGGGCATTAATAAAGAAGATAAAAGACTTTAATGAAAAAGTAATTGACCACTTTGCATCTCAAAAAGACCGGAGGATCGACTTGGAATTTAAATCACTTTAAAAGGTAGGTAATACAGTAAACTTTTCTAATTGACCTCCCAATCTCTTGACCCACGAACCGCCGTTGGGTCACACACTGGAACAAATCATAAACCCACAGTTCAAAATAAACACAAAAACGTCTTTTTAAATCGGTATACAACACTTGAACTTGAATATACGAAAGTTAGGTTATAAAACGTGACACAGACAAGTTGAAAGTTAGTAGCAGAAGTTGGCAGTCGTTAACTTTTGACTTTACTCCTATTGGAGGATATTTAATCCGTTTTTAATATTACCTAATTATATTAATAATAAAAGTTTCTGTAATGCGTTATATTTTTACATACTTTGTGCATGTAAATGGTAACTGAAAGTTTATAAATATTTCTTCCAAGGGAGAAATAAAATAAAATTCAACGCTGTGTCCAGTCCTTTGAATAAAAAGAGAAAAGGAGATAACATTTAGGTGGTGGAGGGTAAGAAAATCAATAGATGGATGTCGGCATACGAGAGGCCATTTTGTGATAGGTTATGGTCGTTGAAAACAGAAGCCATTTTTATATTTTCGGTGTTACTTTATGTTTATTTATTATTTTAGTGAATATATTGTGCAGTGTGCATTAGAAACTTGTTTAGAACATTTTTGAAAGTATTGTTACTCCACTACTGGACTGTGTAGACTGAATAAATAGAACTAGAATTGTATTAGAACGGCCGGGAATGTTCTGGACCGTGCATGGATATATAGATCAGGCGCTCAGTGTCCACGAATCAGTCTAAATTTAAAACTGAATGAGTGAAGAAGAAATAAAATAGACTTATAAGTGTTTAATTGTGATTATAGTTGACATTCATTAATTGATTGTTGTCAATTAGTTAATAAAGTTGTGTTACCTGTACTTTCAATTAACGAATCCACGGTGTGAGGTGTTTGTGTGTATAGCAAACACGTAACAGTATATATTCTTTAAATCTGTTTGTGCATTTAATTACAACAAAAAAAATAGTTGTGTATCTTGTGGAATTTCCCATAAGGAAAAGAAACAAGGCATTCATCAGTAAGTATTTCTTGTTTAGATTAACAACTATATAGCGACCTTTTGTTTTAGTTTTATATACATTTTAATGCTTTTCAATACTAAATTTAGTCTAGTCAAATAAATGTTTTACATTATATACTTAGGTTTTAGTAATATAATAGTAAAAAAATACGTATAGTGTTTTATTTATCAAAATGTAATAATACAAAAATATTCTGTTTTATTTATCCAACTTGAATATTATAGATGTTACGCTTCTGTACCCGAAGTCGGCCATTATGAGAGGCCACTTTTGTCTACAGCCCCATTTCCATTATATTCTCTCCTTATCTCATTTTACTCAAAGATCCAACCCGCGAAAATGTCGCCTTTATAGATATTTACATTAAGGGTCAAGTTCCAGTGTGACGTGTGGGCAACCAGTGTGTCATGACAGTATAACGTAGATTGCATAATTATGTGACGTCACACTAAAAGAGTCCATTAAATTCATTTTTGTAGAATGTTTTAACACAGCATATTTTCTGTGTAATGGTACACACAGAAAAAAAAACAGGTTGCCTGTTTACTGTGGCATTCAGCGTCAGAAATCGGTGCCTGCTCTCAGCTTGGGGAGCACGAAATAAAAACTGGTACCTGTCCATCTGTCCCAGTCTTTAACGAGAATTCAAAAAACTTGTCTTCTTCGTCAGATGCCCCGTCTTTAATTGATAGATAATCCTTTCTTAAGAGTAAAAAGGAAATATGCGATATCCACTTCCTTGCTAATTTTTTTCCATTGTTTTTTTATAATGTTTCTATTGATGAGAAGCTATTTTTATTCCAAAGATCACTCTTTTGAATATTACTGCGATTGATACATCAATATCCATAATTACTTATTAATTAATTATTTATCAATGAAAGAGCGCAAAGCGCCTTCAACCAACTACCAAGAACTAAAAATT
Organism: Rhamnusium bicolor; assembly: GCA_029963845.1. Lineage (NCBI taxonomy): Eukaryota > Metazoa > Arthropoda > Insecta > Coleoptera > Cerambycidae > Rhamnusium > Rhamnusium bicolor. The sequence goes on from JANEYF010003577.1 coordinate 3,231,247, forward strand.
CTTTCCAGTAATTTTTTTAACATTGGCTAAGGTTTGCACAGACAAGCTCTGACCTGCTTTATCTGTGTGCAGCTTCATAAGAAAACAATACTATTTATTGGCGCCGTAACTGCGCAGGCTACCAGAAAGCAGTCAACCTGCTTTATTTCTGTGTGTATCTTTAGGCATATTAACATTTTGAAATTTTCAAAAGTAATTTTTTTCGGTAACTAATTGACCAAATTCAAAAAACTTTCATCAAAATCTCTTTAAAATGAGGTAACACAAGACACCCCCCCTTCTGATTTAAAAATTTTTAATGGATAATTGCAATTCAAAAAGGGTTGAAGTGGGGGGTGAGATTTTTATACTGGATAGTGACATTTCAAAAACAAAATTCGTTAATTCCGTTACTTATGGACTGCATTGTATGTATATTTTTACGGGTATTGTCTAACCTTTTCCAGTAGCTAGTGGTCCAATTCCATATTCCTTAAACATTTTAGCAGCTGGACAATCTTTATTCTTGCACAATTTTCTGTTGATTTTATCTGCTGTAAGCTCCAGCGGATTTTCTCTTTCAACTAATATCCCACCACTGTCCATACTTCTTTGTGGCAGCTGTTTATCTTTCGTAAGAGTAACACATGTCCCTTTAGGACCAGTGCTCACTTCGGCGCTCATTAAATTTAACAAATCAAAGAACTTATGTTCCGGTGGCCGAAAGCACATGGAAACCGTGTCGGCGCTGGTATGTTGAAAAATTTCAGTTAGTGGGATTCCTTCATTAATTTCTCCTTGACCCTCGCCATAAAGAGGACTCTCACTCATTTTTGAAAGACGTGCACCTCCAAAGAGTTCATCCCAGTTCAGATCGGCTGGAGAATCATCGGTCGTGGCAGTATCTCTAGTGACTGGGTTGTACAGACTTACAATTGGAAGTATGTCAGATCCTTTTAATCTGAAACATTTTTTGTAAAGTTTGTCTGACAGGTTTTTACAATAATCTACCACACTTTTAGAGTTAGACAATTTTACTGTCAAAGAAAAATCTGTTTATTTCTTTATTGATCGATCAAATGCAACTAGGAATATTACAGCAAATGTTCAATATGAACAATGTTTGCAACTTTTCAAACCCAGGCTGTTCATACTATTTTTACATGTGGTAATTTCGTTCAAATGCTTTCAATTACAACTTTTAGGCAATCCAAAAGACAAAAAAGGAATATTTGAAAGGTTGGGGAATTACAAAATTAATTGTAAGGAGTGTAATCAAAAGTATGCTGGGCAAACGAGACGATCGATTTAGTCTAGGTTTAAAGAACATAGTTCATGTCAAATACGAAAGAGCAGATGTCTAGTGTTACCCAACATGCATTTGAGAATGACCATAAGATAGATATTAGCAATTTAAAATTAATTAGAAATATAATAAATAATAGACAGCTGGACGCATTTAAAAGCTTAGAAATTACTAGATGTAAAAAATAGTATGATTAACGACCGATAATTTATTCCATATAGTTCGCTTTAATGGTTAATGAGTCACGCAGTGACGTTTGCCATAACCAAAGATTATAAGTGTATATAATTCTCGGTTAGACAAAGCGAGCCGAAAGGTTAGGTGGTTAGTATAAGTTTAGTTTTAATCTTCTCCTGATGATACCAAATCACTTTGGTGCTAGTGGCTTTAGGTTCTTAGAAATATATATTTTTTTTAATTTTCGTATGTGCTACCACCCCATGTAGCCCCTATATTCTTGTTTTGTTGTAACTTTTCAAAAACCACACAATTTTGATTACATTCTGAAAAAACATTGAAAATATGTCAGAAAACAAGAGAATTACGTGTGATGGTCGTGAGTTTTGACCCATTGATTGACGAAAAATCAAAAAAATTATTATCTTGGAGGTATTTTGTGCATTTCCTGATATTTAAATCTAGTACAACTCTTATAAAAAAAAATCGCTACTGCTGGATAACTGAAAACCATGCACGAAAATGCACGGTTACGGAAAAATACGGCTTTCCGTAGAACGATCCATATACGTGGGCGAAACTAGATAATCCTCTATTTACACAATTTTTACAAAACTGTGTTAATAATAGCAATGTTCAGGTGCCATTGGAAACGACACTAAGAAAAACATATTTATTACAGTGATGTGACAGTATTAAACAAAAAAATTTATTCTGAACTTAATAACAAATACGTCTAGATTAGCGTAGATGAAACTATCAGTGCTTGCGGTTGGAAGTTGGCAAATGTTTTAGTGGATGCATTAATATTATTAGTAATATACTTTTACTCTTGTGATCGCTAGTTAAAAATATGTGTGTTAGTGTTAGATTCACTAATACTTTCAGCCATTTTTGTATTAACTTTGGATGTTACTAAACTCGTCAACATAACCGCAAGGTAAGATATTGTGCCATATGTGCATGAACATATTTACGTGGTGACACAGCTCATGACAACGGTAAAATAGGTTAATAGAGAATATCACCATGATAATGAAAAATGACAAAACTGCAGAGTGCAGAGCCCCACAATTGAGACAAATAATCAGTTGCCAGTTAGGACTAGTTCACACTAGGATTATACTGATTTTGATTTTATTCTTTGATAAGGTACATTAGCTGTTGTAGAACATTCAGATCAAATCTCATCATAAAGATGAGCTACAATAATACATACGTTTCGTAATTCTTTTATTTCGTGTACATTTACTTGAAACTGGTTGCGAAATATAAATATCTTCGGATAGTAGATTGCCTAGGCCGGCTATGCTTGCTTTGTGGAAAGCTTTTTGAGCCCAATACCTCCCCCTGTGGAATTCTGCCCAAAAATATTACAATTAATTTTAAAAGTTCTCTGTAGTCCTCTCGACTATATTGAAGTAATTGAGTATTTCGTCACATCTACTAACATCCCCAATTGCAGAAAGAAGATCCAAATCTTTAATTTCAGTTCCATACTTAGGATTACTACTTATGAGCCAATCGTTTATTACGTCTAGTCATAAGTCCCACTCCACCACTGTGAACATAAGGGATGATTACATCTACATTTACATCTTTTATAAGACTTATTAATCATACAACTTAATTAATTATTTGAAGATACTTTCATTTTCTGTAAATTGTGGAGTTCCTTTTTGTTAAATTGTTTTCAACTATTGCACAGTTTGTTTACTACTTAAAAGGGGAAAAAATGATGGGCTACTTATGAAAATCGAAGTTCGAAAAATGATGATCACCCTCCTAGTTTTCTACATTGTTTTTTGCATGTTTTTTTTTATGGTTTCCTCAATTACTATTGTTAACTAAATTAATTAATTATTATTATTAATTAATTAAATTACTTATTCATCATAGGGAATACAACCCTATGTATCCCTAAAGCTTCCTCGATGTGTGAGAGGGGGCAACACATTTTTGAGACAACGGACACACACATACACACTCACTCACACTCACACTCACACTCACACGCTCACACACTCACACACAATATCTGAGTATGCTAGTATTAATTTCTCAGTTTCTTGACCGGGAATCGAATCCGGGATGTCCTTACCGCTCGACAACGTTATTGTAAAATTATTGCGGAACGAATTAATTTTTCAATATTATTATCATTACTATGTATCAACAAAAGTTGAGTTTATTTGGCTTATTTGGTCTTTTTTCTCAAAATCAATTTTAAAACTTACTTTTCACATTTGAAAGCATTTATCGTTTTAGGATTCTTGAAAATGTATTCAAATTTATCATCGATCTCTTTTATTTGAAATTGTGTTTCGATGTTCTCTCCAAGACAAGACATGCGTAGAAATAGTTCAACTTTGCCAATAACATCATCTGATCTGTCCATTAATACTATATCATCACTGAAATCGACGACTTTTACTACCCCAAGTTTCTCAAAAAGTTTTACCATGCCGATGAATTCATCTCTCCATTTGAGTATAGCACCGCCCTCCATTTTATTATTGATTAGAAGTCCAATCTCTAGAGGACTCGTTTTAAACTCATTGATAAGATTTTTGGAATTGATTGAAAATAAATAGGATTTTCCCATATTGAAATCTACAGTTTCTCCTTGCTCTGAAATATAAATAACAAACTATTGACTCACTGTCTATGGCCATGAACTGATTTTTTCTTAAGTATCTTAACATGTGTAATGCCAATACATAATTTAAAACGGATTGAATTTTCATTGCTATACCTACAATGGTTGTATTAAATTTATTCTGCTATGAAAAATAGTCATGTTTATATTCATTCGGCTATTGAACCCTGAGGAAGTTTAAGTACAATAAATGAAACGTAGGGAAAGTGGCATATTGATTTGACCTACCGTCCTATTGCCGATAATTTGTTAGAAGAAAATTATTAAATGTGTTATGTTTTTTGTCCTGTGATACTGTATACAAACTTTTTAGTTTAGGCAGATCATAAAACATGTAAATATAGCGTCTAATTTTTGGATCAATAAATTGAACTGAAATTGAATTGAACTGAATATCTCTCCTGGCAAAGCCAAGTATCAGCGTGTCCATCTAGTTTGCAGAAGTCCAATATCTTGGTTAATAAATATATAAATGGATCTTTTTTTTTGGGATGTGCCTAATTTCTGAAGCTCTACAGAGAGCAACTTTGTTTTTCTTAATGGCAGTCTATATTTTTTATAATTTATTCGGAATCTGCATGAAAAATAAAAGATATTTTATGTAAATACTAATATGAAAATATTCAGTTCTCGAGATATTTAGCATGACATGTTTTTTTTCAATTTTCGTCACATAATATCTGTTGTTTTAAAATTATGCCAATCATCAGTAAAAGTATTTTTTGACTAAAGCAAGAATGGTTCTTTGAAATTGAAACAATATGTCAGAAACTGACCTATGATATAATGTGCGAAAAAAATCATGTTAAACATGATAAAGGAAAATTTAAAAAAGTCTTCGTTTATTCAAATGAAACACAACAGTTGGTGCTACTTCATGTAAAATAAATCTTTAACATAACCCCACAAAAGAAAAATTTAAGCACGTTAAGTGCAATGAACACGTGGGCCAAGGAACTGTACGGCTTCTACCTAACCATTTGTTTGGATATGTTTCATTTATATGCTGTCTAACCTAAAATAATAATAACTATGACGAGCAAGATTACCTCAAATGTAAAATGCGGAGGGACACCATCGCGTAGAAGCTGTTGTCGAACCAAAACATCGGGTGGAATATACCTTTGCAGAACATGCTCATTTTGCAAAAAATTCCAAAATTCCAGTTAAATTGTCCTCAAAAAAGTATGGTCCAACAATATGTTATCCGCATATTCCAGCCCACATTCACTTTAAAATGGTGCTGATGATCTTCCTCTCGTAATAACCTGGCGTTTTGATCAGCATAATGATCAAAATTGTGTCGACTAGCTCTGCAGGTATTTGAAAATGATGTTTCATCCGTGAATAAAATATTAGAAAAAAAAATTTGATCCTCTTGAATTTTTATCAGTGCCCAGTCACAAAACTGCAAACGGTTTTGGAAATTCAGGTTCGATAATAATTAATAGTACTCGACGTTATATCGGTGAATCTTATTCTTTTTTTCATCAATTTACTCACCAAGACTCTTGGAAACTCCAGTTTCATCACTGGCTTGCCTGACACTTGTATTTCGGTTTTCTACGGCTGACGCCAAAATAGTGGTTTGACTATTCTCATTGATAGCTTCATATATCCTGGCTGTTTTCTTATAATTAGCATTTGCCATTCTTTCAAATCTATGCTTTATCTTTTCAAAACAGCCAGTACGAGGAAATCGTTGGAAATATGGATAATTTGCGTTGTAAATACGGGATGCTAATAAACAATTTCCATGCGTTTCTCCTACAGCATACTATACCATATTTATACTCTTCCTAAACAACTTGAAATTTTATTCAAATTCATTTTATTCAATTTTGCCCTCAAAACTTTTTCAAAATGTGACAAATTAATCATTTGACAGGCGCTCACAACGAATTCACGACAAAGAAACGTAGCCAATAGGAATTTTTCCATGAAAATGCGTTTTTACAAAAGTATCTGACCTAGGCATAGGGAAAGCTATAGCAAAGTTGTAGAATACTCAATAGTGTATCTTATGGTCCAATAATATATAGGGTGTTCCATTTGATTTAATGAAGATTTTTCAAATTTTCCTTCAGTATGTTTGACAAGACTTTTTCGCACTCTATATATCACATGTCAATTTCTGACACAGCGTTTCAAAGAGCTATTCTTGCTCAACATTTAGCCAAAAAGTATTTTACTGATAAATTGGCCTAACCTTAAAACATCAGATATTGTGTGACGAAAATTGTAAAAAAAACATGTCAATCTAAATATCTCAAAAATGGTAATAATTTTCATATGAGTATTACACATAAAATACCTTTTCTTTTTCGTGTAGATTTCTAAAAAATTATAAAAAATATTCCATTAAGAAAAACAAAGTTTCTCTCTGATTAGAGCAAATGGGAAACCCTGTATAGTCGGCTCTATTTGGAATCTGTAGAACTTGAGAAACTAGGCACATCCCAAAACAAAAAAAGATCCACATCTCTTTTATTAATCTAGATATTGGACTTCCGCGCACTAGGTAGCCAAGCTGTATAGTGTTCCTATATCCAGCGCATATGATTAAGTGCCCATAAATGTGATATAATTAATATAGATATATACCAGTTCACATACTAAGAATAACTACAATTTTGGGTGTTTCTGAAATTAGGTTTGGATAGGTTAGGTTATTCTGAGTGGGTCCTTGTGGACCCTCCACTGCGGCCATTAGCAGACCTATTGTGGCTCACTCCTAATTATATTTCACCCAATAAGTTCAGTCTCTTAATGAAACTGATAACTTTATTGGGTGAGAATGTGTCCAGATCCTCTGGCAGCAGTTGCCCTTTGTCAAATATTGAAAATCGGATCCTCTCCACAACGGGACAGGTGCATAAGACGTGGTCTGCCTTCTCATCATCCTCCAAGCATACACGGCATTCGGCGTTTTCCGCTAGGCCGAGTTTATGCAAATGATAGTTTAGTCGGCAGTGCCCGGTATATAGGCCTGTTTGAGTTTTCAAATTTACCCTGTTTAACTCTAAAAGTTTCTTAGCTCTTGATTTCAAAGGGTATTTTATAAACGCTCTCGAATGAACTAATCCTGGTAACTCTTGCCAATACTGGAGAGTTTTCCTTTCAGCCCAGGTTGAGATAGCCATCTTAGCAGTACTTGAAAATATGCCAAGTATCGGCTCTGGTCCGATGATTCGTGATCCTGCCCCTTCTCTGGCCAAGGTGTTGGCCATTTCGTTACCTTCCATACAAGAGTGGCCGGGTATCCAGACCAGAGTTACTTTATTGTTTTTGCTTTGGGATTCCTCAGGGATCCATTCTTGGACCTTAGTTATTCTAAAATATTTGTCAATGATTTACACAAAGCGCTTATGGTATGTCCAAATTTATTAATCACTTATGCTGATGACACAAATGTTTTATTTAAATCGAAAGGTCAAGTTAATCTTTGGTAAACTAGTACAATGGTTAGAAAAAAATGAATTACCACTTAATAACAGTAAAACCACTATGATGATATTTAGATGCTCTTATTGCAATGTAACTCTTGACAACGGAATTACCCTTGAAAATAATTTTACAGAGTTCTCTCAGTCTATCAAACTCCTGGGAATACATCCTGATAAGACTCTTGATTGGGGCCCTCAAGTGGATAATCTATGTCATAAGTTAACAACTTGTCTATATCACGGCAGTGCTGTCAGTATATTTTGATATCTTTGTATTATGCTAGTTTTTATTCACACCTTCGGTATGGAATTATTCACTGGGGCTTAAGTAAAGATTTTAATAAAGTATTTCTCATACAAAAATACGCATTACATATTCTCAGAGGTCTCAAACCAAGAGAATCGTGCAGAGCGGCTTTTAACAACTTTAAGATTCTGATTGCTACAGCTGCTTACATTTTGGAAATATTATTTTTTTGTATATCGCCTTTTAATTTATTTACCAAACATACACCACATGGATCACCTATGTTTTACTCGTCATAAACATACCCATAGATTTAACATTTTATCTCGCTTTACTTTATTCCTTAACATATTTTGTATTTACTGTTTGTCCAATGATTTTGTATGTCTTTTTTTATGACATTTCTTGACCTATTTTCTATGTACCTTCGTCAAAGAAATGGATATGAAAATAAAGTAATTTTATTATTATTCTATCAGTTTACTTAGATACGCATCACATACGCGATCTAGTAAATACTTGCAGTGAGACGCAAATCGTATGGTAACGCCTCGTACCAGTTACGAATTAGTCAAAGGTTTCAAACGGAAGTAATGACAACTAGCATAGGCAGTACACGGTAGTATTCAACATTATTTTTCTTGTTTTTAGACATTTTGAAAAATAAATATTTTTGCGAATATTAGGATAATGTAAATATTTACCGATTTGAACATATGCATGTATTTCAAAAATACCCTGTATATTATAATATAATATTAGGTCTAACATGTGTATATAAAATTATAGGTATCATTTAGGAAGCCTAATTGTAATATACCAACTACCATATATCAATGTGACAGACGTGTTTTGTAGGTAAAGAAATAACTTTGTTAAATATAAAAAAAACTTCAATTCATACTCTTATACTATAAGAAATTACCTAGGTACTTTTTTATGTATATATTGATATTCTTTTCTGATCATGCTAATATACAAATTTTAGGTAAAAGTAATTTTTTATCAAAACTTTAAAACAGGTTGAATTAAATAGTAGCATTCATAGCATTTTAAAGCAAAAATAATTAACAGTAAATTATCAAAAAGTTTAATCACATCAGAAATCCTTATTTTTTTTGTGATAGATACTTTTAAAAAGTATCTTTCATTTCGTCAAATTGTAAATAACACCCATTTGTGCACATATCAATATAGTGAAGAATGTTGAGGAACATTTCAGTAGGTATATTTAGATATTTGTTGTAACTAATATACTTTTTAAGTAGGTACCTATCTATATTATCTTAGGTATTTTTTTAATTAACTAAAGATATTTTTCAAGTATCTAATGTACTTTAAAATATGCAGTGAGGAGAACGCCATTAAATAATTAAGGCAATGATAGCATTAACAGAAGCTACTTTTTTTATTTATAATTTCATCATTAGTGCATTAGTTCGTGCAAGTAATTGTCTTATTATTTAATTTCTCCGATTTATTAAAATTAACATTAAATGTTATTAGTTAAATGTTATTTTAATAAATCTAAAAATTGACTTTGCAGGGCATTCATAAAATTTTACCATTAAAATAAAATATGCAGTCCAAAGTAGTTGTATTTGATGTAATCTTACCTTTCTGCTCTTCAGCTGGAAATCCGTTAGTATCTACGTCCACATTAATAATACTAGAGAATCGGATGTTAATCACAATCTGTTCCTTGCTAGGTATAGGTGAAAAAGACGGTTCAAAGTTTATATTACCCATATGGAATTCCAGTAAGAACAACTGTGGTAGCATAATATAATGTAATGATGAGAATAACAACAAATTTTCACACAAAAATTTTTTTACATAAATTTTTGAAAATGAGGTAATGTGACATATAAATTTGATTATAATTGACAAAAATTACTGAAGTATATTCCACAGACATCATGATTATATTTGCTAGGACCTCGTTCTCAAGTTACTTGGTGCTATAGTAAGTTTTGTGACACATTGAGGTAGTAAATAAGTTTCCAATACATCAAAATTTTTAATGTTCGGTTTAAAGAAATCATTTATACTTACGGAGTCCTATTTAAAAGATAGTGTAGACGAATTTTCATAATAAGGTAGGTGTACTTCAAAAAAATCTTTCCTAAGAATTTTGTGCTAGTCATTATGAGATTGATGTGGTTTGGAGTTAATGGCAGTAAGATTCTTATATTAATCAGATTTATAAATGGAGACAATTAGGACTCATAGACGCATTCCTATAGATAGTATTGATATTGAACATATCAAATGAAAAATTCGGGGATTTACCTTGGATGCCGACAAATTCACGTGTAGCAAAAACCTCGATTGGTCAAAGTTGATATTTTTTTCCCATGTATCCTGTAATCACATATATTTTTGAATTTTGTAGCTTCCCTGAGTTTTTCATTTATTTGTTTCGCAAATAAATCATAAAATTAGATCTAAATTAGGGATCGTACATGCATCATCCTGTTTGTACAGATAAAATACCTGTATCTCAAAACACCTGACGAGAATTCATTAAATTATTAGAAGTATTAGAACCAAATTTCTCGCAAACTATTAGCAAACTTTAAAAAGGAAGTACCGTTGTGAATATAATTTGACGAGTTTTAAAACGATGTTCTACTTGCCATTTAAAATTTTAGGGGTGGATTTCACCACCGTTTAAGGGCGACGCGATCGAAAATATCCAACAAAAGTGTCCCCTTTGCAAATAAAATCGATGGGCCAGAGCATTTTTTCAGAAAAATTGTCTTAAATGCAAAAAACACGCCTATTTCGTTTTTGGTGTCCCACATAAAGTAATTATAAACTTATTTTTTATATATTCCCAGACATAAAAAAAGTTAGAAAAAATTTCCTGAATTTCAGTTTTCCGTGATTTTCTCGAATACGGTCTCAGTTGATTGCCTATTCTTATGGATTCTTATTCATACAAAAGTGCCAAATTTAAACATGTCCCTTACTTGTAGTGGTGAGCTCCATCGAATTTGGGACACTGCATTACCAAAACAAATCACTTCTTCCTTGAAAACCATCGTTAGGCAATTGTTGCTTGACCAAAAACTAGTTAAACCTTATTTTTTAATTTCAGATGCTGACGGTGATTTCCCAGAAACATGGCGGTACTTGACAATTTTAGATAATGTCCTAATAGAAAACAATATTGACACAACTTCTTGTATGCAAAGAATTATTTGCTGGGTAGTGAAAAATGCTTCCACAAATGTCAATAGGGGGCAAGGCAGTAGTACCGACAAGATTTTAAATGGGGTAGCTACAAATGAATGGTTACAAAGTTACATTTCTAACACTCCCTTCCACTCCGCTTTGAGGGATGGATTGACGGACTTAAATTGTAGCAAAGAGTACAATAAGTGCAAAATAACCCAAAAAACTGTAAATACAGTTGCCAAAAATTTTGTGCAAATGATAAATGGTGGTTAACATATGAATTTCTTTGCACACAATGTTCAAAAGTGGTGTAGTGTGACCAGAAAATTTAACTTCAGAACAAATATCATTATTCTTTAATACTCGAAGCAAAATTTTCAACCAGTTTTTCTATATCTAAGAAGTTACTTTACTTCTTCTATTGTCATTAGTCGCAAGCCACTCAGACGTTCATGAGTTATGATATTTCTTAAATAATTTTCTACACGGCTTACTGTACTTACAATTATTGATACAACAGTATCCAAGGAAACTGTTTACCGTATAAATTTAATATGAGATGGAAAGATCAACCCTAAAATTATTTTTTCTATACCTGCTGTGAAAATTCATCTCTACACAATTTTCTGCGTTGAAAACACCACTTTGCCGCACAAGTGCAGCAAAATTCAAAATCGTCTGGTAAAGTATTTTGCCGTACGATTTTGAACAATATACAGAATATATTATTATAAGGGAAAATAAAAGAAAAATCGTTCCTGAGAACATCGCTTCGTCTTCTACAGTTCGCCCACCCGTAATAGACACTCGAAAGGAATGCAAATAAAACATTTAAGATTTAAAAATTCGGTGTAAAACTATGAGAATTCGAATTAACACAATTAAAAGTGCATTAAAGCAACAAATATAATTATTATAACATGCTCGCCTAATTTTCTATTCATACGTAAAAGTTTTCTTTGCATTCCTTTCGAGTGTTTATTACGGATGGGTGAACTGTGTATATTATCCGGAATATCATTCTTACCACTTTTAGTTGTTGGAAATATCAACAAAATACAAAACGGCGTATTTATATATTTATGTTTTCTAATGTCGTAATATCATTCTCAGTTGTTTATAATTTTTATTTTAAAATTGCTGAATTGTATAGTATGTGTATGAAGGAACCACTTATGGACGAATATTCTAGCTAAGTTGTTTATAAGACCGCTTAAAGAACAGTTCGTGATTAAACTGAAAAACTAATTCATTGTGTATTATTTACCTTTCCTAATTTTCAGTAGGTTATGGGTCCAGGAATGCAAAAGTAATAAAAGTGATAAAGCATATACAGGGTACGCAGTTTGTGTGATGTAATTTTAAACTGATTTATTTAAAATTATTTTGTATAAAGTATAAAAAGTGCACAAAAGAACAAAACGAATTAAAAATAAGGTAAACATAATATCCAACCACTTAATATGAACGAAAAAAAGGTTGAATTACTAGCCAGAAGTACCATAGTGAAGTATTTAAGTGACTCGTTTTTTTTTTTAAATTTTGCTAAGGACGTATTTATAAGTTTAGATGCTATACATTGCTACTCAACTCTCAATAAAGAAACAACTTCTAAAACTAAGACTAAAACTGCAAAATAAGCTTGTTTTCGAATTTTATCCGTTTTGAAGCTTTAATCAATCATTTTAAGTTTATTCCCAAATAAGTAAAGTCTGTTGACCTTGACGGCCCAGATTATCGATAACAATTCTTTTTCAATCACATAGTACCGTCGTTCAGTTTCGTTAAAAGTTCTGCAAAAGAGATGGGTCTATCAGAAGGTGGTAAGCCTTGTGATAGTACATAGTCAAGAGCTAGACTGGATGCGTCCGTAGTTAAGACAAATGGCTTTGAGAAACCTAAGTATTGTAGAATAGGAGTATTTATTAATAAATTTTTTAAGTGATTGAACTCATTTATAAATTCGGCAGAATGAATAACTTTTGAATCCTTTTTTTAAGCACGACGTCATTGATGTGTAGATTTTGGCCAAATCCTTTATAATTTTTTTTTAAACTGGCAAGACTTAGGAACGATTTTATTTCTTTAGGGGTCTTATGAAGGGGATAATTTTTGATAGTTGAAATTTTATTCGGATTAGGTTTGACTTCTTCGGGCGTAATGATATGTACTAAGTAAGCTACTTCCCGTTTATTCGGATTTATCCAATTGTATTTTAAAATTAGACTCGTGGATTCTTTGAAATACTGATTTTAATCTTCGTACATGTTCCTGAAGGGATGTGGAAAATATAATGATGTCATCTAGATATACTGCACAGATTAAATTCTGCAGGCCACGAAGGATATTATTTATGACTCTTTGAAAAGGTGCGTTTTTATCCCGAACGGCATACGTTTAAATTCGTAACGTCTCGTGTCAGTAGAAAATGCGTTTTTGGGATGTTATTAGGATTCATTTCAATTTGATGAAATCCATTGGCCAAATCGAAAGTGCAGATGGATGCATCTATCTTTTTGGGCGTTATCCAAATCGGAGAGGACCACGGTGAATATGAATTTTGAATTATATTAGAGTTTAACAGTTTATGTATTTGAGATTGGAAGTCGACTTTATGTATGGGGATACCTATATGATTTTGTGAAAATTGGAGACTCATTTTTAACTTTTATCTCGTGTTTGATTTGGTTGGTAAATGACAATGGAACATTTTCGTGGTGAAATATATCTCGGTATTCAAAGCAAAGATTTCGAATGCTTCATGCTCTTCGTTATTATAATGATCTATAAACGCAAGTTTTTTAGATTTTGTTTTAATAAAATGTCATAGTTCTGGTAAGGTTTAGTATTTTCAGCTGGTGGTTCCTCAAATTTACTTTATTTTCATTAAGTAGCTCGATATCAAAAGGTCTTGAAATCGTTAGTTTAATTTCTTTTTCGCTCAAATTTAACAGCTAAATTATTTTGAATTTTAACTAGGGAAGAGGAATTTCTGTATTTTGGGTCTTTATATAATTTAATATTCCTATGCCTTTATTTTATGTAGTTGGAATCTTAATTACTTGTTGTGTTCTTCTGGGAATTGTAATGTGATAGTCATTAAATGACTGATTCACATTGGTTCGAATTACTTTGAAAAGTAGAATAAATTGGGATTGGGTGTGATTAATTGAAATCTGTGTAGATCTACATTTTCGTTAATTTCTGATAAGAGATTCAAGCCTATTAGCCCGTTAAATTTTTCAGAAAAATCGAAAAAGTAAAATTTTCGTTTTCCGGTTTGAAAATTGGGAAACAAAGGTATGTTGATAATTTCGTTGTGAAAGAATGCTGCTTGGACGGTTGAAACTTGAAATAATACATTTTTACAGAACTTGGAAACAATGTATATGCTAGATTTGGATGTATAAAACCTCGAGTACTTGAAATGTTTTCAAAAATGTTTTCTTAATCGCCCCTCAAGTCACCGAAGTAACTCCCAGAAAATCCTAGTATTTTGTGTTGAGTAAAGAGAGACGAGGCCCTACAGTTTATTGTGCAGTTCGAACCACATCTAGGGCATCGACTGTTCTCTACCTGTATCTATTAGGAATTTAGTTTGAATTTCGGAAATTATTATAAACGAAAGTTCGGGTGCATAATTATTTAAGTGAATTATGTCGTATTGTGTCCTCGGGATCTTGGTGATATAATTGTTGTTCGCTATTTTCTGTGGTGTTAGAGTTATAAAGTTCATGTTGGTTGATATAAAAATCGACGTTAAATTGATTCGCAGCATAATCAATATTATGATACATATGATTATCATTATTATAGTTAGAACATGATAGTGATGCCCTAAGCAGTTATTTTGTCGTAACTAGTTATAATCGTACAGTTACCGCTCCATAACTGTTATTTTCAATAGTTACTGGTTACTAGTTATTAATATTTCTATACAATACCTACCCCTGACTCCTGACGTTAACTGAATTCTTCAAAAATAAAAAAAATATATTCTGTTAAAACAAATATTGTAGAAGTACACCTAGGTAAGGTACAGAATGTGACAGAACATAGGTATCCGTAATCATCGGTACGCTGATTACTGTTAGATAACAAGAATAGAAAAACGATTAAATTTTATTCGGTTGTGTCTGATAACCGGTAATCAGTAACTAGTAAATTCGATATGATACTCAGTATCAAACGGTTACCACCTAGTAACTAGTTATTTATAACAGTTATTGATATATCGCTCAACCCTAGAACATGATGGATGATAATTGCTCAGATTGTCTTCGGTTTCTGAACGATTAGCAGCATAATCATCGTACGAATACTCACAACCATTATTATCAGAAACTTGTTCAAATGGATTTTCGAAAATTGTATATTCTGAAACCTCGTGATTAAATAATTCCTGGTTCGGCTTGTAATTATTTTAAAAATTATTAGATCTAGTAGTGTTTCTAGTAGTAATACTCATATGTGTTGGTTTATAAGTAAGAGCATTTCTGTGTTTCCAGACGTTTTGTGGTCTACCGAATACTTGTTTATTAGTGGGGAATTTTTGGTTATAATTTGGTTTGGGTGTAATAGGTATAGGGTTTCTAGTAAAGTTTTGAGGGTTATTATTAGCAAAATTCGATTGGTTAAACCTTGGCGGCAGGTTTTGATAATTTTGATTATGAGGGTATCTCTGAAAGCTTGTCGTTGGAGAGTTTTTTGATGGAGATTTTATCGACGGGTAATTTATTGGATTAATTGAATTTGGTTTTAGTGTGGTTTTCGGAAAATAATTATTAGTGTTCGATCGATATTTAAATTATTAGAAATTTTCTTTTCCTTAAACAAAGCTGATAATTTGTTCAAGAAAACTGGGCACTTTTAGTCTAATTACTAATTGAATGTTAAAAGGTAAATTATTAATATACGTTTTTAAAGCAAAAAGAATCGTAATGATTTATTTTCATAAGCGTTATTTCTCTCGGCTCATCTGTTGTATTTAATTTTGAGAATAATAGACTAAGTGTGTAATGAAATCTCATACCAAAACTTACTGGATGTTCGTCTTTATTTATTTTTAATGATAACAGGTCCTGAATTAGAGAGTCTATATTTCTTTGATCTAAGAACGTATTTATCAAAAGATCTTTAATCAATCCCCAACTATGAATTTCTGAATGCGAACAGATTAAATTGGCGGTTTGCCTTCGTAATTTTGAATAAATCGTTTGAGTATTCTGAAATGCTTTCAGTAAAATTTCAGAGGACACAATGGATCTCTGTAATAACTTAGGGTTACCATCAAAGTTTGGTATATTATCTGCTTGGTACCTTAATAAATAATAAATAATTTATTTCCAAAATAGTAGTGATATTTATTGAATTATTATCTGAATTTTTCGAATTTAGATCAATTGAATATTTAAATTTAGAAAATCTTCTAGAAGTTCCTCCAGTTTATGTTACAAAATAGAGTATATTTTTGCAACGGCTACACGATGTTTATAAGATGTTAAATGTTTAATAATAATAAAATATTTAAATGGTTAAATGTGGTAAATAATAAAAGAATGGACATTTTGCCGAATCTCTTCTCTATCGAAGAGTAGGGGTTTTTTTACTTGCCGAACATTTAATAGACAAGGGACCAACTGCTTTATATCCCTTCCGAGGGATGGAAGGAAAGTAGTTTTGATATATAAGTAAATTAATAGCATTCGATTGAGCTATGCATTTTCTCGTGGATTTTAAAATCTGCGCGCTGATTGGTGTGCACCGTCAATTAATTTAACAATTAAAATTGCCAGAAACCATACTGACTTTGTTGAAGGGAATGATTTATGTGTCAAAAATGCGAGGCACTGCGCTCGCAACATGATACTCCCGAAAGAACACCTAGCCCAAAGAGCGCCAGATGAGGCGACCCAGCCGACATGGTTCATCAAGCCAAGGCTAGGGATGCCTGAAATGGTTAGCAACGGGGGGTGGGGGAGGTTAAATGAGAAAGACTTACAAAATGTATCAAGGGTAAAGTGACCTCTGTCATCTCTAGGCCATCGTCAAAGTCAAGAATATGGGAGCGCACTTAGTGTAATTGATTTACCAAACAAGGCTAGTGCGAACCATGATATAATGACTTGAATTTCACGCCGATTTATGTCGTAATTAATGTTAAGTACCTTAGGCCAGACCTCTTTTAAAAAATTATTATTATTATAGTTTGGAAAATGATTGGCCAAGCTGGCTATACTCGTAATTTTTAGAGAAATAACACATGAAACATGGACTTTCCAAATGACCAAACAGAATGACAAATCTTTTCGCAACATGTTTATTCTAAAAATGCAACTTTTTCAGTGTTTTCAAGATCAACTTTAGCTGCGTAAAATCAATTGTAATATACATACCTGTCATGTAATGCGAGATATAATGATATTTTAGTCGCGAATTTTATACAAAGCAATTTAAAATATTTTGCATATATTTGACATTTTATGAAGTCGTATTATGTCATTATTCAGTTGCCATGTATTACACAAAACGTTACGGAAGATCGTCCCTGGAATGTCAAAAATAGCCCGGTCTCTGTATTCATAATCAGAAAATTATTCTTTTGGCAATTTATATAGTCAACCTATTGCCGCTACCAATGCCAGGATATATGCTCCTCGGTACTAGTGTACAAGTGGAACCCTTAATCTGAAAATTTTGCCGAACCCCCACTTTGTAGTAGGGTAGGATTAAGTTGTTCATATTATTTAACGCGACAAATTACACGATTTTCACAAAAATACTCAACTATTATTACAGCTGAAATCCTCTTACCTGTAAATTAGTTCTCATGTGAACAATCAAACCTAAATGATTCTGAAATGTCAGAATTCCAGAACGACAAAAAGTTCCAAATAAACATAAAAAGGGCAGTTTGAAGAAAACAGTGTATTTTTTAAATGAAAATTTACTTCTACGAACAAAAAATCTAATACAATTTGGTCTTGCATTGTTAGTTTTAAAATAATCACGGCTTATTATTATATAACAATATCAACATATATGTATAGTTTTTCGTCTATATTTGAACAAATTTTGGTTTATTTTACAAGTGCAATATTAATTTTCAGCACTATCTAAACTATAGTTACAATAGGTATGTAGGTATTTCTTAAATATAACTTTAATTTTATACTTAAATTAAATAAATAATATCTTTTATTAAACTTCACGCCACTTTGACAACTTTTCAAAAATTAGATAACAATTTATTAATTAATAATATTAATGTAAATATATAATATAGATTTTATATTTTAGTATATTTCATTTTATATTCACATAAAAACCGTTGAAGTTTTTTTAAAAGTACTTACAGTATTTTAAAATCTTGAACCTTATCGGAAATTTAAAATGAAGTACACTACAATATTAAATAATGAACACTGACTATGTCCATGAGATGATGAACTTATTAAGTAAAGCAATTCGAATAATTATATCATATAGTTGCCGCTTGAGACACTATATAGTATAATTATTTTACTGATTTTAACTTTAAGCTACTGTACAAAGCAGTTCAATTAGTTTTCAATTATTGTACCTATTCAGTGTTCATTTTATTTTCATAACTAAGACAGAAAGCAGAATAAAAATACAAATACAAAAATATGCATATCAAAAAATAAAAATGAATTTAATAACAATAAAAGTATTTAAAAGAAATTATAAAATTTGTTAGGTATGTACTAAATGCTTTAATTGTGTCTTAAATTTTGTCAATTCATTTAATCAGTCATAAGAAAAAATGCAAAATATTATAAAATGGTTTTGTTTGGTAATTGAATTTTTCTGTGAGAATATATTTATAGTAACACAATACACAGCGCCTATAGAAACGGGATATATTAAAAATTGGTTTATTCCGGCGATATTTGGGCGGGGGACTTTTATGTAATTACGAAAACTGATATCCGTCACTGCTCAGAGGTTTAAAGACAAGTTCAGTCTTGAAATAAAAGGTATCCATGTGTTGAAAAAAACTGTAAAAACGTCAGAAATCTTAGATATTGATAAGGCTGCTATTGACCGTAGTCCTTAGCGCTTTGCTTGTCAGTTCGTCGGGATGCCTACGCGCTGTTTATCTGTCAAATTTTACACAGCGAGATTCACTGGAAATGTCGTCATGAATGAAATAATAGAAAAGGCAAAGTGTTTTTCAGTTTATTACATCTTGAAATTTCACAAACTAATAGAGTATTGATATGAAGGTACCTTTTAACTTCAATATTAGATCAGAAATTTCAAACCAAAACTAAATACTTAGATATCTACTTTTCAGACCCTTTGTGAGATACCAACCTTAAAATTACTCGTTCTTGTATCATATTACCTTGTATAATCGCAAAAGCAAATCAGAATGAATTTATTTGAAATTAATATACCTACTCGTTTAAAATAAAAAAAAGGTATATTTTATTATTTTGCACGAGTGCCTTCTTAATAGTAATAATATTTATTAAATTGATTATATTTAAAAAAAAATTTAATGAATTTATTTGTTTAAAAAGCAACAGTTTTCTCATGTCATAATCCAATATGACGCGTTTTTATCTTATAGTTAATGTTATTAAGAACCTTGTGATTTATTAATAATGTAAAAATATTATAGCCATGTAGAAATTAAAAGATTATTAGTGGAAATAATGGCAAGATAGAAATAAGACGTCCGTAGTCCGTAACAAGCGCAAATAGCCATTGTACAGTATATAATATTATATATTACAATAATATTATAATACATACAGATTACCAATATCTTGACTCTGGATAGATAGGTAACCAAAGTTTAATATTTAACCAAAAATTGAAAAAATTTTCAAAATGTATAGGCCACTGTACCCATCTATTGTATGTTTTATGGTATGCATTGGACATAGAATATACAAATAGATATATCTATGATTGATAAAACTTATACTATAAAAAAAACAAATTAAAATTATTTACTATCATAGATATCTGATTTGCGTTTCACAAGCTGTTTGTACTCGCTCAAAAAATAATGTCCTTTTGTGCATATAAAAAACAACTATTTAAAAAAATAATACCTCTATGGAATCCTATTTAAATAGAAAAAAGTATGCATTGATCACATATTGATTTTAAATGCTTTCCGTTTGTAAGCATGCAAAACATATTGCACAAAAAATTAGATCTGACAGAATAACTCTGTCAGTCAAAAAACACTTAAGTATATACATACAAAAAAAATTAAATTTGTAAGAAACAGTCATTTTAAACAAGGTAGTAAATTATGGTAATTTACTTGGTTACGTTCATATAGAATTTTATGCACTCTATAATAATATCTTTCAAATAATAGTAGACATACGCGTCTATAAAACAATACCAAGTGAATTTAGCATAAATACTCACTGAAAACTTTCAATTTGAAAGAAACGACCCAATGAAGTCATTGTTAAAATAATATTCAACAAATTACATGTTACGTCTCACCAAAACATTTTTGTTTTTTTATTATCCAAATATTAAATATAGTAAGCTATATTTCATTTTATTAGATTTTATAAGCATTTTAATTCTTTATCATCATTAGCAAATGTTCCTGAACATAGGCTTTAAAAATGTAGATAAACATGAACCTTTCCATTTGATTATAAATCTATTATGTGATTTGTGATGTGATTATTTGTACTATTTATTTATTTCACTTACAGTGAATGTCTTCGACTTTAAATATTGTCTTTCCTTATAATAATTAAAAATTCCACTTAGCATTACTTTTAGTCCTATATTTATAATTAGTACAACTATACCTACAAAAGTATTGCTTCCAAAGCATCAATCAGCTTTGCAACTATATGACAGACATTATGTGATGGGTAATGAATGAGTATAGTCGAGGCAAACGGTATAGTAGAGGGACGAAATGAGGAAAGACGCGCAGTATCCAGGGTTCCCTCATCGGTTAAAGCGAGAGATGATGTGTTAGCTCGCTCTCGACCACATGTCTTACCACGGTGGTCATTCTACTATATCGCTTGTCGCCACTATACCAATATCGTTTGTCGCCACTATACTAATATCTTAACACATCTTTAACAACTTTCGTGTTCATGAGTACAAACAATAAAAATATAAATTAATAAATTAAACGTATTTTAGTGAAATGATGCATGTTTGTAAAAGTTAACTTCTATAAGTTAATCGTTTCACTTTAAACATACAAGCAAATAGCCACTCGACCTCTAGAAGAGTCCACGCTTGTGCACGCCATATTAAAATGTGCACACATGACCTTTCAACGTTAAATTTCCACCCAAAGAGCAAACTAAGTCAGCAATTAGTTCATATTATCATATATTCTGAACGGAAATGTAGAGTATCTGAGAGAAATCAAGAACACTGATATCTGAACTGACAACAGAAAGAGATGTTGAAATAGTATACTTCAACAGTAGTATACAGGACCCAATGGCACCTGGTGAAATTTAGGCTGTCATATTTTAGTATTGGAGCATGGGACCCCAGCGATACTTTTAAGGCTATCAAGACTAAATGAAGAAGTTTTGCAGAAAAAAATTACGGTTGAAATTTGCTAAAAAAAGTTGGAAAAATTGTGAGCCTCCAAGGTTATTTTTTAAACGATTTGTAAAATATTTGTGAAATTTTTTTTTTTTTCAGAATCAGAATTAACGACAGATTTCAAATTTCATAAAAAAAATATTGGTTTTCTATAAATGAAATTTATATGAAATTTGAAATCTGTTATATCTTCCACCTGATTCTGGAAAAAAAATGTTTTGCAAATATTTTACAAATCGTTTAAAAAATAACCTTGGAGGCTAACAATTTTTCAAACTTTTTTTTCGAAATTTTTTTTTCTGCAGTACTTCTTCATTTGGTCTTGATAGTTACGCCTTAAATTATCGCTTGGGTTCCATGCTCCGACACTATGATATGACTGCCTAAATTTCACCTGCCGCCACTGACAGGACCATCAACTTTACCAGATTGCGGCTAATTGTACATAATGGAAGAGAGATATTGTAAATAAGTTGTTACATCATGAGGAAATTTATACTTCGATAAATAATGTATTAATTGACTGAAATATTTAAATATCATATGAAAATCAAGTGTGACCATGAACGAATTTAGACAATATTTAAATTTAAACAACTAATAGCCTTACTAAAACAGTTATTGAAGCCGCTGAAATTATTGTCTGGTAACAGGTTAGGTATTGTTTACTTCCATATATACCCCATATCATAAAATTATTGCTAGTATAGTAAGGCATTTTAAAATGTAAAGATGTGTTTAATATTCTGCTCACTGAAGCAAGGTGTGGCAGGCTTGCGAACTTTCTTCTTTCTGTACATTATCTTACCAACCACACCGCGGCGGCTGCCCAGATGTCTCTCAAGGAACAGTCTCGGAGCCACTGCAATGCTGCACTATCAAACATAGAAATAAATACCAAATTTACATAGTTTTGAAAAATTCCCGTTTATATAATTTGTTATTTATAGAATTAATTCCATTATTCTTTGATTTGTTATGTCTAATATAGCTCTACAGCAGTTGCCGCCGCTTCGACCATACAATATTTTTCTGTTATATAAGTTTGCATCTAATATCAAAATATTGTCGCAAGCAAACCAATATTGTATAAATTACTTAAAAAAAGTTATTACTGACTTGACGGGAACCTGTAACAATTATTAATTAGTCAGTTTCTCACCATTTGTAAGCAAAGGTTCACATCCATACATTTTCAATAATCTTAAAGTTAGTGCGATGCTTAGCGTGTTTGTGAAATGGATGAATTAAATTCGGAAACCACACAGAAAAATAAGTTGAAAATCAAACTGACATTGTTTGATTAAACACCTCCACAAAATAAAGAAACTACGTCAAAAATATACTTTTTATATCATTTCATCAGCTTTTCAACTCATTCTTTCACATAAGTACGAGTAAGCTTCCGAATTTCTAGATATATTTCTGCTTTTCTATTATAAACTGAGTGATTTACAATCAACCAAAAAAAGTAAAGGAAGGATTGTTCATGTTTATCACCTTTATATTACGGTATTTCCTAACTTTAATAAAATACAAACAATTAAAAATTAGGAACATCCTGTAACCTGTAACTAAGTATCACCAAATTCAAAACGGAGTATTCCACGTGTTCATAATGTCAATTGTATATTAACGGAGACATTTTAATTCCTGTTTTCAAATTTGTTTATAAGTTCTCAGCTTAAATTATTTTCTTTGTAAACATGGGTAAAATGTTGGAAACCCCATACAAACTATGCGGCAAAATCCGAAAACCAATATGCACATAACATCGATTAAAAAATATTAGTTTTATCAGACAAAGATCCTATATAAACTGCGTCATATTTTTAAAAAAAGGAAGTTTCCATATTCTGCTCTAAATAAGTTTATCATTATTCTGTATTTAGGAATGCCAATATGCATGTATTTTTTTCTATATGGCACGATAAAACGTAACTGCTCATCCGATTACATAATTTTGCTAAAGTTTGCTACAGTACAAGACTTAACATAGAAAAGGTACAAAAGGTTATAAAACTAAAAACAATACTAAAGTATGCAAACACAAGTTTATAAAAAAATTGTGCACAGTAAGCACGTAATAAATTAAAATTATTTATAAAATAAAATATTTGAGCTTTGAATAAAATGGCACTCGCCTAATAAATATTACAACCTATTTTTGTTAATAGTACGAACTTTTTTTAGTTTTGTCAAAACACACCCAAGACAATCCAAGAAGCGAGAGATTTTGACACAGACCTATACATATGCAATATAAATGCGTTCGTTAACATAATGCTACCTTCCTTTGATATTCTCTCACGTTTGCAGTGCGGTAGTCATCTCATCATGGATTGTGGCCAATTCGTGAATTCTAGAGGCAAGTTGCTGGTTTAAGGTAAGGAGCACCTGTTTCTGAGATTCATGTGCGCTGAGAGCTATTTCGAGTTCTGATTGTGCCAATTTTATTGTGCTTTGAAGTTCGTGGTTTTCCTTCTGCAATGACTGGAAAATGTGTTATATTAGCACAAAACTCGAAATATTTATTTATTGAAATTACAACCAAATTATCCATTGAATTTCTATCGCTATATGGAAGATGGATATACTTATTTTTTCGATAATCAGATGGCACGATGGCCTAGTAATTATTTCTATCATACCTGCATTTCGGATAATTTGTTGGAGGAAGACAATGCTTTGATTTCATCATTTTTGCTTTCTATTTCAGTCTCTAGTTGTTCCACTCGGATTCTTAAAGACTGAATTTCTTTTCTTAGTTCATCAGCCAGTTCACCACCTCCTGTAAGAAAAATAAAAGGAAATATTGCTTACTGCATATTTCTTTTGGTAGCAGAAAGAGATAACGAATTCGTTTTACAGTACATCATAAAACATAATTTTTTCAAACAGAATTGCATTGTCAGAAGACGATTCCAAAGTTTTAAATGTTTGTGTTCGATATTAATACGATCTGGTCGGAGAAAGAAGCCTCGCGGACAGAATGTGATTTCTGTATTATATTCACAATTAAGCGTGGAAATGAAATAAATGAATAAGTGCATGGCAAACTTTTGTGATCGTTTGCATCCTCATTCGGAGTGATCTTATATTCCTAGTAAATGGCTTTGCAGAAAGCTGGCGACTTATCGGCAATACTCTCCTTTTGCAGCGCGATCTTCTTTCGCCGGCTGGATAGTACAGACTTCGGTATCGAGTAGCTATAAGCACTAGGTTTGTGAACTTGGCACCATAACCATCGGTGCTAATTGTGAAACCTGTACCATCATTTGGCTCCCTCTAAGTATGTAAAAAAAGAGAGGTGCTAATTGTTTAAACAAAGTTATAATCATTTTACAGTTTTAGTGCCAACTTCACACTAGCAGCGCCTCAACTCTCGGTGCTAAGTGCGAAATTTATAGCATGCAAAAAACAAAGTTACTAATTGTTTTAACAGGTTATTAACAACTTTATTATTTTAGTGCCAACTTCACACCAGTAATCTACTATTCTAGGAGTAATTTTTGATTCCTGAAATTCTACTTGCATATATGAAGTGGACAGTAATTTAATTCTATTAGTTTGATGCAATGAAACTATTTCGATGTCATCATAAGTTAATATGAGGCGCCGTTTAAGACATAATTATTGTTAGAAGTATATGTAATATTTACTGAAATACATATTTTTCACCGGTAAATATATGTATACTTTTAAACTATTTATAAAGATTTGCAAATATATATGTTCCTATAAAAATATATATAATTTTATAGAAAATATATATTTTATGCACAAAACAATATAAATATAAATATCATCTTTTGCCATCGTCTACTAGATGGCACACTCAGTTATATCTTTATGTAAAATGCCTGTATTAAACTGTAACATTCTCTAAACGAGCTGTAAATATTATTCATAATTATTATAATTCTATATTATTGTGTTAAACAGTACAAGTGTCTACACATTGGAAAGACAATTTCCAGCCCGTCCCACAATTCAAGTGAAATAAATAAATTCTTTGAAAGGGAAAGGAAAGAACATGCTCCTTGTCCTCACAAAGATAAGTATTTTGTATAGACACTTTGCAGCCCCCCTCACAATGAGGGTTACCGTGCTTGATTTCATCAAGAGAGGCGCTAGTGTACGGAAAGGTCAATGTCACTGAACGTTAATGTTTACTATGGCTTTTTAACGCTAATTTTTAGTAATTTTTTATAAAAAAAAAATTTTAACACAATAATGGCAGAAGGGGAAAGTAGTAATTTACTTGTTTAATAGGGAAATTATTGTACATATCAAAGGTGTATTATGTCATTTAAGTTAGGTTATATTAAGAATGAGCACGATGAAAACAACGAATGTACACACGATTTTCTGTAGTAGACTCCTTTGGTAACGCATACTCGTCAGGATTAAAATGTAAAGTTATCTCTATCAACCACTGTTTTAGGTGAGTTTTGTCTCTCGGAAACATATGTCCGCCTTTTCATTCCGAACAAAATGGAACTACACAACACTGAGGCATAATTAACAAGTTCTTTTATTTACTGGTGTACGAAATAATTATAATAAAACCCTATAAACTTTTCTTGCGTCTAACAATAACTTTTGACATGGCCTTACTCGGCCAGTGGCGCCAACTGGTGAGCCTAAAAACGTTAGCACTCATTCATGCGCGAAAGTAGAACTAAGTGCGCCATCTAGTGGACGACGGCAAAAAATGAAATTTATATTTATATTGTTTTGTGCACAAAATATATATATATATATCATAAGTAAACACAGAGTTTCTAACTTTTTTGAAAAAACTTACATTTTGTCAAGAACTGTTTCTAAAAAAAGTTATGTTTAATAGGTAGGTTAAATTTCAACCGGATTTTTTTATATACGAGTACTCGACTCCACCTACTAAACTAGTTCTTTGAATGAATGTTGCTTACCTATTTTATTTTTTTTAAATATGTTATTTTAAGTTTACACTTTTTAATTTTATTATTAAATAATAAATATTGTAATTTTACTATATTGGATCCATTTTACTGTACAAAGAAATTATTGAATATATCATAAACTTATGATAAGTATTAAAATTTTATTACCTCTCGCTATATGGTTTCTATTTCTATGATGGCTCTGAAGGGCCACAGCAAGTAAAAAAACCTAGAAATTTCTACTTTTGAATTTTTGGTCTTAAGAGGTGCGACACCCAAAAGGTTTCTTTGCCAATACCGCCTTACCGGCTTCTAGGTAAAATATGGCCCGTATAAACTTGTTAAGAATATAGAAGTTTTGTCCCAAACATTTTTTTTGCAAGTGGAATAGACACCGAGCTATGGAGCTTCAAAGTGGGACGGATCATTGAAAATTTCAAGAACGGTCATTTTTAAACAGAATTTGGATTTTTAGAAAATTATGTCCGTAAAAAGTTTTATACCAGCGGCAATGTTTCAAATACCTGTATAAAAAGTTTTAAAAAGAAGAGGTGAATTACCCCCCATCACACCACTAGTGGATGGAAAGACAAACACACACTTCATTTTTATTGTAATTTATACCATTATAATTCATGACAAATTATCTATTGTCGTTTCTACGGTATTAAGAAAAGACCGTTTTAAAAAAATAAATGTCAACACAATCTCAAAAACAAAGCCTTAGCGGACCTATGATTATAAAAAATTTCCCTGTATGCATATACGTGTGCGATTTAAGACTGCAACACCTTATTTTTGAACGCGTTGACCGATTTATTATTAATTTTTTTTTAATTTGGGGCATATTATAACAAAGATATTAGCTCAAACTTTGTATATAGGTATTTGAGACATGGCCGTTGGTATAAAACTTTTTAAGGGCATGATTTCCTAAAAATACAAATTTAGTTTAAAACTTAGCGTTCTTGGAACTATCATTGATCAGGTTTAAAACTCTATAGGTGTCTATTCGACTTGCAAAAAATGTACTATAATAGTAGAAATTTCTAGTTTCAAATAAAAGAACTGTCTAGTTTTAAAGTAGAAATTTCTAGTTTTTTTTTAATTTGTTGTGGCCCTTCAGAGCCATCGTATATTTCCAATTGGTTTATTTTATCACTAGATAAATAGATAAGAATAAATTTCCAACAATAGGATGCTAAATAATACCCCATATTTTAAAATTAGCACACTTATACTCACAGCTAGTTACGTAGTGAGAAACTGGCATCACTAAGTAATAAATTGTTTATAACTATTTCATGACAATAATAATTATCATCGCAGTTTCTATTATATACGTACAGAGAGCTGATAGGGTATTGAGTGATAGTATATGTAAGTTTCACAATTAGTGTCGATGGTTGTGGTGCTTGTGTGCACTTGGTTCCAAAATTATAAAACTGTTAATAATTTTGTTAAAACAATTAGCACCTCTGCTTTTTTTATATATTCAGAGAGATCAAATGGGTGCTAAATGATAAGTTTCGCAACCGATGTTTGTAGTTTGGTGTGAAGTTGGCGCTAAAATTATATAATGGTTATAACTTTGTTTACACAAATAGCACCTCACCTCTTGTACATATTCAGAGGGTATAGTTTTCATAATTAGCACCCATGACTGTGGTGCTGGTGTGAAGTTGGCACCAAAATTATAAAACTGTTAATAACTTTGTTGAAACAATTACTACCTGATTTTTCATATTCGGAGGATGCTAAATGATGGTTTAGGTTTCGCAATTGGCACTGATGGTTATGGTGCCACGTCCACAGACTTATAAGCGCTTTATCCTCTCGGCTACTATATTCACGAATTATTTCATTCTAAATCGTATGTAGATTCAGTAGGTGAATTTGCAAGCAACACTAATTACATACCTTTTTCGTATCTGTACGAAAAGGCACTTTTGTAAAACACACTAAATAAAAACCACTAAATTCGTATTTCGAAGAAATAAAAAAAAACATGTTGTGCCTGGAATTTCACCCACTAAATATGCATTTGATTTAAAACGACATAGTTCCTTTTTGTTTTTGGTTTATCAGCAATAGAACAAGTTTAAAAACAGTTTCCCGATTTATGTTTACTACTTAATGAAAATACTGCGTTAATTCACGAAAATGAAGATATAAAAAGACAAATAGAAATGAAGAAGAGTCCTATTATATTCATAAAGATTTTACCTAGGCAGTAAATTTAAATAATTATGTTTTTTAAAAAAAGAAAAATTAAAGTACGAAATTTTCTAACATTGTAGGAATCATTAAAATTCTATGAACTTTCGTCTAAAAATCAAGACAATCTGTCTTGTTTCCCCAAAATTACATGATGATTTAAAATCTATGACTTTTAATCTTTCCAGGTTCCTTGGAAACCAGGCAAGTCCAATAGAAATGTATGATCCTAATAATTATTTTAATTAATCATAATTTAAAATGTTTAACGATTATTAATAATAGTTAATGAGAATAAAGAAGCCATGCAATTTATAGGTAATAAATACTTTTCAGCTAAAATACAATTTTTATAAGATATGATATTTCTTGGGTTGACTAACTATTTACTTAATTATTAATATATTAACTTACTTTTTCTTAATGTCGATGCATTTTTGCAGGCTGTGAAAATTTACATATTATGGCCTAAATTATTTACCTTCCTTAAATATTTATGCGTTGGTTCCTAAAACCTAAATTAATATCTAGGATTATGTGAGTTTTCAGGATACGGTATATTAAAGTAACACAGATCTTCATAAAAGAAAAATATTTAATTAGTTTAACGTGATTAAAATGATTTAATTAGCAGTGGTGGCTGGCAAAATTAGGTTATGCCATATTTTAATATTGATGCATGTGATCCGAATGATACAGTTTCGCAAAAAATATTGCGGTTAAAATAGTGTGTCCATCACGGCAATTTTTAGACAATTTGTAAAATATTGGCAATTTTTTCTGCAAAACTTCTATTTTAGTAATGCCTTAACAGACTAACCGAAGGTCATCTAAATTAGCTAAGTGCTTGAACAATTTCCAACAAACCGAAATTAATTTTAATCTATTTAATTAGGCCTCATTGGGCGAGTTAAGAGATGATGAACAAAGTACGTTCGACTTTATGTAAACATTTAGTGGTACATATTTCGATGCCTATTTCTCAGAAACAGACAGCTCTAGAATAAAAATGTATATTATGTAGAACGTTTTTCGTAAAGAATTTACCCATCTTTAACTGTGCTAACTACCAGAGCTGTGCGTTACTCAAATATAATTACTCAATTACTTGATGTACTCCAGTATCTGTACTCATGAGTACATATTTTTAAGCATACTCGAAGTATTCAAAAATGTACTCTAAACTGTACTCACAATGGAAGAATGCAGCACACATATTTGTAGGTGTCTACATGTTGCCACTGGTTTATCCAGGGTTGCCAGGTGTGGCGATTTGTCGCAAAATTGGCTACTTATTTCCATCGTTGCGACTAATATTTGTATTAAGGCTACTGGCAACTAAACTGCCGATTTTCAAAATCAAGGTGTTAAATTTTCCCCTTTTATTAAAAGATAATATAAACTCGTACATGGCGTATCTCATTAGATTTTTATATATGAAAAAACAACAGACATGTGAATTTGTGATTATTACTAAAGCTGGCCGAGGTGGCTGGAGTACAGCCACGGTCTTGCGCTGGCGTCACACGTGCCGATTTAGAATTGATTTACGCTGCAGTCTTATTTGAAAGGTTAATGCGTGAGGTTGTACCTATACCATAAATTATACATAATGTCAAACGCGCCAAAGGGTAAAAAACGACCGTACGCGGAGACAGTGAATAAATTTATCGGTGAATTTCCGGATTTATTCTATGACGGATGCAAAATAATTTGTAAAGTTTGCAATCAAGACTTAATGTGCTGGCACAAAACAGATTGTCGTCGTCACATCAATACCGTGCAACATCAAAATAAAAAAAATGGCATGCCTTTGACAACTCAGTTTATGTTTGATTTATTGTTAATGTTAATAGCCTGTAATATTCCGCTACACATACTGGATAAACAACCATTTCGGGAGTTTTGGAATAAATACAATCCCCAGGTGAACTTACCAAGTCGTACATCGTTACGTAGATATATTACAGCTGCTCGTGAAGACATTGTAAATAGGATTAAATGTGGATTAAAAAATATACGGCTCTGGTTATGTATTGATGAGACGACAGATTGTAAAAAAAAATCTATTTTAAATATTATAGTACGTGTACTGGACCCTCTTAAACCAACATTTCCACTTTTACTAGCTAGTAAAAGACTAACTGCGTGTACTGGCGAAATAATTACGCGTGTGGTGTTGGAGACATTCGAAAAATTTGAACTTTCAACAAGTCAAGTATTGATGTTTGTGACTGATGGTGCCGCGACAATGCGCGTGGTAGGACGTTCTCTTCAAAGACACAATTGTAGGTTTTTACATGTTACGTGTAAAGTGCATGCGTTACATCTTGAAAGCCAGACAAGCTTTCAAGACGTTTCCTTGAAACAGAATTAAAAACTATTAATAACAATTATAGAGGACTACACGACGCAATAGAAAAATTGCAAAATAGTTCGTTGTCGTTAGTGAAATCGCTGCAAATAGTGGACGACGTAAATACACAGCTACAGGCTATAAATGACGCAAAAAATAATCGTTAGTGAAAAATTCGAGAGTGTATTACAGAAAGATCCTGATTTTAGCAAATTAAGACAAATTTGTGATGGTGCATCTACAACTTCGTTAAGTGAGTTCACAGATTGTTTTATTTATGCCTGTATTACATCCGTAGATGTCGAACGGTCATTTTCCAAATACAAATATATTTTTTCACCAAAGCGAACATCGCTGACGGAGACAGCTGTAGAAACATACCTGATGCTATTATACTATAGATGTTCCCCACTTTGTGATGATGACAACGAAACTACTTTATAAATCTGCTTAAAAGGGTGAGTTTTTATACAAATTTTTATAAAATGTAACATTATTGTTAAAATTTATTTCCATTTATTGTACTTATTCAAGTATTATGATATGATGTAAACATATGAGTCATATGACGGCTCTGTCGGCCAGGTGACCTCGGCCAGCTTTAATTATTATACATGTAGTTAATCGCTCAAGTAGTTTTTTACGCGTGGTGAATGTATTACACACTCATAATTAGAGCTGTCCGAGGTCACCTGGCCGACAGAGCCGTCATATGACTCATATGTTTACATCATATCATAATACTTGAATAAGTACAGTAAATGGAAATAAATTTTAACAATAATGTTACATTTTATAAAAATTTGTATAAAACTCACCCTTTAAGCAGACTTATGAAGTAGTTTGGTTGTCGTCATCACAAAGTGGGGAAGATCTATAGTATAATAGCATCAGGTATGTTTCTACGGCTGTCTCCGTCAGCGATGTTCGCTTTGGTGAAAAAATATGTTTTGCATATTGAAAATGACCATTCGACATCTACGGATGTAATACAGGCATAAGTAAAACAATCTGTGAACTCACTTAACGAAGTTGTAGATGCACCATCACAAATTTGTCTTAATTTGCTAAAATCAGGATCTTTCTGTAATACACTCTCGAATTTTTCACTAACGCGATTATTTTTTGCGTCATTTATAGCCTGTAGCTGTGTATTTACGTCGTCCACTATTTGCAGCGATTCCACTAACGACAACGAACTATTTTGCAATTTTTCTATTGCGTCGTGTAGTCCTCTATAATTGTTATTAATAGTTTTTAAATCTGTTTCAAGGGAAACGTCTTGAAAGCTTGTCTGGCTTTCCCTAATAGCTGCAGCCTCGTTAGGGTTGAACTGTAGTATCACAGCTTTTATTTGTTGAAAATATTCAGCATAATAAAAAGCCGCTTTCAACCACGTTCACCAACGTGTAAGAATCGGCTCTGGTGGTTCAGGGATACCAGGACACTGTCTGTGAAATGCTCGAAGCCGTTTAGGAGATTTGAGAAAAACTTTTTTTGTATTTGCTATTAATGCATCTACCTCTGGAAAACATTTTCGAATCGTTTTTGCCACAAGATGTAACGCATGCAC
The DNA here is from genome assembly GCA_029963845.1 of Rhamnusium bicolor. Lineage (NCBI taxonomy): Eukaryota > Metazoa > Arthropoda > Insecta > Coleoptera > Cerambycidae > Rhamnusium > Rhamnusium bicolor. The sequence goes on from JANEYF010003577.1 coordinate 3,263,905, forward strand.
TTTACACGTAACATGTAAAAACCTACAATTGTCTCTTTGAAAAGAACGGCCTACCATGCGCATTGTCGCAGCACCATCAGTCACAAACATCAATACTTGACTTGTTGAAAGTTCAAATTTTTCGAATGTCTCCAACACCCCGTAATTATTTCGCCAGTACACGCAGTTAGTTTTTTACTAGCTAGTAAAAGTGGAAATGTTAGTTTAAGAGGGCCCAGTACACGTACTATAATATTTAAAATAGAATTTTTTTTACAATCTGTCGTCTCGTCAATACATAACCAGAGCCGTGTATTTTTTAATCCACATTTAATCCTATTTACAATGTCTTCACGAACAGCTGGAATATATCTACGTAACGATGTACGACTTGGTAAGTTCACCTGGGGATTGTATTTATTCCAAAACTTCCGAAATGGTTGTTTATCCAGTATGTGTAGCGGAATATTACAGGCTATTAACATTAACAATAAATCAAACATAAACTGAGTTGTCAAAGGCATGCCATTTTTTTTTATTTTGATGTTGCACGGTGTTGATATGACGACGACAATCTGTTTTGTGCCAGCACATTAAGTCTTGATTACAAACTTTACAAATTATTTTGCATCTGTCATAGAATAAATAATCCGGAAATTCACCGATAAATTTATTCACTGTGTCCGCGTACGGTCGTTTTTTACCCTTTGGCGCGTTTGACATTATGTATAATTTATAGGTACAACCTCACGCATTAACCTTTCAAATAAGACTGCAGCGTAAATCACTTCTAAATCGGCACGTGTGACGCCATCGCAAGACCGTGGCTGTACTCCAGCCACCTCGGACAGCTCTACTCATAATTCAAGTGCGCGAGTAAATAGTACATACCAGGTCCGCACCGGCCCGTTAGAGTAGTTGGCTAAAGCACGCGATGTCAAGTGTGGGTAGATAATCTCTCCAATGTCTTGCGGGTCGAATATCCCGCAACCGGCACTGACAATATCGGTGGGAATGGTTATGTGTCCGAGTTTTCTCTAACTAAAGTCTAACCCACGCCCATGCAGCTTCGGCTTTGGATTCGGAGGCTGTCTAATTTCTGAGTGTTTATGTACAGGGTGGGCAAATTTCGATGTTTGTATAGGGTAACTCGATAAATGTAAGAGATACAAAAATATGGAAGAAACATTATCTATCTCTTTTTTTTTGAGACAAATTCACTGACGGAAACAAAAATTTGCAATCGTCTTTTGTTTTCGAGTTATGAACAAAAATTTGATTTTTGACACATGTCAATATCTTCATTGTTTGTAAAGTTATGAAATAACAACTTTTACATTATTCAGGTACATTTTTCTGTATAATACAGTGGCGTCGAGAAAAAAAAGTGCAATTTCGAGTTATGGCATAAAGTTGTATTTTTTTTAAATGGGAATCATGGTTGGCTATGGCTTAATTAAAAAGATTTTTTTAACTCTTTCAAACTATATGTATATTATATGTGAGGTCGCTTTTGATGTGTAAGTATTTAATAGCGAAAATAATCTTTTATAGATTACTTTTTGCGTTTTCTTATATTTATTCCAAGTCGGCGTGTGTCATCTATGACATTCTTTATCCATTTGTCAGTAAACTGCATATTAATAATTTTGTTTCCGCCATAATTATACCCCATTTAATCGTAAAAGTGAAGATGTCTTACGAAAATTACGAGAATTATGATATGCTAGAATGTTTTATTCAAAGTAATAACAATTGTGATATTACATCCGAAATATATTTCAATCGCTATCCAGAAAGAAGACAACCAAATAAAGCTATTTTTAAGAAGTTAAAAGAAAATCTCATTAATTGTGGGTCCTTCAACAAGCCAAGACCAAAAACTTACAACATTGAACATGCTGAAGAAACTTCTATAACTGTAATTGGAATGGCAGTTGCAAATCCTTCAATTTCAAGTCGTCAAATTGAAGTTGATTCTGGGATTTCAAGACGTCGAGCTTTGGGTATTTTGAAGACACACAAATTTAGGCATTATAAGGAAACAACGTCACCTGCAACCACCTGATCTTCAGAGACGATTGGAGTTTTGCATATGGTATCGTCAAAATGTCAATAAGATCCATTATTCTCTAGAAATGTAGTTTGAACAGATGAATGCTACATTAGCAGTGCAGGAATTTTCAACAGGCATAATGAGCACTATTGGTCTGATATCAATCCCTTACCGTACCCTTGACGTGCGATCTCAGGGACGTTTTAGTGTTTTGTGTGGTCTATACTATATAGTGGTGGTCAGTGCTAACACCAGTCAGATATCTCTGATGTCTGACTGGTAGTCCCTGTCGGGGCTTTTGTCCGCTGAGTAGTTGTTTCCTGCAAATCTTATTCAGTATATAGTTTAGCCCACCAGGGTTAGAGGTCGAAGCTCTTGGTACCTGCTTTGCAGATCGCTATCAGTCACTAAGACATCAGTGATGTCTGACTGATAGTAGCACTGACCACCAGAGGGATACACTTATCACCCACTATGTCTGTTTTGCTTAGTCTGCTTTAGGCTAGCTTTGAATAAGATAATATCAAAAATAACTGTATTAAAAATGTTAAATAAAAAAGGAAAAAAGTAGTATGCCTTTAACAAAAAGATTCCTACAGGAAAGATTTTACACCCTCAAGAACAATCGAGAACACAACACCACTTCCATACAATACAAAAGCAACTGATAAACTGAGAATGGTCGCACATTACATCATAGTAGTAAATTTGAAAAATCACCACACTACTCCTGTATAAAAATATATAATAAGATACCTGACAACATTAAAAAGGCCAGAAATAAACACAATTTCAAAAACAATCTAAAGAGTTACCTGATGACCCATGTATTTTACAATCTTAATGATTTTTTCAATTCTTAGTTGTAGATCCGTGAGCATATACTTTGCGTTCTGCTATAATTGTGTTTCTGTAATTCCGTTCATACACATATATTTTTTGTTGTGTCATATATAACTGTTTGTCTTATACATTTTCAACTGTTAATGTAATACTTATATTATGTAATCATTATTATTTGGTTATACAGATATATAATGTTGTTTGTGTCATATATAACTGTTTGTTCTATACATTTTTGACTGTTAGTGTAACATTTATATTGTGTAAGCAATCATGATTAATTGTTTATACACATGTATATATGTATATATGTGTGTATATGTATATATGTGTATATATATATATATATATATATATATATATATATATATATATATATATATATATATATATATATATATATATATATATATATATGTATATATATATATTTTTTGTTTGTTTGTGCCTTATACAACTATTTGTTTTATATATTTTTGACTGTTAGTATAACATTATTTATATTATGTAATCTTTATTATTATTCCATTTTATGTTTAATTCTCTAATGACCTGTCTTATATCATGTACATGATCAAAAAGACCAATAAATATTTTTTTTTTTTTTTTTTTTTTTTTTTTTTTTTGTCGGTTTCCCGATGCCGGTCAGTCCTCCCGTGGCCTCCGACGCCTCACGGGAGTCGCGCCGGCGCAACAACTACAGCCACTCCCCACATCCCGCAGGATTAGTGACTGTAGATACCAGAATCGTGTGCCCTAAGCAGACGGAGAGAACCCAGAATGACCGCCTTCTGCATTTGACCTGCCAGCCACTCGGCTGGTTTTCGGCAGGCCGGTATGATCTTCAGTTCCGAGAGCAGCGTAGGCTTTATCCCTCCGAGTACACCGATAATAAGGACGACAATTTTGACCGAGTAGCCTGGGTACAGCACTTGGAGCTCGTACCGGAGATCGCGATATTTGGTCCGTTTCTCCTCCTCCTTCAAGGTGATGTTTTTCTCCGCAGGTGCCGAGAACTCGATAACATACATCACCTTGAGTTGATGGTCGAGGAGGACTATGTCAGGCTTGTTGGCTTGGATTAGCCTGACAGTCGGGAACGAGTAGTTCCAGTAAATCCGGCATTTCTCGTTCTCGACAACGGACTCAATATCTCCGGGGACGTAAGGCAGCACTGGTGTCTGGTCTACCCCGTACGAGTGCCTTAGATGGTAGTATAGCACTCGTAAGGCCGCGTTATGTCGGTGGATGTAGGCCGAAATCGCATATATGGGGCATGCAGAAAGTAAATGCATGAGCGATTCCGGCGCCTGATGGCAGGTCCTGCAGTTGATATCAGGAACCTCTACACGCCACACGCGGCTACGGTAGACCAAGGTGTTGATAACACCATCTTGGCAGGCCATAATGAATCCCTCGGTCTCCGACTTAAGCCCTGCTGACCTTAGAAAGGCGAAGGTCAGCCTGGTCGATAAACCCAGTGTTTCTATGTTCTTATAGAAGACACCATGCTGGGGTTTATCGACGTGCTGCCGAAACAGATTTTCCTGTTCGGCAGCTCTGATTCGGGCTTTCAGACGATTTGGCTGAAGTTCGGTGACTGACTCAACATCAGCACCTCGCCGGCCTCCTCGCCTGATGTCAAATGCGAGACCGAGTTCATCTGCGGCTCTTTTTGCTGCCTTAAATAATCCTGCTCCCACTCCTACAGTTTCGTGATGTTTTACGAACTGCAAGAGGGGATCTGAGCTCCTAAGTATGTTACATGCCATACTCAGTACTACTCTGCCATGCGTACACTCCAGGCTCAAGAGTCCTCGGCCCCCCCGTTGACGTGGGAGGTACACACGAGGAACGGACGATCTAGGATGAATACTTCTGTGAATATTCATCATCTTGCGGGTATCTCTGTCTAATTGACGCAGCTCATCTACCCTCCACTTTACTACTCCGAAGGAGTAGAGCAGAATCGGAACGGCAAGCATATTAGTTGCAGACACCTTGTTCTTCCCCGAAAGTTCGGAAGACCAAATCTTTCGGAGGCGGTGTCTGTACTTGCCGCGGAGAGATTCCTTTATTTGTGTTACATCCTGGATGTGCCTTTGTTGCACACCCAGGTATGTATAGGTCTCTCCGGCATCCAGATGTCTTAGGATGCTTCCGTCTGCGAGCTGCGCATCTTCAGGGAATTCCCCGCTTCGTCCTCTCTTGAGGTGGACGACTGCACATTTGTCCAACCCGAACTCCATACCAATTGCCCGCGTATATTCTTCGACCACCCTAAGAGCGTTTTGTAATTCGCGCTCTCCGGAGGCATAAAGTTTAAGGTCATCCATATAAAATAGATGGGTGACCTTATGCCTCCGGTCGCTGGGTGGCCCACATTGATATCCGCGGGTTTGGCGGAGCCCAACAGACAACGGCAGCAGTGAGATGCAGAAGAGGAGAGGACTCAGGGAGTCACCCTGGAAAACTCCTCTCCTAAATGCCACCTGCCCTGTCGTGACCCGCTGTGCACCTGATGTTATGGTGAAGCGGGTCTTCCAGAGCGGCAGCAGCTGTTCTATGCATCTCACTAGTGGTGCTGGTACCGCAAGACATTCGAGCAAGTACAACAATAGCTCATGCGATGTTGTATCAAATGCCTTGCGGTAATCAATCCAGGCCATCGATAGATTCCGCTTGTATTGCACAGAATCCTGTGTAATACAGCGGTCTATCAGCAGGCTGTCCTTGCAACCTGCCATGCCCTTCTTGGCACCACGCTGTTCGTATATCTGCTGGAAGACCGGATCAACAGACCTCAGCGTCCTAGCATACAAGATACGTGTAAATATCTTGTAGCAGGAGTTAAGGCATGTGATCGGCCTATAATTCCTCGGGTCGGAAAGATCCCCCTTTTTGGGGATTAGCACAGTACGTCCCTCGACGAACCAGTCCGGAATCTGCTGCCCCTCGTTCAACCATGAGTTGAAAACTCGCGCCAGACGGCGGTGAGTGGAAGGAAATTTCTTCCACCACCAGTTGTTAATGCCGTCTGGGCCCGGGGCAGCGAAGTTCTTGGTACCAACAAGTGCTTGTTGGACTTCCTCCGTACTGATTGCCGGGCACACTTCTTCTGGCTCTTCAAGATGTCTGTGACACATAGCCTCGAAGTGTGCAATTGATGGAGTGTCGCTATTGAATGGACGCGGCGTTTCGTAGATTCCCTTCCAGAAGGTTTCGACATCTTCTATAGTCGGCGGATTCTCGACAACACGCTGTGGCTCTTGAAATAGGCGGGAAGGATTCGTACGGAACAAATTGTTTTGTTCCATACTCCTCACCCGCCTCTTCAATGTTTTCTTTATCGCCATGAGCGCTCGGATCCTATCTAGACAGTGCTGCTTGATGGTAAGCATCACTGTCAGATTTAGAGTATGGTGTTGACGTCTTAATCCGGCAGCTATGCGCCGGATCCTGGGAGTAAAAACTCTACCAGTCGTCTTATATTCCACCACACTCTGGATCCGAGAAGCATGTTGTCTGGCCGACTGTATTTTGCCTTCGATTTTTTGTACACGCCGCTTGGCTTTCTCGACCCCGTGATTGGTTGACCTCTCACGGGGGACGAGTTGCTTCGCGGCGTTGTACACGGCGCAGTTGATTTGCCAGATGTCTACATCTTCCGGAATTTCCTCATCGATGACCGCGTCCATTCTAGCCAGGTCTTGTGGCTTTAGGTTAGCCCTGGTGTTAAGGCTAACCCTCGTCCTTAAGTCTACACCGGTGAACTCTAAAGGATGTTCCCCATCAGCTGGTAATTGCCGCGGTGGGATTGCGGCTGGCAGTTCTTCCAGCTGGCGGGGTGCCCTTACGTAACCCGTCCTGAGCAGAAAGGATACTTGATCTCTCAGATGTTGTTGAGAGAAGGCGCGATGCTCTGGATGCATTTCGCACCAAAGTGCATGCATTCGCGCCATGTATCCCCTTCGCTCAGGTTCGCTACTCTCGCGGCACAATAAATATTATTATTATTATTATTATTATTATTATTATTATTATTATTAGTGTTCTTTACTTGCTCACTATTCCTAAATAGTTTATTTTTAGGAGTTTTCATATTATTGTAGATACTAATAAAGTAGTTTTCTCCAAAATTAATTCTTACAAATTTAGGTTTTGTCCTGCTAAATATTAATTCTGGCCCATTGTGAGACGGTGCAAATAACTTTTTTTAGCGTTTGTTATAGGTTTCAAAAATGTTTAACTTTTATCAATGAAATAAATACACGGTAACTATAGACCCGGTAAAGAGTAAAACTGGCAACATGACAGTACCGTTTTCGGTTTTATTGGCTGCTTGTGTTTTAGCGTGAAATTAGTCGGATGATGGCAGAATACAAAAAAATCCAAATTCGTTAATTTTGTTTACTCTTATGGAGCTTAAAAAATAAAAAAATAGTGTGCTTAAATTGTTTAAGTACTATTGGATAAGTTAATTAAAAAAATTTTGGGACACGCCCATTACGGCAAACAAACGAAGTTTAGTTTTTCTTATACATTTTATTTTGTCAGTTCAAGCCTCAATATCCGTGAGAATAAATTTTGCAAAATTTTGTAAACATTTTAAATTTAATGATGTATGAGTCTCCCAACGTCGCCAATTCTGCGCTGTTAACGTGAAATCAGTACCTATACTAATTATAGCAATTTGGAATTCACATTCTTAAATCAAGCTTTTCTGTTCTAAACTTTTAGTATTTACAATAGAGGTCGATTAATATGGCTTGCTGTTTTTTTTAGTTCTAAATCAACCATGGCATTGTCATGTGACAAAAAAAGACTACTTCTTAGGATTACACTAAGTTCTTTTTTACAGAAATCAGTTACCGACTGATACAAAAAGATCAAATCCATCTATTAAAGCTTTGACACTTCCTATAGTTCCCCCTGCACAAGTTTTAATTAGATTCTATCACTAAGAAATTGTGGCCTATTTTTTTGTTGTTTTTTTCAGTATTCTCTCTTATTATTATTGGCGTGGTGTGTTTATAACCATCAGGTTTTAACAGTATAAATTCCTTGATTTTTAAGAAAACATTATTAAAATTCATTGAATTTCCCCGACTTTTTAGGTCATTGAGAAAGAATATGTGATAGACCTTCTTTGAAAAAGCATTCTGGACATTAATATAAATAAAAATTTTACAGTAAATGATAAAATCATTACTCCATAATGATATACTTTCACATTTTATTGCATTTATTGTAGATGTAAATAATTATTATAGATATAGGTATACTTTTCATAAACTCCCTATTTCATAAACTATTTCAATCCACCATATGTCAGTAGAAATTTTGCGTAAGTCTTGTGCAAATACTAAGGTATACATAATAAAATATTGGAACATTAAGGAAATTGCAATTAATTCAAATCCTCATAATTAAGTTAACAACACTGCTGTCGAAGAATTTTTTATTGAATGAAATAGTAGTGCACATTATTTCATGAGCAATTATTTATTTGCAAAATGTGATTCATCGAACTGTGTAGTCGTGTTCCACTCGGCCAGAAAATTACGTGAGCATTTACTGTTAGTAGCAAATAAATTCTAGGATCATAAATAGGGCAGAAAACGTCCTTAACAGAAATCTTGGACTATTCTAATAAATACTGAATCATTTTACGTAGTTTTAGTTTTTCTTTTAATAATTACTTATTTGACGTTCTTATTTCCGCTCCAAGGCTGGCACCGATGCCAGGAGACAAGCTCATCAGTAAAGTTGGCAGAAATGTGCGGCAGGACATAGGCGTACGCATCATAATAAGCGTAATAAAAGAAATTAACTAGAAACAAAACAATAAACTGTTACAATTTATAACAATGTATGCACAACTTACCCTCTTAACTAGCTTAATGAATTAGCTTGGTTATCACAAACTGGAGAAGACCTGTAAAAACTTTGAAGCATCAGGTATATTTCTATGGTTGTCTTCGTGAGTGATGTTCACTGTGGTGAAAAAAATATGCTTATACTTTGAGAACGACCGCTCGACATCTATTGATGTAATACAGGCATACTTAAAATAGTCTTTGAATGCACTTAACAGATCTGGGGTTGCACCATCAGTACCAACACAAATTTGTCTTAATCTGGTAAAACCGGTGTCTTGCTTTAACACACGTGCGAACTTTTCTCTAACGGGCTCATTTTTTGCATCACCTATAATAGAGTATAGCAGTCGATTTACTTCGTCCACTATTTACAGTGACTCCACTAATGACAACGCACTATTTTGTAAGTTTTGTATGACGTCATGTAGTCTTTTATAGTTCTTGTGAATAGTTTCAACGGAAATATCTTCGAATTTTGTCAGACTATCCTGAATAGCTGCAGCCTCGTCAGGATTGAATATAGTATCACAGTTTTTACTTGTTGTAAATATTCAGCATAATAAAAAGCTGCCCTCAACCATGTTCCCCAACGTGTAAGAATCGGCTGCGGTGGGAATACCGGGACACTTGCTGTAAAATGAGCGAAGACGTTTAGGAGATTTAAGAAACATTTTTTTTTGTACTTGCTATTAATGCATCTACCTCTGGAAAATCTTGTCGAATAGTTTCTGTCACAAGATGTAAAGCATGCACTTTACACGAAACATGTACCAACCTACAACCATTTTCTTGAAGAGAACGGCCTACCAAACGCATTGTCGCGGCACCATCGGTCACAAACATCAACACTTGACTTGTGGACAGATCAAATTTTTCTAACGGCTCCAGCACCACCCGCGTAATTGTTTTACCAGTACACTCAGTTAGTCTTTTGCTAGCTAGTAATAGCGGAAATGTCCGTTTAACAGGGTCCAGTACACATTTACAATAGAATTTTTTTTACAATCTGTCGTCTCGTCAACACATAACCACAGCCGTGTATTTTTTAATACACATTTGATCTTATTTACAATGTCTTTGAGTACAGTTGGTATATAGTTACGCAACGTTGCGCGACTTGGTAACGTTATTCCAGAACTCCCGAAATGGTTGTTTATCGAGTATGTGCAGCGGAACATCACAGGCAAACAGCATTAACAGTACATCGAACATAAGCTGTGTTTTCGATGGCACGCAATTTTTTAGTTTTATGCTGCGCAGTATTTACGTGACGTCTACAATCATATTTATCCCAGCATATCAGGTCTGTATCGCACACCTTACAAATTAATGTAGCACCATTATGGAATAAATCCGGGAATTCACTGATAAATTTATTCACTTTGTCAGCGTATGGCCGTTTTTACCCACGTCTGACATATTTTATTATTAAATTAATATCAACAATAAAATACAACATATAAAATTATCAACAATTTAACAACATAAAATACAACGGAGATAAATAAATTAACGTGTAAACACTACGACATACAACAATGGACTAGTCTCGCGGATCCCTTCGATTTGTCCGCCAGCCGGTCATTGCCTCACCAGATATGTATCTACCTGCTGTTACACCACTGAATAGCCGCACGACTTGCCAACTCTACTCATCAGTGCTTGTGTAAGCGTTGGCACCACTAACCTGGAAATTTTGTCGAACGCTTACTTTGTCGTGGGGTGCAATATTCTTGAAACGAGCATCTTTTCTAATGGTTGTCATTTTTTTACCCCCCACCCCTTTCCATAATAACGTCATTGCTATTTTTTTAATGGCAACCTCCACCTTTTTTAAGGGATTTGATTCTCGTTAATACGCTGCATACAGCAATATGCGGTTGTGTGATGTGAACAAAAGATCGAAACAGCCCGAATTTGTATCAATTTATTTGAAACAAAAGAATAAAAACTTGACAGAACGCCAAATAATAACATAATAATAATAATAAATCAGTTCAAGTGTTCAAATTGGGCCAAGGCAAGGCGATGGACGAATTACTGCCTAATATTTTGAGGGATCTCTGGGGTAATAACCAGAATTTTATTACGGATTCTTTGTTTTGAGGCTCAATGGAATTTGGTTGTAACGAAGTGTTTTTTTAAGCATTATTTTTCAGTCATATTAATTTCACGTTAACCGATTCACATAGGTACGCCCTGTATAATGCCAGTTAATATTTTAGCAAATATTTTAATAATATAATAATTATTTTATTATATCAGTTGGTTTATTGTCTATTATAGATGGTAAAAATGTTAGAATCGTTAAATAAATATGTGCATAATTTACTAACCAGATGTAAAATAGTTATTCCTATTTAGTTTTAGTAAAGTTATGTATTTTTGACGCTGGTAATAACAGTAATTTATTTTTAAACAACCGTTTAGTATTATTTAGTGAAGTTAAAATTACTTATCACCGGTATATTATTTATTTTGTTTATAAATCTCTTGAGTACACCCTGTACAGTTTAAATGTTTATTGATGTTAAATATTTAAATCCCCGAACCGTTATAAACAATAGTTTAATGAATAATTAACAGGAATAACACAGGCCAACATTTTTTAAACCCTGAGACCAGACTATAATTTTTCGAAGGTTTTTGATGCACTGAATCCAAATCCGACCTCAGAATTGCTCCATCACATTAGGCTTTCGAGATATCCAATCTAAAACTGCTAAAAACACTATTTTTCGCTATATTCGAGATTATATTATACCGCGAATTAATTTTTTCTCCACAAAACTCGTTGCGGAATCTGCAAGTACTACTCTTCCCCTTCAAAATGTATTTTGAATTTTTTAGATATTTTATTTATTCTTGGAGAAATCGTCTGTTGAAATTAATTAGTTTGGCAATTTCGTTACAACTATATAAAAAAAAAAGTTGATCCGGCTGGAGAGAGTAGTGTAATATTTTTTATCAATTTTCACTCGACGCCTGAAGTTATGTTAGGTTAATTTGCTTTTATGCTTGTTTAAGGATTAAGAGTGTAATGTCTTTTATCAATGAAGAATTGAAGAACGGAGTATTACCGAGAAAAAATTTTTCAATAAAAGTTGTGTATTTTTGCTAGAAACATGATGCCGTCATAAAAATATGAGTTCCCAAAAAAAAAAAAAAATAAGTTTTCTAGTAACGAACCATTTTTCAATAGATCGGTGGCAATAAATAACAATTAAGCACTGGCACAGAAAACCCTCGGTTTTTAATTTAAGCCCGGCTGACCATAAAAAGGCGGATGTCAGCCTTATTGATAAATCTAGTGCTTCTATTGAATAAGGTTTGCAGGAAAGAACTATTTAGCGGACAACAGCCCCGACCTACATTGAATTAAACCTGAAAATCTTGTTTGGTAGCTAAGATCATTTGTCGATTCCTCACTAGACATAGACCGGTTTCGAATTTTTTATGTTCTCGTCAGTATGCCATAAGTAATGGAAAGGACAAATAATAATAGCAAACCAGGCTAGCCTATAGCAGACTAAGCAAAGCAGACATAGTGAGTGATAAGTGTACCCCTCTGGTGGTCAGTGCTCCTACCAGTCAGACATCACTGATGTCTTAGTGACTGATAGCGCCCTGCAAGGCAGGTACCAAGAGCTTCAACCTCTAACCCTGGTGGGTTAAACTATATACTGAATAAGGTTGCTATCAGTCACTATGACATCAGTGATGTCTTGACTGGTAGTAGCACTGACCACCAGAGGGATACACTTATCACTCACTATGTCTGCTTTGCTTAGTCTGCTATAGGCTAGCCTAATTTGCTATTATTATTTGTCCTTTCCATTGCTTATGTCATACTGACGAGAACATAAAAAGTTCGAAACCGATCTATGTCTAGTGAGGAATCAACAAATGATCTTAGCTACCAAACAAGATTTGCAGGTTTAATTCAATGCAGGTCGGGGCTTTTGTCCGCTGAGTAGTTGTTTCCTGCAAATTTTATTCAGTATATAGTTTAGCCTACCAGGATTAGAGGTTGAAGCTCTTGGTACCTGCTTTGCGGGTAGCTATCAGTCACTAAGACTTCACCGATGTCTGACTGGTAGTAGCACTGACCACCAGAGGGATACACTTATCACTCACTATGTAGTGCTTCTATGTTGTTTTCGAAACTACACTGGGGTTTATCGCCGTGTTGCCGAAACAATTTACCTGTTTCGTAGCTTTCAGGCAATTCAGCTGAGGCTCAGTGACTAACTCTACATCAGTACCTTGGCGGTCTCCTTGCCTGGTGTCCATTACGAAACCGAGTATTATTATCGTCATCATCGTCGACGTAGAAGGGTACACTAATTTGTGTAATTTTGTGGATCTTGGTACTGAACGTAGATATACGATTTGAAAGTTAATAAATGTGTCCGGACACCAACGGTTTTTTTTTCCTTTCTCCTTTTTCTGTTTGATCATGAAATATTTTTGTCTAATAAAATTCAATGGATTTAACATTGATAAAAAGGGATGTATCCTGACAACAAAATATTAAAGAATGTATACATCAGCTTCAAAATGTAGTGAAAATACTTATGACGTTTGCTTTTACTATGCAATGCGAAGCGATGTAAAGGTACATTTACAACCAATGAGGGCTAACGTTTTCAGGCTCACCACTGGTCGAGTAAGGTCGTGTCAAAAGTTATTGTTAGGCGCGGGAAAAGTTCATAGTGTTTTATTATAATTATTTCGTACACCAGAAAATAAAAAACCTTGTTAATTGTGCCTTAGTGTTGTGCAGTTCCATTTTGTACGGGAACAAAAGGAGGACATATGTATGCTTCCGAGAGACAAAACTCGCCTAAAACAGTGGTTGATAGAGATAACTTTACTCCCTCGAAACATTCGTGTGTTTGTAAGAAACATTTTAATCCTTATGCGTTACCAAAGGAGTCTACTACAGAAAATCGTGAGTAATAATCATGTACATTCGTTGTTTTCATCATATTCATTCTTGATATAACCTAACTTTAATGATATAAGACACTTCTGATAAGTACAATAATTTTCCTACTGAGCACGTAAATTGCTACTTTCCCCTTCTGCCATCATTGTGTTAAATGTTTTTCAGCTAATTTGTGTAAAAATTATTAAAAACTAGCGTTAACAAGCCATAGTAAACATTAACGTTCAGTGTCATTGACCTTTCCGTACACTAGCACCTCTCGTGGTGAATTCAAGCGCATAAGCCCACATTCGGTACGGACACATTCTGCTGGTGGATTGTAAATTGGGTATTGGGCATATCTGGTTGAATGTATTTGTTTACAATAAAATTTTAAGTCGGCACGACCTTGAAGTGCACTTCAGGTTTGAATTGGAGCTTGCAAATCGCAAATACTCAATTCAATTGCGACACGAATTTCAAATTGCGCATGCGTACTACGACACAAATTAATTGTTTATATTTAAAATCGGTTTGTGATTTGAAATTGGAAGATTAGATCTTTTAGTATTAGAAAATATGATGTTTTTAGAAGTTATGTTAAATAATTGTAATTATTTAATCAAATTGAATTTGCACACACGTAATATTAAGAAATCTCAACAGATGGCAGCTTCCAACACATTATAAATGACCTAAATTTTATCTCGGCACAATTCACAATCTGTTAGTAAATTGTGCCTGTAGCGAATTGGTTGTAAATGCACCTTAATGGTAGTTCAAAATAGGACTAAGGAAATTGCAGATTAATAATAATCACTCAGAACTGCAACCTTATGTCTATAAATGGTTCTTGTGATGAGTCATCATTAAAATGCTTTTACATTATTTTTTATTATGATTTTTTTTTTAATATTACGAACATGACAAAAAAATGAAAAACTACATATACCTACCAGAGTTTATATTACTCTAGTTGTTATCCTAATATCGTCGAATAAAATAGGCCAACCAAGCTAGCAATTTTCTATTAACGATGTCAGCATTAAAAAAAAAGGTAACAAGAAAATAGAGTATTTTTAAATGTAACTGAGAGAATTTCACATTACCTTTACTATTTTCGAGATCCGCCTGATACTTGGCCTTCATCCTCATATTTTCTTCTTTAAGGCTGGCCAACTGCCTCTTCCATTCGTCGACGTTGGCGGTACTTTCCTGTAGGGCACTAGTCAGTCTAGCATTGTTGCTTTTCAAAGTTGCTAGTTCTATTTCCCATTTTTTCGCGTTAGCCGAACTGCAAAAAATAGAAAACATATTTTAAAAAAATCCGACAATATTTCAATATGTATGTATATCTTATAATGATTACTTGTTCATTATATCCACTACTGGGAAATCTTTCGATAACGTATTTATTATTACTGTTACACGCATACAATTTTTATTATATTTCTAACAGAAAGCGTGCAGAGTAAAGAATATTTAGAATAATTAATAAATAACTAACCATCGTGAATAAAAAATACCATCTGTATCATTATTGAGAGTTTCACAAACATAGCTCATTAGAAGTACCGTCAACGGTGATTTTGAATTGTAAACTTACAAATAATGGTATAAAGAGTTAAATAAACTCTTGGAAGCACCAAAAAGTAGACATTCAAAATTGTATTAGAAGAACATTAGCTAATTTAGGAGAAAGTATGTAATACGTACTTGTCAAAATAGTTCCTACCCACAGTATTATATTCGAAAAAAATTACGTAAGTTTTTCTTAATCAAATTCTAGCCGTTCAATAATGCATAAATAATGAAATATGCGAATATGATAATTACTGCATTGTTACTATTCTATTCTAATAATACAAATTAATTACAATTGGAGTGATAAAAGCCCAATTAAGTAACAACATTACTTAATAAAAGAAAACAAAAATATCATTGTAAAATTTCTCACAATTTATACCAACTATTAAAAAATGCTTTAATAATAACCCACAATAAATTTATTGATATAGTATGTAAAGACCTCGTAAATGTTTATTTGTCAAATTTCAACAATATAATTTTCTAATTTAATTAAGGCAATATGTCGGTGTATAAGAGACATTGTTCTTGGTGCGAACGATTAAGGTATCTTATCAACACATTAAAAGCCTACAACGATCGAATTAACACTGAAAGAGATGGCCAATCTGCAATATTATTAAATTAATTTCGACCATTGGATTCAACTCAGGGCTGGAAATTCACTTTTCCTTTTCGAAATAATAACAACAATTGTCTTTACTTTTGTTCCTGATTACATATCAATTCGGTGACCTGTTCCCCAGAATAAGACACTAAAGAATGCTAGTGTTAAATTTTTGTAATAAAATTTAAGATTCCAGTGACTAATCACTGGTTCCACCTGAGTAGTCTGTGCTCTAACTAGGATCCCTTTTATAGCAACAAATCAGTGTTAGAAATGCTTTAGGATCATGTATTTTCAGGATGGTGTCCCCGCGCCAGAGATGTGAATGTGTAATTAATTTTGTAAATTATCGTTTTTCTTACCGTAATTACGAAGGCGTAGAAGGGCCACCTTATTTTTTTTTAAATTCCGACTTTAATCTCGGAATTCCGACTTTAATCTGGGAATTCCGAAGGGCAATAGTTCACATTAAAAACAAACATTTTGAAAACATGCTTGCTAAGGGGCTCATTCAGGGGTAAGCAACACTCAATAACCTCCCCTTTTTTTTTAGTGGTACGCCCTTGATTTTTTTGATACATGTATATAATTTAATTATACAACTTTTTTGTATATAAAGTTTTTTTGATTTGAGTAACCATCCTTAAAATAAACTAGAAAAAGCTGAAAATAAAAAAAATTTTATTCTTCAAAAAATCCCATAGCAACGTATCTAGCAACTAATAAGATGCAGTATATTCTTCTACGTTTGAAGGGAAAACTGAACTGAACTGGTACATTGAAAAAAGTCGGAATTCCGAGATTAAAGTCGGAATTCCGAGATTAAAGTAGGAATTCCGAGATTAAAGTTGGAACTCCGAGATTAAAGTTGGAATTCCGAGATTAAAGTCGGAATTCCGAAATTAAAGTCGGAATTCCGAGATTAAAGTCGTAATTAATGGTTAATTACCATTTATTATTTTTCATAAATTAAGGAATTGATTACCATAAATTATTAGATAAATTACGGTAATTAATCTTTGAAACACATAGAAAAGGACAATGTATGTACTAGTCATACAAGTCCCTCTGCCTTTACTGTATTAAAATAAATACTAATAAATAGGCACACCAGCGAATATTAAGGAGAAACTCTGTCAGATGTTACTAATGAAGTTGGTATTGCCAATATAATGTGCATTGTTATTGACAATGCCATTAATATGAGGTCTATATGGTCTATATTGAAAGAAAAATACCCCAACAAAATATTTTCTTACGGCTGTTATGCCCACATTTTAAATTTAGTAATACATTTGCGTTGTTAACATTAAAATATAAAAGAATGGTGAAAAATATAAAATGTTTGCATGCTTTAAATGCCACGTTCAGAGGCACACAAGAAAAAAAGTGTGAAAAAAAGGAAAATTACTTCCTTAATTAGGCGATACAGAATATATTGAGGCAATAACATTTGTAAATGAAATTTTAACATTTTTATTACAACCATCAAAAGATTCAGTTATGTGAGAAATTGCTTTTACAAAGCTAAGGAAGGGGATATTTTCTACAGTTTATATGGGAAAGTTTAAACGACAGTAAGTTGCCTGGCTGTAGTTTGGTGGATATCTCTTTGTGCTACTACAAAATTAAGCAAAGTAGCAACAGAAATTTTGAATTGTTCATCAACTACCGCCTCAACTGAGTGCTCCTTTTCAACATATGGAAATATCCATAATATAAAAACTAATGGATTGACAAATATGAGAGGGCAAAAGCTTATTCTTGTAAGATATAATTTGAATTTAATGTAACCAGATTCTGAAGTTGTATCGCAACAAATTAATAATTTATCCTCAGATGAATCGGAAATAGAAGATTCAGAGTTTGATGATTCTGATGGGTCTGATGTAGAGGTGACTGTGACTGATGATGTAGATTTTACAAATGAATAAGAGGAATCTTGAAGAATATGACTATTACTATTAAGGATTACTATTATTTATTATAAAAATTTCATTTTGTTTTTGATAGACATAATATTTGTTATGCAGTTATATGTATGATGTATGAACTAGAAGATTAAGTTGTTCACGTTCATTCAATGATCTCTTTAATGCACTTTCGTGCCTAAAAAAAATGTCATAATTGTACATCACTGCCCTGCGCATACAGCGCAGACAATTTTGGCGTACCTAAGAAACGTCTATGTCAATTTCATAGAGCCAGAAAGATGGTCGCCCTGTAGTAAATCCATTCAATTATGTTGTATCATCATCTTGTAGATTTTTATGATCAGTTTAGATAGCAACAATTTAACAATTGTACAAAAAAATATTAACTTGAAATAAAAGTATTGAATTTAACGTATTGACTACACATACAGCAGTTACAGTATTCAAGTTCGCTTAATATAAATTGTTACTACCCAGCAAGAACCGTGAGGAGGTATGAGCATTTCTTGCCAGGAAAGAATGGGAATGGAATATTAGTATAGAATAAAGAGAAGATTATTTAAAAAGTAACAAGAAACCTTTAAAAACAAAATAAAAACAAAAAATATACTCTCAAAATAGTAACAGAAACAAATATTTTTGTCAATAAAACAACTAAAAATAAATTCTAATAGTAAAGTTACTACTACAATAAAAACAGACATATTTTTGTCAAAGTGAAAAAAATAATAACATTAATAAATAATAACATCCTGAAAAAGAATGTTTCTCAAGCACTGAACTACGAAAGCACAAAAACATAATTAAATAATGCAGTTGATTCACTTCTTCACTTCACATCATTTCACTTTACCTCACCTCACATTGCTTCTTCCTCTAAATCCTCGCCCTTCTCACCCTCTTCATTTTCAGATGAACTACTATCCTCGTTCAAATTTATAATAAATTTATTTCCACTATTTATATGAAATTTGGTAATTTTTAAATAATCATCCTCAATTGTAATTACTTTCCTAATTCTTTTTTCCCAATCTTCCTTGTTAATTTTCAACACTTCATTTTGAATTAACTCGACTTTTTTTATCGAACTTCTAAAAAATATTTCCTTCTAATTTCTGATATTTTTCTTCAATTTACTACAAATTAATTCAATCGAGTGTGCTAACATTACTTTCGAGGACGACTGAGTAATCCCAAGGATTTCAGCAACCTTAATTTGTATATCGTTTGTTTTACTGTTTTATTCCAGTAAAGATAAAACTCTGATCATTTACTGGGCCTTTATTGGAAATTCAGGCTGAATAAAGGCCCCGATAAACAACCATAGTTGGTGTTACTGGAATATTACAACTTTAGAAAAAAGTATTACTAGGATCTTTTGATGATCATAACTAATTTAAATAAATTATGATATGAGAAATATCAATCAAGTAAAAATTCATAATTATAAAGTTTAGTAATGAGCGCTACCGCACTTGAATTCACCACGAGAGGTGCTAGTGTAGGATAAGATCCATGTCACTGAACGTTACTGTTTACTATGGCTTTTTGGCGTGAGTTATTAGTAATCTTTATAAAAATTAGCTAAAAAAACATTTAATGATGGCACAACGGGAAAGTAGAAATTTACTTGCTCAGTAGGGAAACTATTGTACCTATCAGAGGTGTCTTATGTCATTAAAGTTAGGTTATATCAATCACGAGCATGATGAAAACAATGAATGTGCATGATTATTACTTACAATTTTCTGTAGTAAACTCCTTTGGTAACGCATACTCGTCAGGATTAAAATGTTCCTTACAAACACACGAATGTTTCGAAGGAGTAAAGTTATCCCTGCGAATCGCTACCACCACTATTTTAGGCGAGTTTTGTGTCTCGGAAGCATATGTCCGCCTTTTGAAAATGCAACGATTAGCGTGGAATCACACGTTCAATGTGCACCTGTTCAACAACAGCAATGGAAGTTCTGTTTGACCTGCTCCCTTTACATATTAACATGAAGAAAGATGCAGCTCTCAGCGCATAAAGACTACAGTCTGTAAAAAAATTCAAGGACCAAATTTATGGACATGTCAGTAGGGCTCAAATTTAAGCAAAAATTTGAAGTGGAGAATCCTAATTTGAAAAAGGATCCCTCCTCTGGCGTACAGATGGATCATAGATGGAGAAAGGGATGAGAGTGGGCGTATATAGGCCAGCATGTAGGCTATCAAAGGCCTTAGGACATCATCCCACAATCTTTCATGCAGAAATTCATGCTGTAGAAATTTGTGTACGAGAATGTATTAAAAAGGGCACATGAGAAATAAGAAACCATATCCTCTCTGACAGCCAAGCAGCGTTTAGAGCTCTAAATCCATTTACCTTCAAGTCTAAAATTGTCTGGGAATGTCTATAAATAGAAAAGTAACAACTGGCAAGAAACAACAAGGCTACGTCCATGTGGGCGAGGGGCATTGCTGGGGAAGGGTCATCCATCATTCTTCGGATCGGAGGATATCTAGAAGTCATACGACGGACGAGATTAGAAAATGGGAAAAGGAACGTAAATTCCTCTATTGGAGTTTAACTCTAGGGCAGAGACACAAGTCACTGTCCATTAGGATATTAGGTGCGTTCTTTTTAACTGCGCTGTCAGCAAATCTAAGTTGTTTTACGGTTACACTGCATAAATAAAAGCATAATTGTAGCCTCCGTAACCGTAAAACTATCCAGATTAACTGAGATCTCAGTTAGAAAGAACGCACTTATTATTTCAAAAAAAAAAAAAAAAAAAAGGGCAAAGTCTAAGACATTAGTCACTTCTGTACAGAGGCAACTGAGACTGCGGAACATATCTATATTATATGTATAGGCAAAGTTTTAACCAGTCTTAAGGGTACAACATTTGGTACTGATTTTTTCCTAATACCTGCCAATGTGGGAAACATCGGAAACAGGTTTCTAAAGAAGAGTAAGAAATGATGGGTAATATGCATAGATTTAAGAGTTATCACAAAAGATCTTTCTAGGTCGGGGTGAAGGAAAGTTACGCGAGCCTTAACGGTCCACTTATAATCTAATCTACTCAGAATATGATAATTATTCCAATTACATATTTATTGAATTAAATGCAAGTTCTCTGTTTATTCATCAACAAATTATTTCTGTAACTTCTGAATATGTTATGTCAAATAGTCAGTTGTTTATATTGTTGAAACCATCATTATTTTTAGAAGCAACCAATTTACAATAATGTCACTTAGATGTAAAGCACTTTTTAGGTTCGGAAAAAATAGAACGTTGGAAAATAAATACGCGCTCTGCAGTTTACTAGTTCAGCTCAATTATTTACGTGCATACTTATATTTTCCAAAGGAATCGGTTCCGTTTCGGCAAAATCCGAACAAATATGAGACCTGCTTAAATTATTTATGTAAACTAAGAGGAATTGTGGTCTTGATATTGATCTATGAGATATACTATCTTAGGGGTATGTTTATTACATTTTATTATAATAGCGAAATGAGTTCATAATGAAATTAATGACACGTGGACATATGCACAACAAAATTTATAGTCTTGTATCCATGAGGACTATGCCATATTTTTCTAATTAAAATGAATTCAAGTTACGTTATATTATGCAAATAAATATATAAATTACAAAGCAGAAGAAGGTTTCCTTTTCTACCTCACTTACGTGTAATAATTATATACGTTGATATGTATCTGCCTTAAAAAATTACAGGAAAAAATGAAAGCGGCTAGCAAATTGGAACAAAATTAGTTGCAAAACTAAGCAATTTGCATATATTTGTTTGGTATATTAAGCAAAATTTTCGTTTAATTAGACGATTAAAATTGCTATATTATATAAAAAAAATTTTGACGTCTGACTAACTTCATGCATGATTTTGTAGAACTACAACTGTGAATAGTAATTGTTTACAAAACCTCAAGTTCACTTTATTCTGCTGTTAAAAAATATCTAGAAATGAAAAGACGCTGCTTGTTTGTATCAAGAAGTGAAAAGACTGATCATAGGTGGCATCACTTTTAGCAACATTTTAACACGTTACAATAATAAATGTACAAGTGGGTAGGTACAATTATAAGACAATTTTATATAAAACAGAAAAGTAATAGCATACAAATAAACGATTTAGAACACTTTACAGTAAATGAGTTGCTAATCAGGGGGCATCATATATGTTTCACATATTACATAAGGAACAGTCAACAGAGCGTTGCAAATTGGTCTAATTTTTTGAAGCGTGAAAGAAACAATAAATCAGTATACAATTTTCAATGCATATAAATATGGCATGCATTATTGCATTTATTGTTATAGAAACCTTTAACTATATTTAAATCATACTTTTTAATACAGACAATATAATTTATTGGAAAATCAATAATCAGTGATAATAACCAAATCAAATTAGAATTATTAATGAAATAATTCATATAAAATAAAATGTTATAAAGCACTATAAATGTATACACAGAAACTACTCAAATGGCTTTTTCAAATATTGATAATTAACAGATAATAGTGTAGGTAAACATATACAAATAACAAGTTTTAACAATTTTTTGTCAAAAAAATGTCAATGAGCCAATAGAGAGATCAAGATTTGGCAACGTAACGACGAGTATCAGTACCTGTTATTTGACCGTGAAAAACAAGTTGTTATCTTCTATATTTTGCTAATATGTTTTTTGATGACACAATATTTCTGAAATAGATTTTTTTTACTGAAGGGCACACACAGAACTATTAAATCACAGAAGAATTTTACAGGCGGATAAACTCGAGGTAGACTTATAAAACAGTTGACAACAATTCGTACTAAATTTTGAATAATACATCATGCAGATACTCTGTCACAACTTTACTGAACTCAGAACTGTCGAATTTGATAGTAATGATAACTTTAATATCAGGAGTGGATTTAAGTTAGATTGCGCCATAAGCCTATTCTGATATGGTGCCCTTCTCGTTTTGTAATGGTATATTAATAGATGTGAATAATTAAGTCAAGTCCTGATTCAAATTATTTTTGGCACAATTTATTCATTATATGATTTATTTATTATGTACAATCATAATAAATAAATCAATCAAAACGTCGCTGATGTTAATAAATAAATCGTCTCAAAAATAATTTGGATCGGGATTTTTTGTTTCATATTTTAGATTTTAGTGATTACATACATGTAATCTTTGAATCATAAAAGCGAGAGAACAAGCTCAACAATTTTTTCGATCAGTCAACGGAAAATTCAATCGATTTTGTTTTAGTCGCCTAGACCCGGGCCTCGTGGGCCTAAGCTTAAATCCGCTCCTGTTTAATGTTCCAATAATTACACAATACAAAACTATCATTTCGTTACTCTAATATATCGCATGTACAGCCGTTGCCCTTATTTTAATGCTGTCCCATTAAAATGTATGCAAGAAGTCAAACACAAATAAATATAAATTAATAAGCGTTTGTCTTGTGTTTTATCCGGCTGCATAAGGTGGATAAAATTAGTTGTTTGGAAAAATAGTGCGGTGTACAAATGCGTTCTTTCACTTCACGGAAATGGTGCTTGTCTTGTACATATCCCATAATTTTAAATGATATCATGTACAAAAGTTTCATGAAGGAAATTGAAACTGCACGATTTTTCATTACATTGTGCTAATGCTGTGAATGCTCTACTTATCAATCAGCACTCGGAACTGCTTCATATTATACTTATTCTAATATTATATTAGATAAATTTAAGCATCACTTATATTCTCCACATACGTCAAAGAGTACTACGAGTATACTAGAAAAATGTGGTTTATGAGGAGAGATTAAATTTTATTCTATAAAATAAATTCAATTAATTTTATGTATACATGCATGTAAGAAAATTTGTTCTTTTCTTTAATAGAAATCGCAAGTAAAACACACGATATTATCTATCACCTTATTTTATACGCTATTGTTAATACTTTCTTGTTTACGACCGTAGAAAATATACATAAATATTGCAAAAATATTGTAATGCAGTTTAAACGAAACCATGCTTATCGCCGTTGCAAGTGATAATTAAATTTAATCTTCCGATTAACTCGACCGTCTTCATTCTATATAATTTAAAATATTTGCCGTTTAGGTTTAATTTTAAGATTCATATCCTATGGTGTGGATCATATTAATTTAAAAATGTTTAATATAGTCCTACCTTTTTGTATACAGGGTGATCTACCACGAGTGTGCCAAACTTCAGAGGCTGGTAATTTATCAAAAAATAAATGGACTTTCATTAATAAACATATGTCCTAAAACGCATAATAAGAGAGCTACAACTCCTTAAACGGGGTTGACGAATACCAATTTTTCGATTATAAGTCCGATATGGTGGTGATTAAAAAAATGAAATTTTCATACATTACGGCCCCGATGTAGGCACATAAAATTACAAATTTCCTAATTAACAGCTTGCCTTATTGAGGTAGTTTTGAGGGGTGAGGGGTAGTTTTTTACCCCAAACTTTTTTTACGTCACTTCCGAAGCAAAACTTTTAAATAACATTATTTCCCATGCAATGACTCAGAAAAAAGTACTTTTCAAAATTTCTGTCACACCAGCCGTTTTTGAATAATTTGCGTTGAACGGCAATAAGACATGGGAATGAATGGTTGAATCGGAATTTTGGAAATAACTGGATTGGTAACTGTGGTCCTGTTTTATGGCCTCTTCGCTCTCCCGATCTCAAACTTCTAGATTTTTATTTCTAGGGGCATATGAAGCAGTTAGTTTATTTTGAGGAAATAAATAATATTCAGCACTTGATGGAAAGGATCAATAATAGTATAGCTTATATCACAAACAATGGTGACATGGCTTAAAAAAAAATGTTTTCTTAAAATGTTTTCTTAACCGCCTCTCAAGTCACCGAAGTAACTCCCCAGAAAATCCTAGGATTTTGTGTTGAAATTAATAATTCAGTTATTCGTCGTTGTGAGGCGTGTATTCGTGCTCAAGGAGGTCATTTTGAACAGTTACTCTTTTAGCTATTAAGTACGTTATTTCTGTGTTGTACATTGATTTTTAATTTTGTAATAAAAATGTTTATTTCACGTGAAAAACCTTATTGCCGTTCAACGCAAATTATTCAAAAACGGCTGGTGTGACAGAAATTTTGAAAAATACATTTTTCTGAGTTATTGCATGGAAAATAATGTTATTTAAAAGTTTTACTTCGGAAGTGATGTTAAAAAAAGTTTAGGGTAAAAAACTACCCCTTACCCCTCAAAACTACCTCAATAAAGCAAGCTGTTAATTACGAAATTTGTACTTTTATGCGCCTACATCGGGGCCGTAATGCATGAAAATTTCATTTCTTTAATCACCACCATATTGGACTTATAATCGAAAAATTGATATTCATCAACCCCCTTCAAGGGGTTGTAGCTCCCTTATTATGCGTTTTAGGACATATGTTGATTAATGAAAGTTCATTTATTTTTTGATAAATTACCAGCCTCTGAAGTTTGGCACATTCGTGGTAGATCACCCTGTATAGGTAGTAAAAAAAATAATAAATAGATAATTATTTACTGGTGCAATTCCTGACATATGAAAATTAGCTTTAGTTCTACCTACTCCAAAAATATCTAAATGTCGAATTAAAAGATCTAAGGTCAATTAATATTCTTTAAATTTTTTCAAAATTACTCGAAAATAGTTGCAGAGCAATTAAAAGTTTATTTAAATGAACATAATATTTTACCCAAGTTTCAATCAGGATTTAGAACCTGAACTGGCCTTATGAAAGTTACTAATGATATCTCATATAATATGGATGACACAAAGTTAACATTCTTAGTTCTTCTTGACCAAAGCAAAGCATTTGGCATAGTGGATTTTTAACTTTTATTATCAAAACTAAATTTTATTAATATAAGTAGAATTATTATGGTTTAAAAACTATTTAGAAGGCAGATCTCACGTTGTAAAGTTTGATAATAGTATTTCAGATAAACTTTTAACTAAGAGTGGAGTTCCTCAGGGCAGTATACTAAAGTCTATATTGTTCTCAGTGTTTTTGTTAGATCTACCAGATATTTTTAAAAACGGTTTACGTATTAACCCAGATAAGTCCGTAGCACTATGCATTGGTAGTAAAAGACTATTGAGAAATGTTGATCAGGGAGACAGAAATCTTTATTAACGATGTGAAAATTGAAATTGTAGATCATGCAAAAAATGTAGGTATGGATAGTTCTTTAAGTTTTAATTTACATGTAAATAACATATACAAAAATTGCTTTATGATATTAAAATCAATATACCAATTTAAATTTATCTTACCTGTGCAACTCAAACTAAAAATAATGAAAACGTTAGTATACCCAAAAATAGAATATTGTTGTACTGTATATTACAATTATTTAAATGAAACAAATACAAATTATAACGAATCCAAAATGCATGTTTTAAATTTATTTGTAATATTAATTTTCATGAACACGTAACACCATTTATTATTCGATCACAAGAATTAATTATAAAAAATAGGATAAAGTCATTATTACTCAATTAATTAATTAAAAATTAAACTTCAGATTATTTATTTGAATTACTGAGACGTTCAGAAATACATGATATTAAAATCACAGTTTAACAACTTGTTCCTAGTTTGCATTTTTATTTCTTTCTTTTAGTATTACAATTCCTTCCATTCTCTTTTTCTACCAAATGCTGATGTAGAATTTTTTTTTCTGATATTTATATGGTGGCGAACAACTACCGATTTCTTTAAACGAATTCCATTACGATTGTTTTGTAGCCAGCAAAAAGTCTAAAATTTAACCTTACTATTCTTCTTGTCACAAAAGGACGTGCAAGTTTACACGAAACGTGTTCAAAGCTAGCATAAGGGAACTATGCGCCCTGAAGATTGCTGGTGTGATGGGACAAATAATGGTTTGTTTAATCCCTACACCATTGGAAGGTAATCCAGTACCAGACAATATTCTAAAAATAATTGCTTGCAAATGCTCAAAATGTTGTGAACCAACCTGTGGTTGTAGAAAAGCTGGACTGTGATGCTCTATGATGTGCGGAATATTGTCTGGTCGGGGAAAGAATGTTATTTCTGCATTCCATTCACAAATAAGCGTAAATGAAATAAATGAATTTAGTGTATGGTAAATTTTTGCGATTGTTTGCATCCGCACCTACTCACTGACATTGAGACTGATATTATATTCCTAGTATATGGTTTTGCAGAAAGCTAGCAACTTATCGGCAACAATTTCCCTTGCCGCGTGGGCCTTCTTTAGCTGGCTGAACAGTACTACCAAAGACTATGAAAATAGCATCAACCCTAATGAACCTCATGAATGATGAGATGATCCACATGACTTAGATGTAATCGAATATTTAGAAAGTAATATTGATAATTGTGTTGAAGATGAATCGCAACTTACCGAAGATGATAATGAAAGTTCTGAAGATGATAATGGAAATTTCGAAGATGAGTATGAAAGTTCTGATGAAAATTATACAGAAAGTCCATTCAGCAATTAGGAATAAAGATATATAATAAAAATTATGTATTTGAAATGTATTTTATTATGTAATAAACTGTTATTTCATACATTTTCGTTTTCATTGCATAATTTTGTTTTCTTAACCGCCTCTCAAGTCACCGAACTAATCCCCAGAAAAAGTAAAGAGAAACGAGGCCATGTACAGGACATTTTGCTCGGGATGTTTTTGGATACTCTTAATTTGACAAAAAATAACACCTACGAAAGCTTTTCTGAAACTTTACGGTAAAAAATTGTGCATTTTTTTTCTTTCAATATTTCATCCAAATTCATTGTAAAATACATATTTGACAATTTGTCTGCTTTTTATTTGTAGTTATTCTACAAAACATACACAAGTTTTGTGACAGATGCTTTTGTTCATATAACTTATTCAAGAAATTGAATTTTGGAAAACATTCCTCAGAATATATGTAAATAATATACAGTATGGCCCTTTTCATATTATTCATCCCCTTTTTATATTCTATAACTTTTCGAAGAAAAAAAGCTCATATATCGATTTTGTTTGGGGAGGGGGTCGTATAACAACATAATAAATTCAACTTATGTGGGGCATGCCGTTTCAGATAAATTTTCTTATTGTCAGGTCTCAAAACGTTCATTTTCATCATAACCTGGAACTTGTTTTTTTTTCACGACACCAATACTTTTTCAACTGCAGCGTTTTTCCTAAAAACTTATACAATAGGAAAAAAAAGGGGGTAAAAAGTTTTAAATGTATAATGGTATACGCAGATAGATTTTAGAACAATAGACATTATGAGCAATTTCATTTCTTTGGTTGTTTTTAAGAACCAAATTAATAATAAGAAAACGGTCATTCCTAACAGAACTCAAATTTGAAAACACTCTCTTAATACAATTACAAAGTGATAAACTGCAAGGTATTGCGAAAAAGGAAATAAGTTTTTTTTTAATTGATACATATTTAACATTATTAATAAACCTCTCAATCCTTCTTGAATATGTTCAAAAAATGACCTAGGTATTTTATATATTTATAAATATATTGAAATGTTAGTTATAAACTAATAAATAAGACTTTAAAATATATTATCAAGATTGAATAAAAAATACCGGTTCTAGTTAATAGAAAACCAGAAAATATAATAAATATTTACAGTAAATGTAAACATTACATGTGAAAATAATTTTCATTTATGAAATTATTCTACAAAACTAATAAAAAAAATATATATATATATATATATATATATATATATATATATATATATATATATATATATATATATATATATATATATATATATATATATATATATATATATATATTATATTTATTTATTTATTTATTTAAATATTAGTAAAGTATTGTGAATTTACTGCTATAATCTGCTCTATATAAACTAACAATTTTAAAGTACTAGCAAATATAGTTGGTTTAATTAATTATTTAACATGTATATTTGCAAATCTAGAATTCAGAATTTAATATAATATACTATAATCACTATTTTCTTGATTTCATATCGATTCCCATTATCGAAAAACAGATTATATCAAACAAATAATGTTAAGTCAAACACGTATTTGCAATCCTGCGAAGTTTTATTGTATTATAGACATTGAAATTAGCTTTATGTTCATATACAGAAATTCCTGTAGAATTAATAAAAAAAATAAGGTGGTCCTGAAATAAACTATAACCTCTAGAGCAATTACTAGAAGTAAACCAAAGAAATACTTCGTTTGATTCGCACTTTGGTGGTTTCAAGTCAGAGAAAGCGAGGAAGGAAGACCTAGGGGAGGAACTTTATTCAA
Organism: Rhamnusium bicolor; assembly: GCA_029963845.1. Lineage (NCBI taxonomy): Eukaryota > Metazoa > Arthropoda > Insecta > Coleoptera > Cerambycidae > Rhamnusium > Rhamnusium bicolor. Next base: position 3,293,095 of record JANEYF010003577.1, read on the forward strand.
ACTTGCAGTGTTTGGTATAAAAACGGAACTGCTTTTTTCAATAGTATCAGTTCCAGTTGTTATTTCATTCAACTTAGTGCTCCTAAATACCACCTCCATACTTCAAAATGTTTACCTACAGCAAAGTGAGTGGTTATTTTTTATAAAAAATCATGCAAAACTAGGAATCGAAACGTGATTAGTGCAAATACAAGAACTTTTATTCTATTTTAAGATTTCGTAACCCTAATGTAGTAACATATTCGCAGTTTGTATTCGTTAATAAAATGTGTGAATTTACACAATTAAAATCAAAATAATACATAATGTTACAAGCAAGAATGAACGTTTTAAACATTAGTAGAAAATTGGCGAAAGTTCAAAATAATAATTTAGTTATTACATACGTCAAAAATAATGTGAACACACAATTTTTTTATCGTAAAAATAATGTGAGCATTTTTACAGGTATAGTATACACAGTTGTCACTATCAAATATGTCATCAGTTTCTCGCTAAATATTTTGTACAGTGTTTTTAAAATAGGGAAAAATGGTTGTGACGATTAAACACAATTAATTTATTACATGCCTTCGTCATATTTTACTGAAATATAGAGACAGATTTTCCTGAAAAGTAATATCTGCTATTAAATTTTAATTTCCACTGAACGTTTCTTCATTTTTCACTTAGATTATTTATTTTGAGCTAAATGAATTATATACATATAATATATACATATAAACAAAACGTTCATATCCAGTTTTGATATTACAGAATATGTTATAAAAAATAACATTTAAAAAAAAATGCTTACTGATTTTGCCACTTTTTTAGATTATTGGTTCCTTTAACAGATAATTACGATGATTAGTTATTTTTGGTCTAAATTTTATATATGAAGTAAATATTAATAATTTATTTTTTTGCATTAATAAAATAAGGTAGTCATATAAAACATTTTATAAAACAGGTATTAATTTAAAAATATCATTTTAATATTTGACAGTGTTTTCTATGAAACGTTAAGCTCTTAATAATATGCATATAGTTTGTTGTTTGGATCTTTGTCCGTATATCAAATTAGATACGACCTGCTCTTGCATTGCTATATTGCACCAATGCATGTATCAACAAATACAATGATAATATGTATAAATGAAACGTTGTACAGTATTTGCAATTGCTCAAAGGCAGAGCTGACCTTTATATTTATTTTTCATTATTTGATTCATACGGCTATTAATTGAAACGCACAAAGATACAAACAGCAAACTATATACAAGTAGTGAAGATTTTACTATAATATGCCTCATTTTAACAACTACCTAACGACTTTAATGACAAAATAATCTAAGGCAATTTATCTATTCCCTTACGATTATGTAAAAAAAAAATTGAAAACAGTAATTATATCAAAATCTTTAAAATTAGTAAAAATTCAAAGACACGCAGACCGACAGACAAGTCTTTACTGCTCATGTAACAGTTTCTGAGCTAACACAAAAGATTCGAGATTCGTCGGGAAATGTAAAACAAATTTTGTTTTTACATATTCTCTATTTTTTCAGGTAATCATCGCTCTTTCGTTCTTTGCCCTTTCCAAAGCAGGTTATTTAGGAGGTTTGGAAGGCGGATATGGCGGCCACATTGGGGGAGGTTACGGGGGTGGGATAGAAATTCAAGGAGGTTATGGAGGTGGACATGATGGACACGAAGAAATTAATGTAAGTTAAAAATTATTTATTAAGTTCAAAAAAATCGAGAAAAATGTATGTCAAACTCAAAAATTACCTTGATGAAAAAAATATTTGGTGTAAGATGTTGTCCAATTTTTATTTACCAATCGATAGACTAAAATACTACGCACAAAATTTATAATATGCATCTGTATTAAAACAATTATAGGATCTGATAAAACTGAGTTATGGTATTAAAGAAATACCTCAAATGATGTCGTATTCTGTAAGTACACAGTTACTAAATATTGTTATATTTTACATGTTTCTTAAAGGCTCATCCAAAATATCAGTTCAACTACGCCGTCCACGACCCCCATACCGGAGACGAAAAACAGCATCAAGAAGAACGTGACGGAGATGAAGTTAAAGGATCCTACTCCCTTAAAGAAGCTGACGGCACTACACGTGTCGTAGAATACAAAGCAGACAAACACAACGGTTTCAGCGCTGTAGTTCACAAAATAGGCGAACCTAAACACCAAATCGAAAGCGAACATGGAGGTTTCGACGGCGGGTATGGTGGACATTATTAAAAAAATACGAAAATAAAGCTGTCTTAAAAAGATTTACAATAAATGATTTACTTAACACTCAGTTCAAAAACTTATAATTATAATTTGCACAAAAAGAAATTGTTAGTAATGCAAACACAGGCACTGTAAATAATTTTTGAACTTGTATACAATATTTTCATTTTTCCCAAAAAAATCTGTTGTATATAGATAATTTTGTATCTATTGATGTGTTCCTTAAAACTGAGGCGAAGTTTTATCAGATCTTTATTTACGACAGCTCTATTCAATGAATGAAGTCAAGCAGATCACTGCTACTTTTGTGATAATCTGATACCAAGTTTTGTTATATATTTTTTATAGATTTATTTTTTTGTATACAAAATCCAGACCATAAACTATTACATATTATGTAATAAAATGTCTACCCTATATTGCTAAATAAAATATAAATTGCATACTTTTTTTTATTTCGTCATTAATTAGATAAACAGTCGAATGAAATGAAAATACACTTAATTACTAATAAACTTTCTCCTCTATTAAATTTACTGCAGACCATGATGCACATATGCCACGTACCTACTTAGATAATATATTATTTTCCATTTCAAGCCAGCTTTAGGCATAATTAAAGTATACGGAAATAGTTCAGTGAATAATCTTCGACAATGATATGATATATTTGACTTTTCTTAAATCTATTGGTAAAGAGATTATGATACTTCAGAGCCATTCCTAAGGTAATGGTAATGGTAATCTTTGCTCACTATAAATATATAAAATAAAAACCTTGCTATTGTTAATCTAAATGAGTTATCTTTCAGTTAAAGAGACAATATTACAAAAACAAATCCCATTTTCTTATAAAAAAAAAACGATTTTTTAGGAACATAAAATAGCATAGTTAAAAGGTTTGGGGAACTCACCTAGGGAATTTTGTGTTTTATTTTGTATAGTTTTATTAGGTACCTAATAACATTTAACATCAAGCATTCAATTGTTTCATGAACACACGTGGGATTTACCGATCGGTTCCCAGGGATGGCTTTTAGAGATATAATATAATATATTGCAAACACCTACTGACACATTCCCAAACTACAAAAACATATTAAGTGTATTCTATTTAATTTTACAATATTCATGATAACTTAGTTTTGCCAGGGAATGCACTATATTAACTTAAAACGTAATGTGTAATAGATTCTTTTAAATTACAGTATATTGGTAATTCATATTACTGAAGGCCAATGGCCGGCCCTAGCGTGGAGGGGAGAAAACATATAACACGATCAAACAGTATCTTGCATAACGTGGATTCATTCGGACGTAGGTACTAAAAATGCGCACTTAAACTGTCACAACGTACTAAACCGACGGAAGCTAAATTAAATTCTTGGATTCGCCATATTGCCGATTTACAATTTGATGGTAGACAATTGTATTGCACTATATGTAACAAAGCAATTTTGTGGTCATGCAACACAAATATTAATAGACATATTTCCTCAGAAAACCATAACAGATCGTAGGTGGCTTTACTTACAGTGACACGCAATGTAATTTTAACTTAGATTTGGTGGAATTTATGATAGGATATAACATACCGTGGTCGAAACTAGACAATCCACTTTTTGGACAATTGTTGGAAAAGTGTATTAGTGGCAAATATAGCAATGTTAACGTGCCTTAGGGGTCTACACTAAGAAAAAAAATATTTTCAACGGAGTTGTCTTCAGACAGAAAATTTCTTCCGAGCTTAATGGCAAGTACATTTGGCCTAGCGTGGACGAAACCACTAATGCTTGCGGGTTCATGATTGCGAATGTTTTAGTGGGTGCATTGGAAGAAAATTGTTCAATGAGCGGGCACTTGATTACCTCCAAAGTTTTAGAAACTACAAATTCTCGCACTATAGCGAAGGTAGTGAATTTAAGTCTACAAGAGTTTTGGGGTGACAAATATGCAGAAAATAAGGACAAGTTCTTATTATTTCTTACCGATGTAGTGAATTACATGAAAGCTGATGAAAGAATTTTGAAGGAAACCTATCAGAATATACTTCATGTAACATCTTTAGCACATGGGCATCATAGGATTGCTGAAGCTATTAGGGAGTACTACCCTAATGTTGATAATTTCATATCTGGTGTAAAGAAAGTTTTTCTTAAAGCACCAAGTCGTGTACGGCTATTTCACGAAATTCTACCAAATACTCCATTACCTCCACAGCCCATTATAACACGATGGGGAACCTGGCTAGAGAGCATCGTACTATTACTGTTATTTTGAAAATGTGAAATCCCTAATACAGCAGTTAAATCCCAATGACGCCGTTGCTATTTCACAGGCGCAACACGCATTTATGCAACTGTTCAAGAAAATCTGGAGACCATACACGGAATTTTTTCACGAATTCCTCTAGCCGTACGGGACCTTCAATATCAGCCAATATTAGAATTTTACAGTTGATGCAATTAACGTTGTGTTCAATCTTCGACAATATATTTTTCAATTACAGGGAGAAATTGCTGCGAGGGTACAAACAAAATTCCAAGCTGTAAAAAAAATCCCGGATTTGTTACGATAACAGATGTAATAGACCTTTTAAATAGCAAAGAAGTAGACTTTGCTACACCGGGCATGTAGTGGTGACTTTGCGAAAGTTTACATATTTTATGTATGCTTCAGTTACATCTGTCGACGTCAAGCGGTCCTTCTCGCAATATAAATGAATTTTCAACGAAAGGCGCTGAAGTTTAACTACAAAACATTTAGAACATATATTAATAATATACTCTTATTCTTGTAACCGTCAGTGAAAAATACCTGTGTGTGTAGTTTACTGTTAAGTACACTCCCATATACCTCCAGTTCTCTTTGAGTGAGTGTTTATAATAAATTGACTTTATCGACTTTGGATAATACTGAATTCGCTAAAAAAATGCAAGGTAAAATATCGTTTCATATATGCATGCAAATCTGACACATAACTACCTAAAGCCGACCCTAGTTTTACGTCATATCCAATTGGTAAATCTTACCTCTGTATCCTCATTAAAGAGGAAAATCGGGTACTGACTTTTGCGTCAGCTTTTACCAAACCTGGTATGGTTGAATTCGCAATGATATTGTTACGTGTTTGCTATCCACACAAACACTTACTCACTACTTTATTTACTAATTAACAATTAATAACAATAGATTAATTACTGTCTTAACTATAATCACACTTGAACACTAATAAATTACCAAACACAATAAAAGAAAACACTCAACAAATTCAAAACAACACTTAACAAATTACTAGGAAAAGAATGTTTCTATAATGTTAGCGAATTTTTAATTTACCTCAATGTCACCAACTTTTTTCGTATGAGATAGCTGGAGAAAACGTCACCCCTAATGTCCATTATTGTATGTTTGGCATATTATATTAGCTGCATACATATTATGTGGCGTATTATATAGTATATTAGACGATGTATGATGTATTCTATAATATATATTATATCTGTTACATCTTTGTTCGTTTCTTTCTATTTTTCTCGTTTGTTCATATACACTAGTTTTTTAAGATATTAAATGATGTATTGTATAATATGTATTATATCTGTTACGTTTTTGTTCGTTTCTTTCTATTTTCTCGTTTGTTAATATACACTAGATATCTACTATTTGACAATTTCTATACTTTGTACATAAGTCGTAAAGAAATAAATATTATTATCATTATCATATTATCAATAGTGAGTTTCAGTAAATTTTTCATCAATGGCAGACTTTTGATGTTTTATTTTATACAAAAATGTCTTCCGTTATAATTTTTTTAAATTATATAATTTTATATATACAGAGTGTCCCAGCCTCGCGTCGGCCAAATGTCCTGGCTCTCTTATAAAAGATATCGAAAAATTTCAAAAACGGGGTGATAGAGGGCGGAAAGGTGTATAGTTTAAAAATATTTTGAAATATACAGGGTGATCCATTTAGGCGTGACGACATAAACTTATGTTTTTTTAAATAGAACACTAGGCATATTATTACATATTTGAATTCTCCTTTTAAAGACGACTAAAACGATATGCCACTTGATGGGTCTGCGATGGGTCGGTACCATGATATGGATGAGTTTGTACCAAAAACATGCCTACTTTTTGAGCTCACTGTGACGTAATGGAAGAAATTTTGAGATCTAGCTTATGCCAAAAATTGTCAAATACCCTGTAGTTTACGCTACTGTTATCGGATCTAACTAAATCGGTCATTTTATACTGGGTGAGTCAGGAAACGCCAAATCTACTTTTTCTCATTTTTTTCAAATGGAATACCCTGTATATTATGACACCAAAGGAAAGCCCTTTGATAGAGCTTTCCACTGATATAAAGGTTCAAGAGTCTATCTATCATGGGTGCCAAGAATTTGATGACAAAGTGGCACAATTCGAGGTTTATTAAAAAATTACGCTCAATTTTGTATTGTTTTGTGAATTTTGAATCGGCTTTTCTCAGTAAGAATATTTCGAAAATAATTATACTTATACTCGGAGAAAAAACCGTACTTCAGTACAGAAAAATACTTAAGTATAAAATAGTCAACGCCTGATAAATTTTTTTTTTCTGAAATGCGTGTATAAATTTATGCCATGACAAGTCTTTTCTAATCCGACGTAATTTTGTCGCGAAACGATTTATTATTTTAGAACAAAGGTGCTTAATAAAACGTAGCTTTTCGTAGTATTTTTTTCTCAGCTTTAAAATGCTGTAATTCACTCTTCTAAAATAAGACCAAAAAATACTTTTATTTTCAATTCAATGAAAGATAGTAAAATTTTTGTTAAGTTTGTGAAGCTGTTGTTCCACGTACTATCATCGAAAGAATAAATACAAAGAATTTGTAGAAAATTTCATATTTCTTCAAACTTTCAATTTATCGAAATAAATTCAAGAAAAAAACAAGTAGGTACATGTCATAAAAATACCAGTCTTGTCAATAATTCACTTTATTGTTGTAAAATTTCGAGTGTTGATATTTTTCTTAGTATAAACGAGCGAGTAACAATGAAATTCGCCCAACAAGAGTTAACTGATATGATATATTGTTTGGGAGAAGCTGATAGGAATTGCTTATTGGCATCAAGGATTTATGGAATGAAATACCCCGAGAGACGTGCTCCTGATCCAAACTCATTCAAAAACTTGAAAGAAAGATTTGAGGATACTGGTAATGTGTGTTATACCAAAAAAAGAATTGAGGAACATGGTTGTAAATAATGAAGAACACGAATTGACAGTTTTGCTTCATGTGCAAGAGAATCCTCACATAAGTTGTCGTGAAATTGAACAACAAACCGATGTAAGTAAAACTTCTGTAAATCGTATCATCAATAAATACAAATAATTATCACCCCTATTACATTCAATTACACCAAGACCTTTATGGGGAAGATTTTCAAAATCGTATTAATTTCTGCAATATAATGCTAAATAAAATTAACGAAGATGCCCAATTTTTATCAAAGGTTTTTTTTACCGATGAAGCTACCTTTCGCAGTAATGGGACAATAAATCGCCATAACATGCATTATTATGCGATTGAAAACCCGCACTGGAACAGGCAAGTGGATAACTGAAATCGATGGTTAATTAATGTATGGGGTGGTATAATAGACAATCATGTCATTGGACCGTGGTTTTTTGAGGATGAGGCAGAGAGAACATGTGGTTCCAGTACGACGGCGCGCCCCCACTTAACCATCGAATAGTAAAAGATTTTTTAACTAATTGGAGAGGGGAACAATGGATTGGTCATGGAGGACCCATAAGATGGCCGGCACGGTCTCTGGACCTGAAAACTTTGGATTCTTTCCTATGGGGTTAAGTGAAGCAGGAGGTTTACAGGGTGAGGCTCACAGCCAGGGAGGATATGCAGGAAAGAATCACGGCAACATTTTGCAATGTTTCAATAGCTACACGATCTTCGAAGAACAACTGAAAATCGTTTGCGGCTATGTATCAGGGAGAATGGGAACATTTTTGATATTTGGTTTAATTTCCAGTGCTTCCACCCAGTTTCTTTCCAAATAAAGATTTCGTTTTCTCTTTTTCTTGATTTTCTTTGTCTGCAGAGAACTATCATGATGCAGATAAGTTGATATCATTATTTTCGAAATTTTCTTACTGAAATGAGCCGATTTCAGCAAAAATTCACAAAACAATTGAAAATTGAGCGTAATTTTTTAATAAACCTCGAATTGTGCCACTTTGCCATCAAATTCTTGGCACCCATGACAGATAGATCCTTGAACTCTTATTTCAATGGAAAGCTCTTTCAAAGGGATTTCCTTTGGTGTCATAATATACAGGGTGTTCTATTTGAAAAAAATGAGAAAAGTAGATTTGGCGTTTCCTGACTCACCCGATATAAAATGACCGATTTCGTTAGATCCGATAAGAGTAGCGTAAACTACAGGGTTTTTGACAATTTTTTGGCATAAACCAGATCTCAAAATGTTCTTCCATTACGTCACAGTGAGCTCACAAAGTAGGCATGTTTTTGGTACAAACTCACCCATATCATGGTACCGACCCATCGCAGACCCATCAAGTGGCATATCGTTTGAGTCGTCTTTACAAGGAGAATTCAAATATGTAGTAATATACCTAGTGTTCCATTTAAAAAAACATAAGTTTATGTCGTAACGCCTAAATGGATCACCCTGTATATTTCAAAATATTTTTAAACTATGTATCTTTGAGCCTTCTATCACCCCGTTTTTGAAATTTTTCGATATCTCTTATAAGAGAGCCAGGACATTTGACCGACGCGAGGCTGGGACACCCATTGTTATATATATATATATATATATATATATATATATATATATATATATATATATATATATATATATATATATATATATATATATGCATGTATATTTTTGTTTTAACATAGTCCACATATGTTTAGTGTCATATAAAATCATACCAATCTCTTATTAATTCTATTTTTTTTTACTTTTTTACTTTTTAACTACGTTCATAATGAAATTTGTATTGCTCTGTAAATGGTTTTTATAATGTTGGGTAATAAAGCTATTATTATTATTATTATTTTTTCGGATATCCGATGCCGGTCAGTCCTCCCGTGGTCCCCGACGGCTCACGGAAGTCACGCCGGCGCATCAACTACAGCCACTCCCCACATCCCGCAGGGTTAGTGACTGTAGATACCAGAATCGTGTGCCCTAAGCAGACGGAGAGAACCCAGAATGACCGCCTTCTGCATTTGGCCTGCCAGCCACTCGGCTGATTTTTGGCAGGCCGGTATGATCTTCAGTTCCGAGAGCAGCGTAGGCTTTATCCCTCTGAGTACACCGATTATAAGGACGACTATTTTTACCGAGTAGTCTGGGTACAGCACTTGGAGCTCGTACCGGAGATCGCGATATTTGGTCCGTTTCGCCTCCTTCTTCAAGGTGATGTTTTTCTACGCAGGTGCCGAGAACTCGATGACATACATCACCATGAGTTGATGGTCGAGGAAGACTATGTCAGGCTTGTTGGCTTGGATTAGCCTGACAGTCGGAAACGAGTAGTTCCAGTAAATCCGGCATTTCTCGTTCTCGACAACGAACTCAATATCTCCGGGGACGTAAGGCAGCACTGGTGTCTGGTCTACCCCGTACGAGTGCCTTAGATGGTAGTATAGCACTCGTAATGCCGCGTTATGTCGGTGGATGTAGGCCGAAATCGCGTATATGGGGCGTGCAGAAAGTAAGTGCATGAGCGATTCCGGCACCTGATGGCAGGTCCTGCAGTTGATATCAGGAACCTCTACACGCCACACGCGGCTACGGTAGACCAAGGTGTTGATAACACCATATTATTATTATTATTAACTTTTCCGTTTTTCACTTTTTTCCATGTTAGAAAAACCTGTAAGGAGCGGTAATCTAAAAAACACAGAACTAGATATGTCTGATCCCATAAAACTACTGATTAAAATCGCAATATCATCCACGCACTTAACGCTACCACTAAAAGGACAAAATCAATGCCACACGGCACATTGTACCTAACACAGGCACATCTCAGGTGCAATGTGGCATTGAATTATATGCATCACAGCTTTGCACATGAATTGTGCGTGGACTATGCGTGGATATGTCTCTCAATATGCGCCCGGCTGTGCGTGGGCTGTGCGTGGATTCGTCTCTCAATGTGCGACATTGAATTTTGAATTGCTTCATTGCTTTTCATATGTATTTTGCGTGGCCTGTGCGTGAATTTGGCTCTCAATTTGGCCTTATTATTGCTGTCAGGGCCACCCCACACCAAGAGGCGCCGATTTTTGCCTCAGACATCTACACATTTTTGCTTAATTCGATTACATATTTTTATATTAATAATATACGGAACTCAACGCTCGAGAAACACACTCATGTTATTTGCAAGACATCCCTGTTTTTGTGAAATAATAATTTTTACAGAATACATGGTTCTAAGAAGTTATTAGTACAACTCGCACATAAAACTATACAATAGTTATTTTTTAATAAAATAAAATAGGCGAAGGTTTCTCCGCGGCTCAGAAATGTTTTCCTATTAGTTACGAACTCGTTACTGCTATAACAGCTGCTCTAGGATAACACAATGGACTTCGCATTTTGTTTTGTTCCAACTCAACTGCATCTCCTTCTAAAAAACTATTATTTGTTTATCTAAAATTCTACCTATCTATTTTTCGTATGTAACTAATTATAGAGTTATCGTTTGAGCAATGTTTGGAGTTTAAAAATTTCGTTGGTAACATCATTTGTAAAGCTAATATTTTCAATAACTATTTTTTTTATTTATTTACTTTTCGTAATTATTTTATGTTATCCTGTGGGCAGAATTTAAGTTGCAATGAACCACAGTTTTTATTTAGATTAACTTTTTTGGTTTAAAGTCAAAAATTTGCAATAATTATTTTCTCAAAATTTTTACAACCTTACACTTAGGATACATTTTTGGAATAAGAAAAATACTCCCATTCAGAATATACAAAAAAATTACCCCTATTCCCATTAAAAAATTTCAAAGTGGCACACTATGGGAAAATTTTATACCCTGCAAATTCTGTTTTTTTTTTATTGTTTACTTTGTATTTCACAAAGGATGATCCATACACTTGCCACACACTAGCGTATTATGATCGGGAAAAATAACAATGAATTTTTTTTCTCTTGAATTATCTATTTTTGATCGTTTTACCCATTTTGAAATCTGCAAATAAATGCATCTACAGACCGGCTACATGAGGAATGGATGGTATTTTTTTTATTTTGAATAGAATATAACAGAATATATTCATTTATCCAATAGACCATATACGAAAAAGAAATGTACTACTGATATCTTTTAAATCAGTTTATTATAAAGAACAGGATCTATATAATATGGGATAAACTTACATAGTTCAAGTTTGTGTAACTCATGGTGTAAATCGGAGCCATGACGAGTTTGAAAATCGTGATATGCATTTAAAGAATTAAAGTTAGTTAAATTCTTTTTACTTATTTCAAAATTTCAAAAATGTATAGGCACGATAGAGTAAGAATTTTTTGTTGTATAAATGTATACACTTCTTTAATAATTCTGCAGTTATTTGTTCTTTTATTGCCTTGGACGCTTCTGCAAAATTCTTAAAGCTGTTGTTTTACTATAAGTGCGTGCCAGACATACTACTCACCTTATCGCAGATAAGCAGCCAAGTTGAAAGCAGCTGCAAAGTGACTGCGAAATAAATGCATGAGCAAAGTTATACACAATTCCCTGTTTTTTCAATTCCACAGAGAATTAACATATCGCTAACAGCTGCTTTTTCACAATAAATAATAATGCTCAAAATCTATATAATATAATCATAACGACCCAGTTCAAGAGAAATTTAAAATTGCTACTAAAAGGAAACTGTTTCCAAATTTTAATGCAGTTTGACACTTATTCTACAGTAACCAAATTGTGATAACTTTATATGTATACACTTCTTTAATAATTCTACATCTTTTAATTATTGATTTACCTTATTCACATGTTTTTGTATAGTAGAAAATGTACTAACGAATTTATTTATATGCATTATTGGACTCGACTTCATGCAAAACCTGCGTTTAATGTAGCAGACAGTGATGGAATAATACAATGCAACAGGTAACAAGGGTCCACCATTTCCTCTTTCACAGGTGAAATAATTTTCCACCTTTAGTATGGACTGACATCATCACGATTTAAATGTATTCCTTTTAATTGATTCATGACTGTTTTAATATGAATATTTTCGAATAAACAAATTCACAGTTAGCATATGTATTACCACTTCGGCTACTGTAAGTTCCGGTTTTTTCAGTTGAAATAGTTTGTTACAATCTTATAAATTTTTATGAAAATATAGTACAGGTTAACCTCCAACTAGTAGTTAACTCAGAATTGAAAAACCGGGCCTAAATAAACTTGTCAAGGGAGGACTCAGGAGTTCCTTAGAGCTTTGAAGTGAGCTTTACTTTACACTTTATTTACACGATCAATGGCCCGATCTATGATTCGAAGCAGTATTAAAAAAGGATTTATATTTTCGAAACAAGACTTATGTGAATAGTTACATTTTCGAAAAGTAATTACCATCTTTAATAGGATTCTCTTTGACGGCCCAAGGGGGAGGGAGAGCAATTGCATTCCCCTCCCCCCAACCGTGCTTGAAACTAGTAAAATGAAGAATTTATTTATGTTTTTCAGCAAGAATGTACTATTTTCTTAAAACTTTTGGGTTTTATCCAGTTTACATAAATATATCGTCTATATCAGCAGCAAAATTTTGGGTGCTCAAAATATGTTCTGGATAAAAATAGGTAATTATAACAACGTCGTACATGAATTTAATTTGTAATACTAATTTTAAGAATAATAGAAAACAAAATGTAAATGGTTGAACGAATTTCAAAACGAAAGTACAAATATATTCATTTACTGTTTTGAGATTCACTGTTCACCAATCATACACTACAATCATCCAATGAAGTGGTTGTAAATAAGTCGCTTATGTGTATATTTATGTACAACTGGTCTACTGACGATTGAAACGAATAAAATTGTTTATGGGTTTGACTCTTTAAGAAGAAAGTTGCAATCTTACACTGGCCTGACTATTCGGGCTGACCATAAAGGGTCTGCCATCTATTGGGGAAAACAAACTTTTGTAAAATTGTGAAAATGAGTTAAACAGTAAACTATAAATAAAACTAACAACTGCTTGCTTTTGATAAATATTTTTAATTTTTATACGTATTTAATAAAAATAAAAATTGCACTGAAAATGTATTTGTTATTATTTCAATACATTATGGCAGAGACAACAAAGGCACTTCATCATCTGAAACCTATAGTTAAGAAGTAATTCCAAATTACCATAGAGAAAAAATACAGTTATCCAGTTCCCGTAGATTGAAACCATATTTATCGAGGTACTTATTTTTCTTTTTAAAATGCCAATAATCAACAGCTTTCCATGGAATAAACTAAGTAGTGATGGTTAATTTCCGGAAAATTCAAAATTACCAGTAAAATACTTTTCAAAATTTCGGTAATTTACGGTAAAATTCAAAAAAATATTTTGCTTTAATTCACTTTGTCAGGACGAAAAGACCAAATACATTATGTTTTTTTTTTTTAAATAAGTCAGATATTAAGTATATAAATCAGCTCGGTAATCAAAGTTCGTACATTCACATTGTATTTAAAAATGAGATAAGGAATCAAATTACTGGTTTTTACTGTTTTCGGTAGTAACACATTTTCATAGATCCCACTTGTTTTATGAAACTATTAAAGATAATAATATAAAAAATAAAAAGTAACATAAAGGTGAATTTCAACTTAAACTTATTTATTTTAATCTTATCCTTCGCCCTTAGTCTTGACTTAATTCTAAGTAGTATAAGAACATTTATGACATCTTAAGTTTTGTTTTACTGCAACCCATTTAATTCTTTTTAAATGCACATTTCATTTTCTAGGATAAAGACAAAGTAAGAATTTATTGCTTTGATATTATTTTCTACTCTACTAAGAAAACTTATATTGTAAAAATTTTGAGGTTGGAAAACTGACTTAAAATTGGCGCAAAATTTGAAACTTGGTAATTTACTAGTATTTTACAAAGTAAATTACTTTGAAATTTACTTTCAAATTGCTTATTTAACTCTTACCATAAATTTCAAAAAACCGTATTTTACCTTTTGCCCATCTCTAAAACTAAGTCAATGTTTGTACATCACCATACTTGCTTAACACTTAACATCAGTTCTAGATGCTCGTCGATGAAATAACGGATGTGCAAAATTTAAATAGGTATAATATAGTTTCTTACCGGTTTACGTACAAAAAAAGCAGCAACATTAATAACATGTTTGCATGTTCTGGATTGTTCAGCCTTGCAGCTACACACATACACTAATTTCATTCACATTCATATCTGGGGATCCTAAAATTAATCTCCTTTCATGTAGACATGATTATAGTGCAAGGAAAAATTTGTTGCGATTCCACGTCTTCAGCCTGGCATAACATTATGTGTCCGGCTTTAAAAACTTCCTCACCCTCGATTCAGGGTCATCTTTTATTTTCTAAATAAAGATGAATATCTGCTAAGAATACCTGTACAGACAGCATTTGTCAATATGATATAAAACTTTAAAAGTTCTTAAATATTCTCTCACAACGTTAAATGTAGATTATTTTGTTTTTCCTCAGTTTTCATTTGACATATCAAACTAGTAGGCCATCTACTGTTAATGGTCTTTATGAATAGTATGATCTGGGTTCGCAAAAATTAGGAAGTTAATGGACAGGGTGGGAATAATTTTAATTAGAACATCCATTTCATATGGGTTTATCAAGGATAAAAATAGCAAAGACCATTGGCATTGTCATTGCTTTTTAAATACTGATGATTTAAAATCACAGAAGAGACAAAACGATAACAATGCTATATACATATATCATTCAGACGATTTTGGGACGTTTTGTAGCATATATAGCCCACACAATATTCCTGTTTAGGCCATATGTAATAGCCAGTGTTGTAGTATTGAGATTGTTTTGAAGATGTGTGGTATTTGAGTAAATTGATTTTAAAATGCATACAAAAATTTAGGCTGGCATTTTCTTCGGGTGGTTGTTGGCCTCAAAGTAAATTAATATTTTGTGTGCAGAATAATTAATAATCAAAATATTGTAATAATGAAAATAAACAACTGTACATGTCAAAAGCTTGAACGGATGGAATAATCTGATACTGCAGAATATTCAAGTATTTTTTGGTATTATTTTGGTTTCAGTAAATAAAGACAGGATCAGTGGCAGAATCACCTAAATGCCAACTCAAAGATTCTCTTTTTCTGGTATTATGATTATAATGGCATACTAAAGTGTTATTTTTCCTGGCAAAATTGTCATGTTTCTGTCCTCTACATGTATTTTGCTATTTTTATCTTTTCTGCACCTACATAAGGCAGAAGTTCTATTCCAATAAGGCATATTTCTCTAAGCTATATTAACACCACACATTCAAAGTACTAAAAATTCAGATTATCACTAAAGACAGCGAGTAAATCGTATATTCCAGGTCCGTACATGTATGCTTCTTATTTTTAGTTTTTTTTTTTAAGTTAGTCTAACATTAAGACTATATTAACAAGAAGAAATAAAAACAGTTTATATTAAGTATTATTTTAAATATAAAAATAAAAAATTTTTACTACCAAAAATAAAAATGTTTGGTCTAGTGAAACATCTACATCAACAGGTTGACAATTAACAACATTCTGAATATTTCCAATATTTTCATTGTCAGAACTGGAGTCATCGTCAGGTTTGTCATTCTCATAATTAATTTCCTCAAAATATGCATCACTATTCAGATATAATATAATTTGTCCTCAAGATAACCATTTATATTTCTGAGGGTTAAACTTAGCTATTTTCAGTAAAAAAAAACCCACAAAACCGTATGCACTACGCATTAGTTTTATTTCAGTAAACAGTTGACCAAGTGACGTATTCGTCCACCTAAAGAAAATGAAATAGACAGCGTCCAAGAACACTATTTGAAGATGAACTGCCGAATATGCCATTACCACCACAACCCATTGTGACATGTTGGGGCACATGGTTAGAAGTGGCAAGCTATTATTACGGTCACTGATGTAAAGAGGGCGATCGACAAATTAAATGTAAATGACGCACTCTCTATTTCAAACGCTCAGCAGGCGTCTTATAACCTAATGCACAAGTATTATTTTAAATATAAAAATAAAAAATTTTTACTACCAAAAATAAAAATGTTTGGTCTAGTGAAACATCTACATCAACAGGTTGACAATTAACAACATTCTGAATATTTCCAATATTTTCATTGTCAGAACTGGAGTCATCGTCAGGTTTGTCATTCTCATAATTAATTTCCTCAAAATATGCATCACTATTCAGATGTAATATAATTTGTCCTCAAGATAACCATTCATATTTCTGAGGGTTAAACTTAGCCATTTTCAGTAAAAAAAAACTTCACAAAACCATATGCATTAGTTTTATTTCGTAAACAGTTGACCAAGTGACGTATTCGTCCACCTAAAGAAAATGAAATAGACAGCGTCGAAGAACATTATTTGAAGATGAACTGCCGAATATGCCATTACCACCACAACCCATTGTGACATGTTGGGGCACATGGTTAGAAGCGGCAAGCTATTATTACGGTCACTGATGTACAGAGAGCGATCGACAAATTAAATGTAAATGATGCACTCCCTATTTCACACGCTCAGCAGGCGTTTTATAACCTAATGTACATCCATAGTCATTTATCAAGAATTTATTTGTCAATAAGGATCCTTGAGTGTACCTGGATATGCAAGAGTTAACAGTAAACATATTCAATTTGTGCGAGTTAATTTTTCCGTTATCAGGAGACTGCTGAAGTGTGAAAATTAAATTTAAAAGAGTTTTACAAAACAATCCCGGGTTTCGTATACTGTGTGGTATTGTAAACCTCCTCATAGGTAATGAGGTAGAATTTTCTCAACCCAATAAAAACGTGGCCTCCTTGAAAAACTTCATATATTTTAAATATGCTCCTGTTGCCTCTGTAAACGTCGAAAGGTCATTTTCCTCGTATAAACGGATTTTGCGAGACAGGAGTCGAAAGTTAACTACTGAACATCTAGAACAGATGCTGCTAATTTACTGGAATTCTAGAAATTACTAGTATGCAGTATTGTGTCTTTAGTGAAATATTTATTGCTCCTGTTATATTTGATACTACAAAATGGCTAATCAAAAGGTAATATGTCATTTATCATATAATCTTTATATGTGTATGTTAATGCAGTGTCCCGGATCATCTCCTGGTTTCTACGTCATATACGATTTACTCACAGATTTTAATTATTATATACAGACTATCAAAACTTAAATATGTTCAAGCATCTAACCTTTGAGCCAATGCAAGTTTCAGCCTATCGTTTTCGTATTTTAATTGCATATCAATAGGATTAGGATTAGGTCCAATGTAGGGGGTCTTATCCATCTTCACTTGATGGCTAGGACTATCATTACTTTGCACTATACCAGAGACAGAGTGACTTCGTGGATGGGGCACCTCATCTTCTGGTTTGGCATTTGGAGTTACAGGCATGGCTGCACTACCTACAATAACAAGAAATAATAATAATAACAACAAGAAATAATAATATAATGACAATAATGATCAATACAAATATTAGTTTTATTAAGATGGTGATAATTAATATCATATTTCATACCAATTTGACATTTAATTTGAGAATTACTTGTAGATAAATTACAGAAAAATACGTTTTGTGCCATGTTTTCTAACTTTTTTTATTAAATTATAAATATAATACATACAAAAGTATTAGATATAAATATCTTATCTTTTTATTGCACCTTATCAATTTTCACTAATTGTTGGTAAAATAAAATATCCTTTATTAAAAATAGATAAAAAATTGTCCCAAATAATTATCTTATCACAATATAAAGCTAAAGAAAAAATCAACAATAAAATTGATCAGAACATGAAAATCATAATTCCATAACTAAAGACATTTTTTACATAAATCTTAAAAGGAAAATGAATGAATTTGAAGTTAAATATTATACTGTGCTTTAAAGATTTTTTTTATTTATACTAGAAAATGATATATAATAAATATTTAACTTTTCCAATTTTAATTTAACAGTAGTAATCCATCTTTTAGTATTTTATAAAATTGTTTTGATGAGAATTATAAACATATTTTTTATTAGATTTTAGGCAAGTCTAAGGACTGCCGACTTGTGTATAATATTAAAATCTCTACATTTCAAAAGACACAGATATTAAACCATTCCCTTAATATAAAAAAAAAAAAACGAATCTGTGAGGAAAAGTCAAATATGTTTTCACGGGTTGCATAAAGAATATGCTACATTATTAATTCATTTTTACTTAAAATAGTTGTGTTTTAAACTGTACTATAACTGTACCCTTCATAAATAGTTATGTGCTATGTACCTAAGCATATAATTTTAAGATGAGTGAACATCTGCAAGGCAATTTCTCTCAATTAATTTTAATTATGTATCATTAGTTCCATTACATGTTATGTAATAGATTTCAGAAGTTGCATGGATAAAAAATGTATCTTAGATAATCGAATATTGTGAACTCTGAAATTAATTTAATGTATCATTTTAAATTTAAATAAGTGCACCAATATATTAAAAGGGTCTCCGAATCCATTTTAAAGGTTCTGATTTGACTTGACCACACAGTCCACGCTGCTTTATTATTTTGACATTTCTGTTTGGCAGATATATGATGTTAAGCTTATTATAGTGGGACGGGGTGTAAAAACTACAGACCACGATTATGGAATTGACACGTGCCACTAATCTGTCAGTTGTCCCTAGCGAGTTCTATTGCAAAAAGATCATGAACGAATTATGTATAATACAATAATAATTTTTTTTCCATAAGAGTAAAATGTAACAAAAGAAACATACCAGGAGGTTCTAATAAGTTGTCTGATTGTTCAGGAGCCGCAGTGGCAGCTCTGGCAGTAATAGGACTGGCGTTTGCACTTGTAACAGGAGTGACGGCAGACCCTCCATTCGCAGTAACTTTACTAATAGCAGATCTGGTGGCTTCTTTCACTTCATTGAATTTGTCGATAAACTGTAAACAGATTTTAATTCGTGTAGTTCACAGATTTTATTTCCTTCCAGCAAATTTTATTTTTATTGACTTTAAAATATCGACATAAGCAAATAACATCGTAAATCGGTTTTTGCTCAAATTTAAGTTTTTGTACATTCTTGTGTTAAAAAATTCGCTTTTTCCATGAAACCTGTTTCTAAATTTTTATTTGCAAATATGAATTTACTAACCAATATCATCATGATAACTGTTTTTTCAGAATAGCATCTCCGTAACTTATTGTAATATTTTAAAATCTCTTTCTAAACATAAAAAATTATTTTTTCAAGTTACGACATTGTTATTTGCGCTTATCAATATATTATATACATTACATTATCTCTGTAACGTAACTTCTACATTACGGCACCTAACTAAATTAACAGGAGTTAATTGTTTTTGATATGTTACAGCAATAATAATAATAATGCAATCATGCCTATGCATCTCCATACAAAAAAAAAAAATAGTGGTAATTTATTGGTATCAAGGTAAATACCAAATGCCAAGCCTAATGCCTTCTGATGATCATGATCATGAAATATTCATATAAAATATCTCTATAAAACTCATTAGGAAATATGTGTGTTATATACTTAATTTTATAAACAATTTTTATCTGTTATAATATTTGACAATTAAATATTTGTATAATAATCTACTATACTTACTACATAATTTTACTACACCAACAAATTCATTCATGGATTATATCATATCAATAAAAAAAATTAGCTGACAAATTATATAAAAATTATGACTATTTACTGCACTTTCTTAAATTGGCATAAGCGTCTTCACTATAAAATGCAATATATAACACTTCAAATGAAAGAATATAAATGTTTTCCTAATTTTTTACATTAAAGGAGATAAATTTGTTTTTGAAAAATATTTAATATTACACAACTGGGTGTACTCTTAATAATAATAAAAATAATAAAACTTGTGGAATTTTAGATTAGATTATATTTTATGTATTGATGTTATTCATTATTTATTCATCAGAAATTATTTTTTATATTATAAATAATGGGTTCATACAGTCAAAATAAAGATTAAATTATTTCTGTTTGACTTTAAAATTTGAAATAAACCAATCACATTTTTTTTCTTTCTAAAGTAAATGAAAATTATAGTTTTGCTGCATGAATTCTTATTTAGAATGTAAGTTTCTTACCTTCTGAAGTTCTGCCTCAGAAGAAAATCCTAATCCATACACGGTGTTCGCTCTAACATCAGACCATTGTCCAAATTTTTGGGAAGTCTTTGTAAAAGTCATATTAGGAGTAACAGTACTATTTATAACAGCCTTTTGTCCTTCTACGCTAATAATTCTATACAAACTTCTAGACGAATCATAAAAAATGATACGCTAACTGCTGTACTCGACGCTGGCATCCATGACCGCTTTGTTTTTGGATCAATGTGAAAAACGTGGGCTTTACATGTGAAAATAGGTTGTTCACTGGAGGAAAATATAAAAATATGAAACTTTGTCTAAAATGTCTCAAATAAGGAGTGGTCCTATTTTAATAATTATTATATTATTTTTAAATGTGAATTAAATATGAAAAAAAGTAATTAATTGAAAAAACAATTTGTTGTTCTATTAAGTCTATTTTTAATTTTATTAATTTATTGGGAGGGTGTAAATTAAATATACTTACGAGAATAATTAATTTAATTAACAACTTAGGAATAATATAATACTTATTTAACAGTATTCAATGAAAAATGTATTTACCCCATCGTATCCTTGCCAGACGTCATCTATATACAAAATTTAACAACACAAAATAACAATTTTTTATAACTCTGTCACTGTCACTGTCACTGAAAAACTGTCAAGCAAATGTCTCTATACTACCAACGTTCAATCTAGAAATATTCAGATAAATTTATTATTTGTGGCAGCAATGATGGTAAATGAGTGTGTTCATTAACATTTAGCACATAAAGCATCCTTTATCCTTACTTTACAAAGTGCTAAAGTTAAATAATAACTCAATGTTACTGAATCGTGTTTTCTATTGAACATATTTTGGTGTATGGCGCCAAGACTTTTACAGTCCATGGAAACGTCTACGATTACAACCAAGAAGATTAAACGACCATTAATCTCAATGACTTCAGAAATAGGTTTGGCTATATCTTATATTTTGTAAAAGAAAATCAATCAAAATTTGTGAAACATTTTTGCATGTAAATACATCACCTACCATAGTTTTTATGAAACTATTTCTAAAGTATTTGTAAAATTATTATTTTTTTTTTAGAATTTGTAAGAGAATTTAAATTTCATTAAGAAATTTTGATTATTACAACCTTTTAAAATATTGTTTTTAGACTGATTTTTAATTTATCACATTATGTAGGTATATATCAATGACTTATTATGTAGTCGTTGGTATATATCATATAGCCATCCAAAATTTCACCAGCCACTGCTGGTAGAGCATTTTTATTCATATCAAAAAACAATTTTATTTTAAAGCCAAATCAGGAGATGAATCAATGTGCATGTATATTGAAAAATTTAAATTTTGTACCCTCTCTAACACGCCACTGCCACCGAGTACTGTAATAAACAATGAACTATCTTCATCCTTTTAAAATAATAGGATGTCTCAAGATGATGCATAACACAACAGTTCCTGTGTATTAAGATAGGGAATTACTTGTCTATCTATTCTGAAGTCATTGATTAATCTACTCTCATTGCGATAGCTGTGAAATGGGGAACGTAGCTGTATCTAGGGATTTTCTTATTTCAAGTTCATGTCATACCTAGCGATTGTAGCTCCACCTTCTATTCTCTTTGTGAGGTTCTATTGCTGACCACGTTTCTTTGCGAAATAAATAATTTCATTTCGGTAAGTTTTAATGAAGTATTTTTCATGAAAAGTAATGAGGTGTTTGGTTTTCAATGTTTACCATTCTTACAGGTGATAAGCTATTATATTGTCTTTGTTTTTCTTTTTTTTTTAAGTAAACATGGGTCGTGTACGTACTAAGACTGTCAAGAAGGCCTCAAAAGTCATTATTGAGAAATACTATACACGTTTGACGTTGGATTTTCATACTAACAAACGTATTTGTGAAGAAATTGCTATAATTCCCACAAAACCTCTCCGTAACAAAATCGCCGGGTTCGTTACTCATTTGATGAAGCGACTCCGACACTCTCAGGTATGATTTGTATTTTTAGTATAAAACTAAAGGCTCGTTCAGCCATACACAGCGGTTGAGTTGCTTGGTGCATCCTAAGGTCTTGAACACATTTCTTATTTTTATCGCATAAGCAAACACATTGTAACCAACTCATTTGATTTAAGCTGACATGCTGGTGATAAGTTCGAACCATAAATTTTAACTCAAAAATTGAAAATGTTGAATACACACATTATGAAATAGGGTCATTCTTTACAACAGTCACTTCTGCCTGACGAAAAAAACAAATACACAGTACGATGCTCCGTCATGTTAATAATACATCCCACATAATTATATGTTGCGCTTATGATGGGAAATGCCACAAAAAAATAATAAAATTTTTCAATGCCGTTGGTGGAATTTACGATAACCCTCATACGGCGCGTTTAACTTACACATATATTCTATATCTGCTTCATATGACTCCTTATGGGTTGACAGCGCCGGTACAATTAACTATTAACATCTACGTATTTCCCTTGCCCTAAAACATAGTACGAAAATACGATATTGCAAATATCTTTCCCTTGCCCTTTAATTTATTCTATTCAAGTCTGACATTTATTTATTATGTGAATGATAACACGACACAATCACTTATTTCTCTTGCCCCAAAACAGTGCGAAAATACGAAATACATTTGCGCAACATTTCCTTTGCAGCAAATGTCTTCTATAGAGACACTTTACGCGTGTGTACAAAAAAAACACGAACAATATAGAAGTGGCTGTTGTAAAGCATTACCTGAAATAGAATATGTACTTAATGATACATATTTAGCATTAATGAATCTTATGACATAAAAGTTAGAAAAGGGTAAGTGCTCTTAAATAACAAAATAAATGTACATTAAACGAGTTCAATATCTTCAAACCGTTCTAAGACTATTTTAAGAAACTCCATAATTTTAAGGTTAGATAAAGGAAGAATTTAGAATTAACGATATCACCTGCTGACTGTTCAATAATGGCCCTGACTGCTAGGTGCATGACTGAATACGCCCATTATTACATGCTTACTACTTTGGCTGACGTTATGTGCTGAAAAATTATGAGGAATAATGTGTAAAAAAAAGTAATTAGTATTGAGAGACTACACTATACACATTTTTGTTTGATTTTTGGGTGTTATTTATGAGAGGTTGCATTGATTTGGTTATGTGTAGAGAATGAGTGAAAATCACAAAGAAAGTGTATGAAAGTAGATGAGTTTATGACTGGGAGAAATTATGATTTATGTATCGATCATATTATGATTTTGTTTAGGTACGTGGTATTTCTATCAAGTTGCAAGAAGAAGAACGTGAAAGACGTGACAACTATGTCCCAGAAGTCTCTGCTTTAGAACACGACATCATTGAAGTTGATCCAGAAACTAAGGAAATGTTGAAAATGTTGGAATTCAACAATATTAGTGGGCTCCAATTGACACAACCCACTACAAATACATTCAATAGGCGTACGTAATTTTTTTGTATAATTAACAAAAAAATAAATTTTTCATTGGTATAATAGTTTATTTCATTTTTTCTACAAGATAAAGGCATGGATTCTTTTTTATTCTAATGAAGTTGCTGCATTGCTGGCCATCGATAATGTTCCGGCTGTGATTGATAAACTTGTTGAGTCTGTAAACACAAAAAAAAGGGAGGTTAAACTTGTTTGTTGATGAAATTGATATAAGAAATATATATTTCCAATGGAAAATTATTGCTTGTATAATTTTTGAGCAGGCTGGCATATTTTGTGTCCATCCAAAGCAAGTACTTACCTATCTATCTCTGAAAATAGTTCAGCAAAGGAAGAATTTGTATTTTAGCCAAATGATAATAAATTTTGATATAGTAATAACTTGAATTGATATAAGCAATAGACAGCATTTTAATGAAAAGAAATATCACAGGAGTTGATAATTTTTATAGAATTATTTTCGTTTTTATTGGAACATATTTGTCAGTTTGAATTTTGAATTTTTGAAATTGAATAGGTATGAAGCATTATATTTATAAATAGTTAATTTTTTGTCAAAATATGTAGAATGATATTTTCAAAAACTACAAATATTTGTAAGCTTAAAATTTCATAGAGCTAGAGCACTGGAACATATAGTGTATTAATGAATAGTTTGAGATACCTTATTCCAATAAGCAAGATGAAACAAGAGATTGTCATCCAGAAAGGTAAATTATAAGTAATACAACATTAGGAAAACAGTGATTTGTTTTACAATTCAAAAAATAAAATAAAAAAATTTGGTATTTTAGTCCACTATCGTATATTTTTATTTATTTTTTTTATGACGTAAAGTACTTTGTATTATTGATTTTACAAATCTTTAACTGACACCATAAATTTGCTGAAAGCAAATTTTCGCAATAGCTGTTCTGTTCCAATGCATATGCTGCCATATTATGAAATGCCAAAATAACTAAATTTTTCATTTCAACTTGATACAAATCAAGTTGAAATGAAAAATTTTTAAAAACCCATAAAAACTGATGTTTATTGTTCTAACTTACATAATTGAGGATATCTTTGATAACAAGAAGAGCGATAGTTGCTTACTTCAATAATTTAACTGCACTTAGTCACATGGAAGTAATTTAAAATTTCTGTCATTTTCTATAGGTGCGAAGTGAAAAACAAAATGATCCAGATTAATATAGTAATACTGTGTGGCTCTGTTGTTTGTATCGTCAGTTTAAAAATTCATGAAATATCAATAATTTAATAGTTTAAATGATTTTTAGTTTAAATAATAAATAATATTTATAATTGCATAAAAATAAACTATACATTTAAATTCCAACATTTATTTTCTTTTAAGTCAAAAACAAAGATAAACACATTCATCATAATCTTCGATGTCAGTCCAAAAATGTCAGAATTGATTTTGAGTAAATATATTTTCTTCTATTCCTATCTGAAGTCTGTGCTTGTGGCATCTAGCCTTTTCTTGTAAACAAAAATGCTACTCCGACATCCGAATTGATGTGGGTGTTCATTTTATAGTTACCAATGCAGTATATGTTCAAGTTGTTGCATAACTTTTAATAAAGTTCTTTTAAGTTACTGTACAAAATATGTTTTTAACTTGGTATTTGTTATTTATACCTTATGGCTCTTTCGATTTGATGGGACACTAATAATTTTTTTAAATGGAGGATCCTATACATTGTACTACTAGATTTTGCCATTCTGATCGAAAGTGATAAGTACAATTAGTGTTCCAATATGAATAATACCACGAATTTGATCATATAGTTGTAAAGATTTGTCGACCACTACTAAAAATAATTGTCTTAGATAATTTAGTATCTTGTATGTCTATATGAAGTATTTTTAATCTATATATACCAAAACATGCAACAAAATTATGTATATTTATTTTGTCAAGTGAATTAAAGATATAGTCTCATTTCTGACCATTGGTGCATTATTAAAATAGTTATAGCAAAGTTGAGTGTAGATACTTCAAATTATTAAATCATGTTTTCACAGTTTTTTTGGAGATGATATGGCCAGCCTGACATTAGGTTTTAAATAACGGTATGGATATGAACTAAATGATAGTACTTACTGGTATAGCTAATACTTTTCCAAGAGTTTTAAAAAATGTTGTTATTAGATAAATAATCCCACCACCTATGTATTTAACAGAGTGTTTGACGAAACCTTCATGTGGTTCTCTTGTCTTGAAGAACATATGAAAAAAATCGTTACCAAATATGAACCATATTAATAGTGATACTAATATTATTCCACACAAACTACCACCAAGAAATAATAACGCCATACACTGATTTTGAAATGCTAAAAAATAAAAATTATTTTTTTTAAACATCCACATTGTGTAATTATTGCAAAAATTGTACTATTAACATTGTTATCATTCAAATCACTATCGTTACTTTGGCAGTTTATCGATTATTGTTCTCGACTATTTAAAATTTAAAAATTTTGAGGGCCCTAAGTACTTTACATGTTTAACTATCGAACACTGATATTGTGTCTACTTTGACAATAATCCATATCGTAATTATGTATGGAAGAAGAGTTAATGTATTTAAAAAACTAGTGTATATTTTCTGGAAGTTATTTTGAAAGCTGAAATGAAGTGACAGTAGTTGGCCAAGAAAAGATAACCCTCCTTGAGCTAACCTACCCAGGTTTGTTGTGTTAAGAAGTGTCAAAAGAAGTCGAAGTATTAGAAAAGTGTGTTAGTGTATCAGTATGGAAAACATTATTAAAAGGTGAAGAAGGTAGTTTATTTTTAAAATTGATCAATTGCTATTTAATTTTTTTAAAGATTTTGAAAGTCATTTTATTAAAAAAATATATTTAACAAAATTAAATTAAGAATAAAATTGAATTAAAAAAGTAATTATTTTTCTTACAATAAAAATTTGTAACTATAGGTATCTTCCCTTACCTCAAAATGTTAGATATGAAGAAAATAGTTGCGTGGCTTTTAAATTAAGGCTGTATTTTCACCAGATATTCAAAATAGAACTGTAAATCACTCTTAAAGTTTTCTGTAAGCGATAACCAAAAATAAAAAAAAATTGGTTTCATTTTAAATAATACGCAGATTAATAAGTTGAATTACAGGCAAATTTGATGGTAATATTAATGTATTAACATAAAAAATAACATAAAATGAACTAAATAGAAACCCTAAATTCGTATTCCGTACTAATAAAAAAATATAAACAAAATTGCTTGTAATTTAACCTACATTTTATTTAAAATGATATCATTGTTTTAATTCTTGATTTTCATCAATAGAAAAGGGGGCTATGATAAACCCAATGATGATAAACCTGCTTTACAAATGCAAAATGAATTTAATATTTTAAAGCAAACCAAAGTATTTACTTAGTTTTTGTGTCAAATGAAAACGCCTTATAGAAGTATATTTAACAATATATTACCTTTACTAAATATTTGTTTCTTTTTACCCTCAATGTAAACAGAATCTATTTCTGTGCCATCATCATAAAGATAAGTTTGACGATCAAAATTATCAAATCCTCTATTAGTCATCAATGTTGAGGACTTAGGAGAAAAAACAGGTATTGTCCATGTTCTTTTCCAAGGCATTTTTAAAACAGAATATTTTTCACATAATCTTGGATCAAGGTATTGTTGATTTCTAAAAGAAAAATATTCCTAAATCATTTTCAAAATTAATCCTTTTGATTGATGTATTATCATTCATTTCAACCAATATTTCAACTTTACATACTTCTAACAGATACCAAACTATTTTTTGACTGGTGTTGTACGGCATACATTGTTTGAAAATAGTTGATATGAGCCTTCCTAAGTGGAATCCAATAACATTGTGAGATAAAAAATAAAGGCCAGACCATACCAAACCAAATAATATGAAACATACTTAAATTATGAATTAATAATAACTAATAGTACCAAGATTTTGACAATGTAATTAAACACACCACATAAATTAGACATTTTGGAATTACCATTATCAGTGTCTATTCTATTATAGACACATCGTTACCTATTTCTTATACTTAACTCTATTTTTTGAAAAAAATAATCTTACAATATCACAATGAACATCAAATAAAGTTTGAATTGGTTATAATTTATATCAAAAAATTGTAATTTTCTGGTAAAATTATAAAAAAGGCCAAAAAATATGTTATGAGAGTACAAGATATTTTTAAAGAAATTATGATTCTTAAATTAGGGTGGAAAATATATCATGCTGACCATTTTCAAAAAGTTGTATATGAATGTTCCATCAGCATATGTAGGATTTACCAATCGGTTCCCAGGGATGGCTTTTACAGATATAATATATTGCAAACATCTACTGAAATATTCCCAAACTACAAAAACATATTAAGTGCATTTTATTTAATTTTACAATGTTCATGGTAACTTAGTTTTGTCAGGGAATGCACTATATTAAATTACAGCGTAATGCGTAATAGATTCTTTTAAATTACAGTATATTGGTCAAATAGTATCTTGCATAACATGAATTCATTCGAACGTAGGTACTAAAAATGCGCAGTTAAAATGTCACAACGTACTAAACCGATGGAAGCTACAGTAAATTCTTGGATTCGCGATATTGCCGATTTACAATTTGATGGTAGACAGTTGTATTGCACTAGATGTAACAAAGCAATTTCGTGGTCATGTAACACAAACATGAATAGACATATTTCCTCAGAAAACCATAAAAGGAACATAGGTGGTTTTACTTACAGTGACATGCAACGTAATTTTAATTTAGATTTAGTGGAATTTATGATAGGAAGTAACATACTGTGGTCGAAACTAGACAATCCACTTTTTAGACAATTTTTATAAAAATGCATTAGTGGTAAATATAGCAATGTTAACATGCCTTCGGGGGTCTACACTATGAAAAAAATATTTATCAACGGAGTGTGGAAATATTAGACAGAAAATTTCTTCTGAGCTTAATGGGAAGTACATCTGACGTGGACGAAACCACTAATGCTTGCGGGTTTAACATAGCGAATGTTTTAGTGGGTGCATTGGAGGAAAATTGTTCAATTAGCGGGCACTTGATTGCCTCTAAAGTTTTAGAGGCTACAAATTCTCGCACTATAGCGAAGGTAGTGAATTCAAGCCTACAAGAGTTTTGGGGTGACAAATATGCAGAAAATAAGGACATCGAACGGCCCTCACAATATAAATGGATTTTCAGCGAAAGGCGCCGAAGTTAAAGTACAAAACATTTAGAACAGATATTAATAATATACTTTTATTCTTGTAACAGGCTGTGAAGAATACTTGTGTGTGTAGTTTACTGTTAAGTGCATCTCCCTATACCTCCAGTTCTCTTTGAGTGAGTGTTTATAAATTGACTTTATCAACTTTGGATCACTGGCGGTTCTTCTATAGGGTCATTTGGTCAATGACCTCCCACATACAAATAAAAAATTAGAGCTATTCATTTTCTGAAGTTTAAAAATATAATATATATATTTTTAAATCATTGACCAAATGACCCTATAGAAGAACCGCCAGTGCTTTGGATAACGCAGAATTTGCTAAAAAAAAATTTCAAGGTAAGATATCGTTTCATATATGCATGTAAATCTGACACATAACCACCTAAAGCCAACCCTAAATTCTCAATTTGGGTACCCATTACAAGTCAGTTGTTTCCAAATGCATCCAATAACCTGCTGGGTCTATGATAACTACTCAATAATGCATGAAAGTTAAATAAATGTATACAGGGTGTTCAGCTTTAATTTTCCCAACACGGAGATTTCGCTTATCTTGTTAGTTATATCGGTTAAATTAGACAAAAGTTGTATGATATTCTTTCTAAAACCATAGGGTCAACAGAATGTAACTATCTGATTTGGTTTTTCAGATATCTAGAAAAAATTGAAAATTCTTATTTTGTTTTTCTCCCATATGTTACTTATTTGACATCCAATCTTTTTCTGTAAAAAACATTCTTAGAGCAACTTTTTGTGTTTTATATGATTTTTATAAAATAAAAGTTTTACGTTTCATTCACTCAGAATTATCATCCAAGTTAAGCGAGATCTCTATGTTGGGAAAGTTACAGCCGAACATCCTGTATAACTTTATTTGATACGATTACTTACACCAAAAATTCTTTTTGAACTGGGAGTGAATGATTAACCATTTCTTTTCTAAAATCATAAAAAAAGTACTAAGTGGATTAGGGCAATTTTAATAAAACACTTACTCTTGACAATCCTTCATTCTTGTATATTTATGCGAATGATCGGTATTATGATTTTTTCTTGGTTTAATAATACGACCTTCATGTTTTTCATTTTTTGTCATTGTACATTTATTTTTGTGAGGTTCAAACTTATTTTTTGTACTTTCCACTTCTATATTTGTAGTCTTTTTGCTGAAAATAGAGGTCAAAGGTAATGTCTAATTTCAGAGTTATAATTGCATCATATATAAAAAAAAAAAATAGTTCAGCAAAGTAAATAATATTTATACTGTACCTCTGAAATACTGGTGTACTTGTGCACATCTGATCTATATTAATTTTTTTGGAACTACGGATATCTCAGACTGACTTTTCAAGCATGTTTTTTCTTCAGGAACTACAAATCTGATGTTGAAATTTTAATAAGATTAACTTAATAATTCAAACAATTTGCATACCTACGAAATCTTGGATCAAACATAGATTTCTCTTTAGTCCGACATTTTTTCTTATTCAGAACTTGTTTTTGTGGGTACGTATTAGCAGTGGCATTATATGAAGTGACCAATTTTTTAAGACCACAGTTTATTAACCTGTGAACAATATTATTAAAATATAATACGAATTCAAATATTTTATGATAAAGGAATGAATAATTACTCATATGGGATCAATCTATCTACGTTTCAAATATTTTAATTAAATTAATAAAAAACAGGTATATACAAATCTTCTTACTCTTTTTCAAATCTGAGACCTTCACTTTTTAAATTTGTTGTTCGAATTGAATTAGTATCCTTTTGATGAGTGGCATGTGTGCTGAAAATTTGGCAATGATAAAAATTATAAATTTTTTTCTTATTACCTCCACGATCATGCAGAAGTAAAAATAAAGAAGTACTTACCCAGTATTGCTTTTCTTACTACTTAAACTATTTTCAGGGTATTTTCTCAAGTCTAGGTAATCCTCATTCACTAAAATTGTGCTTAAATTAGGTTTTGCTTTGGCGAATTATGTTGGCACTTACATATAATTTTTGGAGTGACCATATCTTGCATAGTAATGGTAATGACTGATGTGTAATTGAAAAAACCTACATAATATATATACTATAATGACAAAAAAAATATTAAAATGGTAAAAAATGTAAAACTTGATGAAACATGTCAAAGAATGATTTGAAAAATGCAAGCTAGATTGTATTGACAAAAATTTTTAAAAAAAAGTTTTTCTGAAGTTATTAACCATATCTGCGATAATTATGATCCCATTTTCTTGTCCGTTTCATTTTCAGACTATATTTTTGTTAAAGCCAAAAACAATTGCTAATATGTATAACAGATATATACAAATCTCAGTTGGTGGTATCCTTTTAGATTTTTAAAATCGAATAAGCGAGAAAATTTTTGATAATTCCATACCAGTTTGTTTGCCTCGCCATATTTTGCGCAAGGGGGTATATCAATAAACGTAGGGTCAAAACACCAATGGATAGCCAAAGAAAATTTAAGTAGTAAGAAAAAAAAACATTTTTAAAAAATAATATGAGTTACTAGAGATCGAAATCAGAACATGATTTTGATTTCGGTCTGGCCATGAACATATATGTATGTATAGTAATTTTCTAAAACATTTTGACTTTTGGAAATTGATTAGGTTTTCAATTGTTATTCTTACAGATGTAGTAAAAAAAATTCTGTTGTAAATTTCATGTTGACATCATTAACTGGTTATTGAGCTCTGAAGAAGTTTAAGCATATTAAACAACACATAGGCAAGGTAGCGTTTTTATTTTAACCCATCTATTGAACAAAAATTACATTTTCGAAAAGAGTAAAAATTTTTTGTATAATTCCGATAAAGTCTGAATATTCAACATGTGTTAAAAATTTCGATTTCAGATATAAATCATTCTTTTTAGATATGTCATTTAATAAAAATATCAAGACAGTTTCATTTATTTATGGTATTTATTATTTTCTTCATTACCTCCCGGAAAGTAGTCCCCTAGCAACTACAATAAAAATTAATACAAAGGTGATCTTTTCGTCCAGATATTCAAAGCAAAATACATCACTTTTCAACACAATCGAATAAAAAACACATTTTAGTAAGTTTGCTGTTATTTCAACTAATCTGGTTTGATGCTATGCTTTAAATGAGAAATAGAAATACATAATAAATTTTAATCTAGACTTTATTATTACAATATCTACATATTTATATAGAAAATATTTTACATATATACCTAAACATTATATTAAAAATATATATTTATCTACGGAATGTACATACAGACTTTAAAAGTGACTTAAACATAATTGAAATTTAAAATCCCCTGGTATTTTTATTTTGAACAGGTATTTTTATAAAATATGAGTGACAACTTTCAAGGGGTTTAATTTTTATAAAAGTAACCCTTCAAGATGAAAGCACCAAATACAATGAGATCACGGAAACACAAGGAACATAAATAATCTTATTTTTTTTTATATTTACATTAAGTATTGTCTAAATATATTATTCTTTGAACAGACTGTATACCTCTATATGTAATGAAGGATAGTTGACATTTTGGAATAAATATCTGCTAAGCAGTATCTTAAACAATTGCTCCTCGTCTCATAAGTGTTTGCATGTCAGATAATACATATTTTTTGGAAGTAATTATTTTTTTGTGTTATCAGTAGGTCAACCTTATTTCTATTCATTTCGAAATGCACAGATCAGATCAAGGATATCTATAATATACTGATAGGAACACAATGAGTTTTTATTTTTGAAGGCTTTAAACCCAAGTAAGAAACCGGTTAAACCCATAACTTTTTTTTTATGAGTCGCATCAAGGTGTTATTGAAAAATAACAAAATTTTATACTATTTTAGTCTGAAATCTGTTAATAATTTAAAAAATACTGTAAACCCATATTTGGGTTAAACCCTCGGCACATATTATAATATAATTTAACAATAAACATTTTTGGTTAAAATTTATTACACTATTTGTATTTTTATTTTATTGAATGTAATAAGCGTTGCATAATTGAGATTTCGCAAACTATGGAAAACTTCAGTTGCTCGATCAACAGTGTGGAAAGTAACACAGAGGTAAGTAAAAATATACACATCATATGAACATCTTTCTAAGTTTGCGAGTTCTTTAACAATTTTATGACTAAAAGTAAAAGGTTAAAATGTGCTACGAAATAGGAATTTGCCATAGTAAACCACTGTACCCATTTAACTTATTATGAACTGCAGTTAACATTTGTTACAGCCAGCAACATGTTTCCTTTCAAGAGTGTCTTATATCGATGAATAGCCTGTGCACTTAAGACTCTTAACGAAGATCAAGATATGGTTTTTCCCCTTCTTTCTATGTGATATTATTCCCAAGGCCAATTATAGATGTCAGGATATAAGCATATCAGTGCTTCTGTAAACATTTAGAACCCTAAATCTGTAAATTATGCCAAACCCCTACTTTTTCATGAGTAGAGAATGGGAGGTAGAGGTAAATTCCAGAGACGACTTTTACGTAGACATAATATTATATTTTAAACATCTACTGAAACATTCCCAAACAATATGAAATGATAAACTAATCTTCTATCTGTTTTCTTTATAAACATGGGAACAAAAAATTAAAAGTTTTCATCAGGTAATTGAACGGTTTGTGGTTATAAAAAAAAAACAATTAATTACTGACCAACGGGGCTCGTTATTGTTGGATGTCCAACAGCAATTCATAGGCGGATCACAAGTTTACCTCCATTGCCACATGTTGAAAATGAATACACCAATGACTTCGAAGTCATTGGAATATACTCCAAATACGTGATATTTATAAAATGTCTATGTGAATAATATGTAGATAAGTAAACACTGCGAAATTAAAGACAACGAAGGTTAACTTTTTAAAATGCCTTGTTCAATTTTTGTATATTAGTAGGTAGTATAGCGATGTTCAGGTGCCATCGGAAACGATACCAAGAAAAAAATATTTATTAGAGGTCAGTATTAAATAAAAAAAAATTTGAAATGAATGACAAGTATGTCTGGATTAGCGTGGATGAAATTACCAATGCTGTGGCTGGAAGGTGGCAAATGTTTTAGTGGCTGCATTAATAATTGTAATATACCATTACTCTTGTGATCACTATGAAAATACATGTGCATGTTAGTGTTAGAATCACCAATACTTTCACCCCTCTTTGTATTAATTTTAATTGTTATTAAACTCGCCAAAATAATCACAAGGTAAGATATTGTGTCATATATGGTATGAGCATACGCCATGACACATCACCTAGTATTAACGTCATTTATCGTTACCTATCGATCTCTATTCATGAGGTAGAGGCCTTTAATGGGCTCACATTGCAGATACAGGGAACCCAGTTTCACACCCCTTTCAAAACATGGTAATGTGAGCAGCTCCATTCATCCACTATACCTCATAAATTTGGTTGGGTTCTGGATTTGACCCGGGAGGTTACTGTCCCTGATATTACCAATAATAGTAACATGATATATCATTAGCCATTTCAAAGTTCATACAAGTGGGAAAATAGTTTGTATCTTGCTATTTGTTCTTAAAAAATATATTTTTCCTAAATTAATTGTACTATATATGTATATTGGGTTCAGTGGTTTTACAAACAACTTCCTAAGAATTTGCAATTAGTACCTCACTCTACAACTTATAACACTTTTTGGTTCAGTTGGCACAACAACCACATTTTTTTTAAATTAACAATAATGACAATATTAAATATGGGATCTAAATTAAAAGAAAAAGTGTATGTAGCAAAAAAAATGCAACAAATCATTAAATTATGTAATTTGTCTATTCTAAGAAAGAATTTGTCGTTTGCTACAAGCTGAAATTTGTACAATACATATATTTTGATAAATATTTGTGAGATGAACAAATTGTATTGCAAAACTTATTAGTTATTTACTTTCCTGAAAATATTATACTTTCTTTTTCACCAGAAGATTGTATAGGTAATCAAAATAATACTAATATAAAACATATAAATCAACATCTTATATGTCTATTGTTTCTGATGCTTTTTAATACTGTTACAGGCGCGTAGGAGCGTCCAAATTATTAAGGGGGAGGGGGGCACATTTTAGAAACTAAAAAAACTTATAATATTCATATTCTCATGCAAACAATAGAAACACATCCTGTATAATATAAAATAATCGTTATTTATTACACTACCGGTCATTAATTCATGCAAAACCTGCAGACAATGATGGAAAAATAGAAAACTGGTAGACGATAAAGACAGTTGTTCTGCCTTACTGCTACATTGGCTCAGAACAACGAGAATATTTTGGCGTCTTTGACTAACAATCGCCAGAGTATGCTAAACGAATTTCGCTACACGAGGTGTACACACAATTTTTACTTGAGGGAATGAATATATGTACTAATAAAAATAAACACTACAAAACTTTTGACATTTCAAATTTTAATATTGCCAAATTTATCTCGACATTTCATGTTGTCGAAGTATGCACAACATTTCAATTTACAGATTTATTATATTATTCTAGCAGGTGACATACTGGACTAAAAGGCACAAAAAATTCTTAATTTTTTGCGACTCATTAATTAAATAAAAATACATACAGATTAAATTATGACAGCAAATAGGTAGGTATGCACTAAAAACCGATTACTGGATTACATCATTCAATAACCATCATCTTAGAATGACTGAGTATGCATTTCTCAAGCTAATCCTTGATAACTCTATAATGCGACGTTGTAAAATGCCCTCGCATATGCAACTTTTTAAGAATTACTGAAGTACAACATAGAAATTTTTCTCCAAAACCTTTTGGCAGACAAAAAAATTAATGATAATAATAATACGTCTTTATTTTCTGTACACAATTACAAACTTTGTATAAGAATATTAAGTTAGCAGGGCAGAGGCGAAGTTTAACTACTCTTACACTTAACCTCTATTCATATTAAACTTTTTATTTGCATCTTCCCTTAAAATTTTGGAACACATTTTCTGTTAGTTGACGCGTAATTAACTTTCAAAAATCGAAATTAAATTATTTTTTATGGCAAAACCGTTCAATTTTCAACACCTATTAATTGTCCAATATATCATCTGTTAAAATAACGGCGGTCATACTTTTACCACCCAGTATACACATTTAGAGAAAATATTTTATTGGCTTCATATAATCGATTTTCTATATTATTTTATAATCTTTCATTAAGAATTTTTTTTGTAAAATTAAAAATAAAAAAAACCCTTCCAGTATCTTGTTCAACAATAAACTTATATTTTTCTTTAGACATAATGTGTACCAAATTTGAGAGACTTATTCAAAATCTGTGGCTGCTATCACTATACATGCAGACACAGATATATATAGACAATTAGATAAATAGACAGAGATATACATACACACACACAGAAATTTATTTTTTTCTGAAATCATATTTTTTCGTCATAATCTGTCTTAAATGCAATGAACTTTTTTCCCAAATGCTTACCTACCTCACTTGAGAGGCGAGGAAGCAATATAAGATAGGTAGGTATTTGAGTTACTTTTATTGATGGCACCAAATGTTGCATTTCTATTTGGTAATGCGTTATAAATTTGTTTATCAGAGTCTAGTAATCTAATCAAACATATAAGTTTTCAAAAACTACATATTCCATAAAAAACAAAAACTTTTTAATTATTTGTTATTTAGAATTTATTTATAATTATTTTAGCCCTTACTTACAGAATGTATACATCACATTATTTGTGGTACCCCAGCATCCGCTGAAAAACTAAGTAGATCTAAATTGCAAACAAATTAAAGTAACAAATAAAACATAACAGAAGCATTGTTGTTGTTCCATTATGGAGATAATGTATCCACAAAATGTCGACACATAGTGGGAAGATAAAAATACATTCAGTCAAATTATAAGGTACTGTTCTCAGCAAAAGCAATTGGCAACTAATAACTGCAACGCGATCGCAACCCAAATGCAAAGCGACGCTGCGTTAACGACTTCGAGTCGGATTGCAATCGCACTGCCAGATTTACATATTAGCGCAGCATCGCTGTGCAGTTGAGTTGTGATTGCATTGCTGTTGCTAGTTGCCTTTGGTGAGAACAGCGCCTTAGGAAAACCAATGGCCTCCAGGTTCTATGCTCCTACGCACCTGTGCTGTTACATATATTATTATTTTCTTCTCAAATAATAATTAATGATTATAACCATGAAGATATTCGAGTTTAACTCAAAATTGAGCTCAAAATATAATTAATACTGTCTAAAGTTTGATCACTTTTATAATGCCTAACTAAAGTAACTTGATTTAGTCATTTTAGTAATTGAAAAAAATGGTAGGCTACACTGCTTATTGCTTGACTTTGGTTCAAAGCGCTGACCAATTATCGTGTATGTGCCACCAATGAGAAGCATTACATTCACACGTGCAATATCTTCATAAGTTTTACCGACGTTCTGCCAAAGCAATAAAAATTGAATTAGCATATCTTTTTAGCAATTGTGACATATTTTGAATCTTACTTTACTGAAAAAATGGTAATTAAAGAATTTATGGAACTGTAACTATTATTTTGGTATGCACCTTCAGTTATTCTTTTAAGTAAATGATGAAACTTTTTGTTTAATCGTTTTGCTTATCATTAATCATTTTAAAATCACATTGCTCAGACCACAACTGTCGGAATTTTGATTACTTTACAAAAAATAACCTAAGAAAGTAAAAACTCCAGTTAGTTGGGCATCATATAAACCATTTCAGTTTGTTATTATTCCTCAAAAGATTATTGATTGTCTGATTAAGTGATCAAGAATTCAAGAAAAATCATGTCATGATCAAGTTAACCCTTTCGATACGAGCAATATCGCACGCTACCAGTGCTCTGTGAACGAAGCATTGTTGGTCGATACGTAATCGCACGGCAACCGTTCTAATGGCACCACCTTACCATCCAATTACGTCAATCGAATGTTTCATTCGCCTCATTCAGTTCTCTTGGCCGTCGGTTACTTTCCTCTACTAGCTTATTTACTAGCTCAAAAACTTTTAATGCAGAAGAATTTTTGCCAATATTAGGAGAAGGGTCCACAGTGTTTTCATACACATGAATTTGGGGAATCCATTCACGTGAAATAAGCCAATTATATTCGGCAGGTTTCGACGGAAGCTCATTATCGGCAATTTGTTGAGGAATATCCACAAAATTGGGTAAAACTATCAATTTCCATTTCATCCCCATCATTTTCATCTGAACTCTCACCACTCCGAAAATAATTCAAACTTTCATCTTCCCCCTCATATTTCATTAGCATATTCCTCCAGCTGTTTGTTGGATAATATTTCTTGTTTTCGTTGAAGCATTTAGAAATCAGACAACATACCACTTTAACATTAATGAAATACTAACAAAAATCAGTGCAAAATGCAACTGCAACTATTCAAGACGATTATGCACCGCCTATTCATTTGACATATTATGGGCCATTGACGTTTTAGTACATCCTAATATAATATAGAATATAATAAATAAATTGAATGTGATCTTACGACAACCGCTCCACATGAAAAATGCTTTTGTAAAATCTCGTCAACCGTTCAGTGTGTACAAATTGATTTAGCTATGATAACACGGCAACCGTATCGAAAGGGTTAAATTATATGATGGATACAGTTTTCTACTAAATACAGTTTTGTTATCCAATTTAATATCCCATTTGTGTCAATAATGATCATATCTAAACATACACTTTGTGCTTAATATGAATAAAACAAAATACAATAAATAAGTTTCCTAAACATATATACGAAATAAATCACATTTCAACAAATATTAAACGATCACATATCTTTGAAGCACCATAGTTGGTTCTTATAGTACGTAAAAAAAAACAAAAAAAAAATACCATATCATTTATGCTTCATGCTCTCCATTAATGCCTATTAGGGCCTCTGTTTGTTCCGAAGGCATTTCATTGAACCTAAAACTAAAATAGTTGTCAATGAATAATTTTGTAACATTACTTTTCATCCATACCGAATAAATCTGGTTCGACGACAAATGCTAAAATAGGCACAACGCAGAACATTAAATACTGGGTCCCAATTTTCATAGTGGGAGAGGACAGTGACTGCTATAAAGGCAATCAACATTGGTACAGTGCCTGTGTAGAACAGTATGGGGTAGGACACTTTTTTTAGTAGAACATCAGCTAACATTGTCATAGGTATCGTTAAACTCATTGCTATTGTAGCCATGAGAGAGGAAGTCAAGAAGCAACCCCTGTAAATATAAAAAAGGTAGGTGTTGAAATAGTTTTGCAAATTTATTTCTATGAAACTTAAAAAGGGAAATGCTGACTGGTGGATTCATTCAATTTTTGTTCATCTCAGTATGATCGAGAAATATTGATAAACAATCTGAAGCCTAGTAGAACCTAAATTTTTTAATTTTTCAAAATAGATTGTGATTTTCTAGCAATTCTTGTTTAGAAACATGCTTACCCAATGAAGAAGGCGACATGTATTTGCAACGTAGTCCAAAACATTTGAAAAAAATGGAAAACTTTTTCATTAATAATTTCTCATATTTTATTCTTGAGAAAAGTCGGTGCATAGTCTTAAATTGATTACTGGTTACACAATTCTTTATTACTCCGGGTGCTTATGCAAAAAAAAAAAACAAATTATTTGAAAGCAGACTAACTACATATATATTGACCTATTCGATAAATAATAATATGCAAATATTACAAAATCCAATACGCACGTCTTTCATAGTACAGTACAGTGTAAAAAAAAAATTTCTCCAAATTATTATAGTCAATGAAAACATTTGTGAAACAAGAACCTTTTTTCCCTAAAAAATTTATTTGGGCAAATAATCACCACTAAAATGTAACAAAGTAAACAGTTAAATTTTTTTTGGTAGATGTTGAACTGAAAATATTTCTCCCGAGAGAATGATTTCCATCAATTTAGTTTGGGGGCAAAAAGCAAAATGGTCAACCAAATTTTATATTTGGGATTTGGAAATAGAAACAATTTTTTAAAATAAAATTTTTCGGTATTTTAAATATTATGGGTAGTTTACTCGAGTCAATTTCCAATATTTTGATTTTTTTGGCATACGTACCCTGATTAATAGAAATTTGTGTAACCAGTATTATTTAATTTGAGATCATGTAACTTTTCTCAAGCATAACATTTTCTGAGAAATTTTTAATAAAAGAGTTTTCCATTTATTTCAAACTTTTTGAACCATGTTGTATACCCCCTTATCGGTCAAGAATAATGTTTTTTGTAAATTTTGTCTACTTTTTTATGGATAGATATAACTTCTTTTGTTCTTTTGTGTTATAAAACAACAATCATAGTGGGTGTAGAACATGTTAAATAGGTTGATATAAAAAATGATGTAAAATCAAAACAATAAATATAAAAAAAAATTACACAATTTTTTCCATACTAAGAGAAAACAATGCACAAATACTACTCAAGATTAAACTACAAAAAAATTTGATTCAGTTAAAATTATTTAAAATATATAAAATGTCTTATAGACAAATTATTAATAGACAAACATTTATAAAAAAAGAATTATAGAGATATATTCGTCAATTTTTTATTTTTATTACTGAAAATTCAAAAAAATTTTGAATGTAAATAATTGATTTTATCAATTGCTACATTATTTCGTCTTGTATTGTAATTGTGTTCCAAAGACCTGAAACGTGTAGTATTTGTCTGACAAAAATTACAGCTTCATCAATATACAAAGATATTAGTATAAGAACTTTCCTCATACATTTCTGCAGTTATCTCTTGACCCCTTATTAAGTATAAATTAAACATTTCTTTTGCATTTTGAGAGTTTTATGTGCATCATTTGAACCTGCCCAAAACATAATTCCATATCTGACATGGGATTGGATAAACATGATATGCAATAAAAGCAGCCTCAATATTTACAAAATGTGCCACTACTTTTAGTGTATAACAGTATTGAGCCCCTAGATTTTTGTAACAGTTAACAGAAATTTATTATTCAGGTTTTGTTTAGATTCAGTTGCATCTTTTATCTGTAAACCACTGGTTTAATACGTTTAGGGGGCACCTATTATTTTTTTTTTAAATATTTTTTTTTTCGATTTTCACTAAATATTATGGTACTATTATCTAAAAATGTTACAATCTGTTGGGCTACAATGAAAGGTAAGTTATTTGTGCACAATATGTATAGTAGAGGCCATAGGATAGATCCTTGAGGTACTTCTCTTTTTATTATTTTCGTTTATCATTATTGTTATTATTTACTTAGTTCTGATACCTTTGCATATTTTAATATTTAAAGTCTACCTACATTTATTAATCAATTAAAAATATTCTTTAGATTGTTTGGATACTAACCATAACCAAAGTGCTTCCGAAATAACTGTTCCCAATAACCCGTTCAGAAGCAAAAACATCATTTGTTCCTTGGTAGGCCATTCAAATACCTCTAGCTTACTGAAATGTAGGAAGAAAAATAATGGCCAAAGAAGAATTAAATTAAAAAGACCCACAAATCCTAAAAAATATTTTAAAAATATACCTATCATGGTAAAATCTTATTTTTCTAAGAATCTTACCAAAAAATAATGGAATGTCTATTTTATCCTCATGATCAACTTTCCTTTTCAAAAATACAAGGTAAGTGGCATAAAAAAAATGCACTAAATAAGGACAATACTGCTCCTAATGGTACCTGTGTTTCTAAAGAAAGATCAGAAAAACTTACAAAAAACCTAAAAATATTAAAATTAGTTGATTGATTTTACTAAAAAAAATTCCATCATACTTACAATTCCAATAATACTTAAAAATACTGCGATAAGTTTGGACAATGTAAACTTATCTGCTTGATTAGAAGGAAAAATGGCTGCTAATATTAGAGTAAAGAGGCTTGACGTTGAAGAAAGAACATTAACCATACCAGCTTCTGTCTCAGACAGAGCTACCTGATAGGTATAGTTCGCAACAAACCACTAAAATAAAAAAATATAACTCCATTAGATATCTAACCTAATATTATATCTATTATTAGATGGTTGAATTTAGTTTTACTCTCCAATAAAGATTAAGTATCAAAATATCATGACCCATATAGCACAGGATATCCATTCGGTGTCTATTTTTGGTCCATTTCATGTCCGTATGTCTATGGACATGTGATGGATATCCACTGGAGATCCATTTACGTATATCTGTACACTGTCCATAAAGGGATGACCACTGGACATCTGTTTTTTATGCATTTATGATAGTACACCAAAGTACAAGTGATGGAGATCCACTGAACATCCATATAATGTATATTATATTGTTTGTTTTAGTTCTTCATCTTAGGTATTTATCATGCACACATCGCACAACAATGCGTCGGCGTCTTCCATAAAACGTTAATGAATGACTCTAGTCTATACGTTGAAAATTCAGTCTTATGACAACGTTTCAGCAACGTCAATAATAAAACTAAGACACCAACATTCACACTCCATATATTGTAGTCGACTGTTAAAATATGTCTATTTTACATTGGTCACAACAACTAATTAATAAGCGACGTCGCGCCAGAGGTCGTGGATGATATGACAATTTACACTCTACACCTAATACAACATTAATTTCTGTGCAAATGTGGTTGCAAGTCGCAAAATTGCTGCTTGGGTTACTTCTAATATCGCCCCTAAATACGCTACTGTTGCATCCCCCCTTGGACAAATTCTAAATCCGCCAGTGTATAGTCCATGCTTCACACGCGACCGATCGGGGTTCTCATCCAACTCTAGGATTTTTTTTTTTTTTTTTTTTTTTAATTTTTATTAATTTATTTATTTCTTGTAACATTATTTATTATTAACAATTTATAATTAAATTTAATATACAAATTTCTATATAATGTGAATAAGCATAAGGAATTAATTATTTGATCTGCAAAATAATTATCTGATCGGCAAAATTGAATAGAAAATTATGAATTATAATTTTTGCTGGTGAATTCCGAAATTTGCTAAATCAAATTTTTTACTGTTAAATTTCGCAATTTGCTGGGAAAATATTTTAGAGATTAAAGAATTACTTGTAATCGATAATTCATTAATCGGTTAATGAATTTCCCATATTAGAATTGCTTTAATACCGCAATTTTTTATACGAATTTATTGTCTATATAATCGATGAGGGCTACCGCGCTTGAGTTCACCACGAGAGGCGCTAGTGTAGGGTAAGGTCCATGTCACTGAATGTTAA
Organism: Rhamnusium bicolor; assembly: GCA_029963845.1. Lineage (NCBI taxonomy): Eukaryota > Metazoa > Arthropoda > Insecta > Coleoptera > Cerambycidae > Rhamnusium > Rhamnusium bicolor. Next base: position 3,336,903 of record JANEYF010003577.1, read on the forward strand.
TGTTTACTATGACTTTTTAACACGAGTTTTTAGTAATTTTTATAAAAATTAGTTGAAAAACATTTAACACAATGATGGCAGAAGGGGAAAGTAGTAATTTATTTGCTCAGTAGAGGAAATTATTGTACCTACCAGAGGTGTCATGTCATTAAAGTCAGGTTATATCAAGCATGAGTATGATGAAAACAATGAATGTGCATGATTATTACTTACGATTTTCTGTAGTAGACTCATTTGGTAACACATAATCGTCAGGATTAAAATGTTCCTTACAAAAACACGAATGTTTCGAAGGAGTAAAGTTATCCCTGCGAATCGCTACCAACCACTGTTTTAGGCGAGTTTTGTCTCTCGGAGGCATATGTTCACCTTTTGTTTCCAAATAAAATGGAACTGCACAACACTAAGGCATAATTAACAAGTTTTTTATTTACTGGTGTATGAAATAATTATAATAAAACCCTATAAACTTGTTTTGCGCCTAACAATAACTTTTGACAGCGACCTTACTTGCCAGTGGCGCCAACTGTTGAGTCTAAAAATGGTAACCCTCATTATTGCAAGAATCTTAATGGCTCTGTGGTTAAGCATTAGGCTACAAACGCAGAGGGCCACGATTCAATACGCAGGCAAGGTGAGTTTTTTTAATTTAATATAATGCAATAATACTAGTTCTTATAGCTTAAAACTAAACCGATGGATGGCGTAACCCGATCACCAGAAGCTTTCATGTCCCTAGATGTATACAGTGAGTTAATGTAGGTAAAAACAATAAATAATCCATTTTTGGGACTCTGGACATCCGTGAATGGACATCCACAGGATGTCCAATTTTGTGACGGCTGTCCACTGGATGTCCAGTGGAATACTTTTGGTATCCAGATGGATATCCATAGTACGTCCATCAGGTCCATGACGCACATCCAGTGGATTTTCACTGGACATCCTTGTGCTGTATGGTGATATATCACTATCATCACCAATACAAACCAATAGACCAAACAAAACTCATACAGATAAGTTTAAAATCAGATTCTGAACAATAACCAATTCTAGCCCTCAATCCATCATTTCTATGTTACAAATGGGGGCTTAACATTAACTTGAAGTTAAATGTACTCAAATATAATAATAATAACAGTTTACAGAATTGTCAAAAAAGGTCTTAATTAATTTCCTTCAGTCAAACAAAATTGGGCACACATATTACTGAGATTGAATTGGAAAACACTCAGTATATACATTAAACATTAAAAATTAAGTTAAAAATAAATATAAGTAAATTACCAAGAGGCAATATAATCATTATACAATTTATAAATTATTGTTACTTATACTACATGGTATTCACGTTTATGGAAAATATATGCTTACCAACAAACAAAAAATTAGAGCAATATTAGCAACACGAAAAATGGGCAACCTGCTAGCTGCCCTCTTTGCTATCTCCCCAGCCCTAACGCTTGCTTGGTAGGACAGTCTGGCTAAAAGTGCTTCTGTTGCATCTGTTTCTGACATATGTCGTACCTCTGCCAGTTTATTGAATCGTACAGAACGCACCGATGAATCATCACTCTCTGTGCCAGAGCTTCTGTCAAAATGTTCTCTTTCTGGGGTTTTGACAGGTACATAAACTGGATTACTAAGACTACTGTTGGCTTCAGTATAATAATTTTCATCATCCTGATCAGGATCTATATAAACATAATTCATGGGCCTTAAACAATTGTCTTTCCAAGGAGGCCAAAATAAAAATCCAAATAAGTATAACGTAAACATTGAAGTTTTGATGTAGGTGCAAAAAAATGGCTTCTCAAAGGTTTCATTGCTGTATATAAACTATAAAAAGAAAAATGGGCAAAAATTAGAAACATACAACTTTATAATTAATTAAGTTCAACATATTCCAGCTTAATTATATAGTGTAATACTTAATATTTATTTGAATTACGGTATTTTTTCATTAGTTCCTTACTATTCACATTACTCCCATGTGTTTAGTATGTACTAACGACTGCTATCAACATTTCCTAATTAGGATTATGTAAGCAACTATACTTTACCAATTTTATTTATTGGGAAACTTAAAACTTGTGATAGGTATGTACAAAGATATAAATGAAAATCCCAGAGATTACACATAGGTAATTTTTTAAAGTTGAATTTATTCTGGATTCTTAGTTTTTCCCGATAATATTTATATTCTTGCGGTGATATTTACCTTTGTAAGCTCTGAAGAAGACACCCAAATGACATCAACCAAAATTAAAACTAGAGAGCCCAAAACAAACCGTTGACTTTTTGTTAACATAGACCCGATGCTAGTTTCCATATTAGTAAATAATACAAGCCTCTCACGCCTGTTTCATATGCAAACATAATCAATTCGATAATGAAATCACTTATTTAAACCTGTAGGCGTTCATACATATCTTCATTTAGCAGAGATAAAAAATAATTGGTCGGTGTTAATCTATTTACATTCATAAATAAGAACCTCTTGAATTAAAATAAGAAACGGATTAACCAAGTTACACTGTATATTACTACGTTTTCGGTTAAAATGTCACGTTATCATTATACTTTTCTTTTTTTGTATAGTACTATTCAAATTCGGGTTGTCAAATTTGACAGCAAAGAACAGACGCCATTAAAATTCAAAGAACGAGCGTATCTACGCAACCGGCACTACAACAAAGTTTTCTGTTTGCCTGTGTCATAGGGGTTATAAAGGACCATGATAGTTAATGGGCAACATACAAATTTGATTTCAGAAAAAACAAGTATGTTATTTTTTCGGTTTAGTGCTTGTTTGATTGATTTAATTTTAGCTAAAACGAAACTGGAAGCAACGCCGGAGCCCTCGCCTTTTGAAAAACTAAACTGGTTGGTTCATTTGCAACATGTTAGGGGTGAAATAACGGCTTGTAACGAATTAATAAAACGCGAAATAGATAGGAGCAATGGAAAAAATGAATATGCGTTTTATAAACAGGTAAATAATTGTTGTAGTGTCTATGTTGTAGCAGAGACAATCTGGTTGTAGTATGTTTCCTTTACTATAGCAGAGACCTGACTATAGATAGATAAACGCAGTGGCGTAACTAGACTTGAACTAAGGGGGTGCCAAAATAACAAAACTACGAATTAAAAATAAAAAAGAAAACAAGAACTCCAAAACAAAAAAGTTCAGTGTTCGTTAATCGTTATTTTGGCAAGTTGAGTGGTGGAATAACAATATGCTAAAGTTCACCAGAACGTTAATATAAATAAGAAAAAGAAAATAGATAATAAAAAAGAAAATATGCAATTTTACAAATTCAGCATCTGGGCACCAGAGTAAAATCGAAACTAATGTATGTGTTATCACCCAGTAAGCATGAGAAGGCTACAAACGTTCTGGGGAATTCTAAAATAGATCAGCATGAGAACTATGTAAGAGTTGCAGAAAGAAGTTTTATTATTTCTAAAATATTAAATAATGGATAGGATATTTATAAGTATCACAAAAACCGTAAATTGTTTTTATTACTAGAGTTTTCATATCGGTCCGCAAGTCATGGGCGGTGCCAGGTAGAGAAATATCCAAATACGTAAGCGAGACTTGTTTACCATTTTAGCAAAGATTGCATTTGATTTTAGTCTATTATTATGCTACGTGGTGTGTACAACGTAATTTATTCCTCTCTGTTACATTGTTGATAATTTTATTTGTTGTATTTTATTCTTGATATTAATTTAATAATAAAGTATGTCAGATTTGCCCAACTGTAAAAAACGTCCATATGCTAACAAAGTGAATAAATTTATCAGTGAATTTCCAATTCCAATTTAATCAGCTTTATTTCCTATTTTATATACGTAATTAAGGCCACTTTTTGTTTTATTTATTTCATATATAAATACATAAAAACAAATAAACAATATAATATGAGGGACAAAGTTGACAAAGGTTGGTATCCAGCCAGGACGACAATACCGTCCAGGTACGGCTGGGCTGGCCTGGTTGCCGGTGTTGTGGCAGCTCATGTCATTTTTCACCTCTTATCATTGTGCATGGAGGCATTTTCCTGCACAGAAACAAACAATGCATTATAATTCATAAAACATAAAAAAAAATTATAATGAAAAAAGTCAGTTTACAGAGAACATGTGGGTGATTGTACACAAGAAAAATTCCAAAAAATCTGCTCAAAATAATGATTTTTTTATTTTGAAAATAAAAATTGACTTTACGTCCGAGGTGGGGTTTGGAGTAGGGAAGGCGTGTCGACGCATTGTATGGCGTAAATTTCCGAATTTATTCTGGAATGGTGCTATAATAATTTGTAAGGTGTGCGAGACAGACCTGATGTGCTGGGACAAACGTGATTGTAAACGTCACGTAAATTATGTGCAACATAAAACTAAAAGAAAAAATGGCGTACCTTCGACAACACAGTTTATGTTCCATTTACTCTTAATGCTGATTGCCTGTGATGTTCCGCTGCACATACTCGATAAACAACTATTTCAGGAGTTCTGGAATAAATACAATCCTAATGTGACGTTACCAAGTCGCACAACGTTGCGTAACTATGTATCAACTGCAAACGAAGACATTGTAAATAGGATCAAATGTATAGGTACTAAGAAATACACGGCTGTGGTTATATGTTGACGAGACGACAGATCGTAAAGAAAAATTCTATTTTAAATATTATAGTATGTGTACTGGACTCTATTAAACCGACATTTCCACTGTTACTAGCTAGCAAAAGACTAACTAAGCGTACTGACCAAACAATTACGCGGGTGGTGTTGGAGACGTTGGAAAAATTTGACCTGTCAAAAAGTCATATTTGTGACCGATGGTGCCGCGACAATGCGTTTGGTAGGCGGTTCTCTTCAAGAACACGGTTGTGATTAAAGAGATTATTTAAAAAGTAACAAGAAACCTTTAAAAAACAAAATAAAAACAAAAAATATACTCTCAAAATAGTAACAGAAACAAATATTTCTCTCAATAAATTAACCAAAAATAAATTCTAATAGTAAAGTTATTACTATAATAAAAACAGACACACTATTGTCAAAATGAAAAAAAAAAATAATAACATTAATAAATAATATTAATAAATAATAACATCCTGAAAAAGAATGTTTCTCAAGCACTGACATACGAAAGCTCAAAAACAGAACTAAATAATGCAGTTGATATTACAAAATTCACTTCTTCACTACACATGACTTCACTTTACCTCATCTCACATTGCTTCTTCCGCTGAATCCTCGCCCTTCTCACCCTTTTCTTTATTTTCAGATGACCTACTATTCTCGTTCAAATCTATAATACATGTATTTCCACTATTTGCATCAAATTTGGCAATTTTTAAATAATCATCCTCAATTGTAATTACTTTCTTAATTCTTTTCTCCAATCTTCCTTGTTAATTTTCGACACTTCAATTTGAATAGTTAATTCAAGTCGTAGAGTTACTACGACCTTTGTTCCATTAAAAAAATTTGTCACTCCAGCTTAGTAGAACTCTTGTTAGGAATTTTATACAGTTGTCTCGAATGGTACTTCGCATTGTCAAGAACAATAATGCTATTCGGTTTTAATTTTGGAAATAGGGCATTTTCAAACCATTCCTCAAATATTTCTCCCTCCGTGTTTTTGTGGTAATCCACGTTACAGTCTTCCTTGTTTTTCCGCACAGTTTCAATATATTATCAACCCATCCATCAACTGATTCACAGTGTAATATAATTAACCGAGTCCGTATTACGGGACAATGAGATTGGTTGACATTTCCTAGATCCATCAGTCCATCCTTTTTTACGATGTCATGAGTATCATACCAAGTTTTATCTAGGTAATAAATTGGTCTATTTTCCCTTCCGAGTTCTTTTACCTCTTCTAGATATGAATTTCGTCAATCCACTATTCGTCTACTTTCCATAATCACCATGCGTTTATTAATAGTTTGATATTTAAATTCAATTTTTCTCAGCCAAGTTCCTAAAGTTCTTTTGGTATATTTTAGATGATAATCTATTTCTTTTAATTTTCTGTCTACCACGTCAACAGTTGGGATTTCATTTTTCTGATACGCGTCGTAAAATAAAGTTCTTAAAAGTTTTACTAACGATGGGTCCAGAGTTTTCGATTAACTGGCGTCGGATCTTTGTTTTCTTAGGAGGGCATCTTCTTTCACCAGTTAGTGTATTGTGGGACGGGGCACGTTAGTCAGAGATACTGTTTCACCTAGTACATCCAAATCATACAAATTAGGGTCATTAGCTCGTCGCTTCAAAAGATTATTGTAAAGATTAAGGCAAATTTGTTTCGCTTGCTCTTCAAATGTAGCCGATTTTTTCTTACTGAAAGCACTAATGAACTTTGATTTTCTTTATCACTGTAATCAACGGCGGTTCGTGGGTCCAGAGATAGGGAGGTCAATTAGAAAAGTTTACTGTATTACCTACCTTTTAAATTGATTTAAATTCCAAGTCGATCCTCCGGTCTTTTTGAGATGCAAAGTGGTCAATTGCTTTTTTCATTAAAGTCTTTTATCTTCTTTATTAATAACCTTTCTATGGTAAGCATAGCTAAAAAAAGATAACCTTTCCTGACCCATGGTATTTCTTAAAAATGTCTTTGGTGGAAAAACAACGTTCACTTTCGACGGTAGTCATAGGGAGAGTACACAAGATTTTTAACAGTTTGACACTTTCAGAAAAAGTATTGCACAAATTATTGTTAATAAAAAGCTGTAACAAAGCAACTGCACCTTCACTATTGGAAAAATCTTCTCGGCTATATAATACTTCTAATTCAGTTTTTAAGTTTCAAATGATTTATGACTGGATACTCCGTTTTAACTAATTTAAACATGTCTTGAGGGAAAGCTTTTTTTATAATCTTTAAATCGATCTGCGTGAAATAACTGAGACACTGCTAAATGATTACTGAAGCCAAATCTGTTTTTGGTCTCAGATGTAATTATATCACAAACTTCTAATGAAATTCTCCTTTTTAATTCTTCCGTTTTACATCTCTGGGCAGACTGCATGGATGTCTCCTCCAAACAGTTATTCAAAATAATATAGATTTATTGGGGACAAAATAAAATAAAGAAGGTTTAGTGCCATATCCCCAAAAAAACAACTATGCAGCTACGGACACGTGTTTCGGAGTTATTGCACCTCATCAGCGTAGCATAGCTAAAGAATTGGATCTAGGATGGGATAGATCTGGAACAAGAACTAAAATAAAGCTGGAAAGTACAGTACACAGTACTCAATTAGTGCTTTCATGTTCCCATGTGCCACAATTGGGGCCTCGATGAGCACAGTCAACACACAGAGCTCTATGTATACTGCCCGTTTCCACCTGGCAAATACAAACAAAATAATTTAGATTTATTGGGGACAAAATAAAATAAAAGAAGGTTTAGTGCCATATCCCCAAAAAAACAACTATGCAGCTACGGACACGTGTTTCGGAGTTATTGCCCCTCATTAGCGTAGCATAGCTAAATAATTGGATCTAGGATGGGATAGATCAGAACAAGAACTAAAATAAAGCTGGAAAGTACAGTACACAGTACTCAATTAGTGCCTTTATGTTCCCATGTGCCACAATTGGGGCCTCGATGAGCACAGTCAACACACAGAGCTCTATGTGTACTGCCCGTTTCCACCTGGCAAATACAAACAAAATAATACGTGTCCGTAGCTGCACAGTTGTTTTTTGGGGATATGGCACTAAACCTTCTTTATGTTATTCAAAATTTTATTTCTGATATCTTCAATTTTACTATTAAAAACGCCAATACACTTATTTACTGTTGACATCGATATTACATTTTTGTAATTGATTGAACAATATATCACAATGAGGCATAACTAAATGAACAAAATTTAACCAGTAAAGAAAATGTTCATTTTGTAAGTAGTTTTTTAAACCAATAGCTTGGTTTAGAGTATTGTTTTCTGATTCATTATCAATGATTTTTTCTAAACAATCTAATAATTCTGTTCGATGGTATAAACAGTCTCTATGCACTTTGTATTAAAATTCCATCGTGTTGGAGCAGCTTTAGGTAATATCACCTTAACAACATATCTAACAGGGCTGTTCTTTTTGGCGATTTTCCAAAGAATGAAGAAAAGCTATGTAAATTAGCAAAAAAAAATTTTTATGCTTTTATCCTGACTTGATGCTTTTTGTAAAATTAAATTTAGTTGATGAGCGTAACAATGAATAAAATTTGCATTTGCATAACTTTTTTTAATTAAACATACCTATTAACTTCTTTTTCTTATCAAGAGATGTTTGCTTTATCGTCATATTAGGTTTTGGACGGCCACCACCTTTGAATTTCACTCGGTCTTCATAACTCCAACTTATGTCCATCTTTCAGTTTTAATATATTTTGTACAACACTTATATTTAATAGTAAACACCAAAAACACTGTTTTACTTCATTTCACGACAAGTAGAGATTTATTAATAAAATGTTCACAAATAAAAACATTAAAAACAACGCGATAGAATTTATCGACCAACGCGTACCTAGTGAACATTAAGACTGGTGACTAGCGACTGTTGTACTAAATTTCGTGCGTTACCGTGTCAGGGTCGTCAGGGTCATTGTCCCCTCCAGTGTTTTCTGTCTCTTTTGCTTTCTGACGATTCGCGCATAAGTCTATTTCACTATAATTCGTTATAAATTCGGTCCGTAGCTAGCTTTGAGGACACGTTGTGGATTGACCCAAGATTTTTTAAGTTCTATAAATGAATAATGTAATGATCTAGATATTGGAATAGTATTATGCATAGAATGAACTAGAAACTTTAATATATTTTTTAAGAATATTAAAAAATATATATATATATATATATATATATATATATATATATATATATATATATATATATATATATATATATATATATATATATATATATATATATATATATATATATATATATATATATATATATGTATGTATTTATAGGTTTTCGCGGGTGGTGAATGTTAAATTCGTTTTCCGGGTATACTCCCTGGGGTAGGGGGGGGGCCCGGAGAGGACCGTGGTTGTCCGAGCGACGTTTCGGGCAGAATCTCATTGCCATCTGCAGGTTCTAACAGATAACGCTTACTGCGGCTCGGGTAACTCGAACTGAAAAATTTCAGTTCGAGTTACCAGCCCATAAGCAGTTATCTGTTAGAACCTGAAGATGGCAGATGGGATCCCGCCGAAACGTCGTTCAGACAACCACGGTCCCCTCTCGGGGCCTATCACCTACGCGGGAGTATACCCGGAAAACGAATTTAATATATATATATATATATATATATATATATATATATATATATATATATATATATATATATATATATATATATATATATATATATATATATATATATTATATATTTTTAAACTTCAGAAAATGAATAGCTCCATTTTTTTATTTGTATGTGGGAGGTCATTGACCAGATGACCCTATAGAAGAACCGCCAGTGACTGTAATCACTATCACTTTCATTTTCATAAACACACTAAGATGCAGACGTAGAGGCCTCCCACGGTCGAAACATTTTTACTTCAAATATCTTCTTAAATTATTTTCAAAAATACACCAGCAAATAAACAGATATGGAATAATTATTACTTATATTACACTATTACACAACTCACTGCAACACGATAACCTTCTTAAATTATTTTCAAAAAACACACCAGCAAATTAACAGATATAAAATAATTATTACTCATATTACATTATTACACAATTCACTTCAACACCATAACCTTCTTAAAATATTTTCACAAACACGTCAGCAAATAAACAGATATTAAATAATTATTATTTATCTTATAATATTATACTTACAATATATCAGCACTGCTAGAATGATTCCGTAATAAAATTAAGTGCGGCTCTGAAGTATCACAGAATGTAAGTGAAACTCCGCTTCGGTCGCGTGCCAGCAAAAACAACAATCATCGTTCTCGCTTTAATGTAAGCGGTGTAAAAGACGGAAGATGACATGTTATACACTTCCCGCCCACATGTCGCGTCTTGCTCCGCCCGTCCCGTCACAATATAGGTTTCGCTGACTATACGTACTGTCGCCGCCGCATTGTGAAGTTGACAAAAATAAAAAGAATAAAATTGTGAATTTAGGAGTTTTTGGTCAATCTAATTATGCTACTTTAAGTTTAAAACCATTAATAATGTAATCACTTATGTGTTGACAGGTAATAAATCACTCAAATTTGTGTATCTAAGAAAAAAGTTCTATAAACTCATCATTTTGGGGTCGCGCTTATTTTTTTCGACCTACAATGTCCATATTTTACCATGAACTGGTCTGCGTAGACAAATTTTGGTACCACAATGCTCTTAAAATGTATTGAAAATACTACAATATTGAAAGAAGTAAAGTGTGAAAGCCTGACCCCTACATTTTGTGTAAATATTGTATCACGTTGCAAAGTGCACGAGAATTAACCATAATAAGAAATACATATTGCATATACTGTACACCGCTGTAAATAATGTATAAAGAAATATTCATTGTGAAGTTTGTAAGAGGTAATATTCAACCTTTTAAAAATTGCTGAAGTGTACTGATATAACACTATTATTTTAGAAATGAACAGTTACTTCTGGAAGTCATATAAGAGTTATTTTGTGGCTGACATTCATAAATTTAATGGAAGTTAATAATCCTCACACAAGAAGTCTCGAAAGGAGTTTTAACTCTCAAAAAACTTTTTTAACAATACTTGTAGAAGAAATATGTTAACTACGCCATTTTTAAATTGGAAACAACCTAACAAATACAAAACATGTGGATGGTTGTCAATAAATAAAATATATCTTTTTGGTGGCAGGAATAACAGATAGATGTCATAAAAAAGTGATAATGAAAACTTGTACTTTAATATTTCGACATGATAATTATTAGAACAGTGTAAACCAAATATATCTAACTGATAGCATTTTCAAGATGTGCATGTTCAATCCGCTCGAAGGTAGACGGAATTTGCTTACTCTACAAAGACATGGAGGTTGGCGTTCCTCGACTGTGGCTGAGGGTTACATCGAAGAATCGGTAAGCAGAAGGATTGAAGTTTCTCGTAAATTGTGCAGTCATTCAAGAATAGGAAACACAACGTCAACACCAGAAAACATTGTAATTGGGGAAGACCAAGAAATAATTTTTAATGTAGTATCTTCGACTTCATCAACTACAAATCTACAAAAGGAAGTGCTTACTAAAGGATTTCTCATATTTTCAATAACACAAATTGTAACATAAATATTTTATTTAGTAAAAATTAAAGATACAGGTTTTCGTTGGTCCATGTTTAAAAATAAAGTTTCTAAAAATGTTGATTTGTTCTTTGATTTTAGGGAGGTATAATGAAAAATATCGTTCATTACACGTGCTTGCATGACTTTGACACGCGCACGGGAAAAGTCTATTTTCTGGATTCCTAATGAAATATACGATTCTGCAACCGCTCTTGCTAATCTCAAAAAACTTTTCAACTTTAACAAAATTCATAAAATTCAACTGACAGATGTCAGATGCTTACTTTCAAAGAAGACTGGATTAATCATTTTTAATTGTTATGAAATAAGGGATCGGTAAAACCTTTACCGATCTCTTATGTCACTTCACCGGGCTAGACCAGTAAACATGTATTTTGCACTTAAAAAAATTGACCAAAAACACTTAACTTTCTGGATGGTTGTAGAAAAAGTAATTTTACAATATAATTTTTGTTAAATGATTATTTCACAATTTACAAATTAATTTTATAAAACACTTTTACAATAGTTATTTATATTGTAGTATAGACATTCCTCAATTACATCTAATATATATTAAAGTCCCACCCCCTCGTAACAGTGGCGGTCATATATCTTTATCAGGGGGGGGCACCAAAAAGAGAAATAAAACAAAAGTACTCACTAGTTGAACAGTCACTTCAAAACTTTAAAATATACACCGACACGTGTTTCTGCATCTTTGCGTCATCAGGATGGCCCCTTTGAGAGCCTCGAAAGTAACTACGAATCTTAGTAAATCCTAATGTAATAAATATTAATGGCTTTAGAGAATAGTAATTTTTTGTTGGCGACATTATCGTCCTTGTCCCATAGTACGATGTCTCTTCCGATATACAGGGTGTACCAGCTAAGATGTTACTCGCGATTTTCTTGGTAATTTTCAAGAAAAATTCTTAGTTCAAAAATTAATGTGATGTAGTTTTTTCGGAGAAATCCGATGTTGTCAAGAAAGAAACAATTGAACATCAAACAAAAAGTTATGACCGAAAATCCGTTTTTTTCAAAAACATCAAAATGGCGATTATATTTTTTGTTACAGGGTGTTACTGGAACAAATTCCACATTTGGACGGAAATGAATTTTTGTTCCAAAAATGTTGAATATATTTTGGTTGCATTCAATAGAACATTTAGTTATTTATCAAAAATGAATAAACCACTTTTGTGATATCTCTAATCGTGTTAATCGTTTTTGATATATTAACTTTATTTTATTAAAAGAACTTGGAGTCTGGAAGATTTATGTGAATAAATACAGTTTCGAAAAGTAATGCCATTATCATCTTCAATATGATTTTTTTGACAGTTAAAGGGGGGGGAGGGCAATTACACCCATTGCCCTCCTCTTTGTATCCGCGCTTAAGTTTAGATGGACATATCGTCAAATTAGCTTTTTTCTTAGGAAATTAAATAAACTAATTTAGATATTCATGTAGAGTTAGAGATTCATGTAGAGTATCTTCTTCCAAATTCAGCAATACATGATATTACATAATTACCTAAAATTCTAAAACTGGGATTTTGGAATATTCTAAATATGTAAACACAAAAATAAACGAAGTTTTTGAATTTTTTTACTAGCCAAGACAACGAGTGAATCACCTAAAATGATCACCCGTAAATCTATATTGGGAATGAAAATTACCCACTTGTATGTAAATTTTTTTGGTCACTTGTTGAAGAATACTAAGAATTTTATATAACAATGTAAATGAGGTCCATAGTATAGATTTATTTTTATGAGTTAGTAAAAAAAATTGCATTAAGTTTATGTACTTCCGGATTATTGTGCAACAAATTTATAATTGTATAAATAAGTTTTCTTGTTAGTCTTAAAAATATGAAAATGTTGCATATTACAAAAATAATAATCGATTCAATTACATTATTTTTTCTGTCGTTAAAAAAGTTTAAATGTAATTTTTATATTTTCAAATATATTTTCTCTTTTGTGCAGGGCTCAATACTTAGAGAGGAAGGGAAAATTCAGGATGCATTGGAATCGTTTCAAAAGTGTCTGAAGTTAAATCCTGAAAATCCAGATAATTTGAAAGAAGTGGCAAAATGTCTGTAAGTAAAGTATGAACATAAACCATTTATATCTGTAAAATTATAAACTATTACTAGTGCGTGCCACCACATCATAGATATTATTCATTCGCAGGTTGTAGTATATATTTATTAAGTTAGCTGCAAACATAGGTATTGCGAAATGATTTGTATTTTACCTCATGTTACACAAATTGTGCAGAATTAATTAAAAATAAAAGAAATTATAATTACGTTTATATCTCGGTTTAAGTACCTTTTCGTATATTCTTAACGGTTTTTTATAAATGTTTCATAAATGTGTTATTTTCATTCACTTCTTGAACCATATTTGTAGCAAGGTTACCTATACATATATGTAGATTATCGTAACTTCTTTATTCTTATCCTTAGAAATTAATAACAAAATATTTTTTTCATATTTTAAGAAATAATAAAAATGATTTAAGATGCTGCTATTTTTTTAAGCGTCTTAAATGGAACTTGATGGGACTTCCTGCATGTTATACAGGGAGGGTTATAGTGCGTCCGACTTCGATATCTCGAGTTCTATGATAGCTAGAAACTTGATTTAAAAAAATAAGTAAACGAGACAAAAAAAGTCTATAACCGGAAATTGTTTTCGAATATACAGGGTGAGCCGAGACGAATCTACAGGGTCAGGTAGCATTTTCTTAAATGAAATGCCATGTATGTCTGAACATTTTTTGAAACCTCTTTGTGGCCTCCATTCACTTGTATTATTATTGACTTTCCCCAAACCACTTGGTAGAATGATTCTTTTTGTTGGAATTATACCATTTACACGTAATATACACGTGTAAATAAAAAAATATCATTACAATCACAACTATCGATTTTAAGAAAAAATATTAAAAATGAGTTTTTTTTTTCAAATAATTCAAGAGAAGGTATTATAATAAGCGTGTTACATGATGCCCATAAAAACATCACACCAACAACAATCCAAAATTTGAAGGAAAGGATAATAAATGCTTTTAGAAGTATCACTCCCGCAATTTTATGAACAGTAGAAACCTCATTCTAAAGACGCACAGAAATGTGTGTCAATCAAAATGGGCAACATGTGAAGCACTTTTTATAATATTCTTTTCTTGAATCACAAAAAAAAATTACTTATAATTTTTATTGCTGAATTTTGCAGTTATTGTTCAATAAATCGAAAATTGTTACAAATAGCCATAGGGATGTACGTACAAAAAATTTTCGTTTTTCAATTCTACATCACATCGTCCAAGAATATTTGAAAAATTGAGAAAATTTAGTTCAAATAGTTGTAAATTTAAAAATTATTTTTGGCCATTCTGTATACTTTTAGGAAATGAAAATGACTGAGTGTCATCACACAGATATCTCATAACTGATACTAACATATTTTTTCTTAAAATCGGTAATTGTGACTGTAGTGATTTTTTTTAATATACACGTGTAAATGACATAATTTCAATAAAAAAATCAGTCAATAATAATACAGAAGTGAAAGGAGGCCACAAAGAGGTTTCAAAAAATGTTCTGATATACATGCCATTCCATTTAAAACAAATATTAGTTGACCCTGTAGAATCGTCTTGGCTCACCCTGTATATTTGAAAATAATTTCCGGTTATACATTTTTTTGTCTAGTTTATTTATGTTTTTAAATCAAGTTTCTAGCTATCATAGAACTCGACATATCGAAGTCGGACGCACTATTGCCCCACCCTGTATATTTATCCCCTGCCTGCTCAATCAAAAGTGGAAATTAAGTACTTTTTTTGGGTTACATATTCAATAATTTGACTGACTGATTTGATATAAAACTTGTAATTGAGTTACTAAAAATAGCACAGATCCATGGCAGTAAAATATCTATTCGGTCAGTTACGCATGCCCAACTAAACACCGTTTTGGCTGTTAAATCAGAATAATACAGTATTAGTAATTGAAGGGTGTCCAGTACAAACATGCTAAGTGCCAAATTTTCTTATTTTAGGATATTTCGGTAAAAATTCTATATGCCATTGGTTATGTCCCAGAAAAAGACTAAGTGTCAAGCAAGTCTTAAATAATTACAAAAAAATATTAAAGACGGCCGGCAGCTACAAATCACATGCCTTCTTTCGGTATAAAAGAAAGGCAAACTCGAGGGCAAACCTAATACTATGATACATTTTCTTGAAAAAGAAGAACATAAAGACTATTACAGACAGTTACTGACTCAAAAATAAAACTTTAAGATGGTATTTTAAGTTCTTTATTTATTTTCGCTTGTAAAAAAAAACATTTTTTTGCGTTTTTACTGTCCATTGCCACAGAATCAGAGAGCAGAAGTTCCACCTTACGGAGTTATAAATAAGTAGTTTTTTAGTAGTACTGTGATGTAAAAGCAGTGGGCGCTACTATAGATTTGGCCGACATAGATTACCAGGTAAATAGTGTATGATACCTGTTATTATCGAGTTATATTGAAAATTCACATGTTCAACATCGCGTCGTTGTATCTCGGGGAATCTCGGTAATGCTCTCTGTGGCCGGTTGATCAGAAAAGGACTGGTCCATTAAATTACGAACGAAATCGAAATCTTATGCTCTAATTTTTATTAATATGGCGTTGATTCTATCAATTTTGAAAATTATTTGAATTAAAAATAGAACTTTTATTTGAATAAACTTCGTAGGTTTGGTAATGTGAAGTATGTAAAATAAAATATATATATTTAATTTAATTTCGTAAGTTATTCTAAAATTTTGAAACGCACAATTAATTAATTGTAATTTTATTTTGTAACATTTTCCAAGCTGGGTCACACATTTATTGCCTGTTGATGTTATCGTAAGTTTACTATTTTTATTAGTAAAACAATTATAGTACAGGGTGTCTCAATTTTAGTGTCATGTTAATATATATTTTTGCGTAATATGAATCCGTAAATAATATTTATATGAAATCGGTTTGTATATACCGGATGGGCCGAAAAAAACCGTACTTTTTATTTTTCTTTGCTAAATTTTTGTTTCTCGGCCGATTTTAACAAACTTGGTGTCAATAGTTAACTGATTAAATAGGCTACAAGAACGAAATTTCAAGATGGCCGAAGCACGCCGAAGCGTCAAAATTCAAGTTGGCGGGCGTAATTTAATGTAGCCTCCATTGTACTCTTTCTTGTTAAATAAAATTTAAAAAAATTACAGAAATAATGACAGATTTCGAAAGATTGACTTTCTACTACATTTTAATACTACGATGAGTTAAATCTGGTCATTGGTTTTGGAGATATAGCTAATTCAAAAATAGCCCACTTGCCATTTTCATTCAGAATTCATTAGTGCCTACCAAGTAATTACAGATTTCTGGTGAAATATTCTCTACCAACTCATTATGTTATTTACCTTGATAAGATTTTTTATAAATTATTTATCTATTCATATTGTTGATATTTAAGATGTGGTAGCATAGGCAATAGAAATACCTACTAGTAGAATGTGACTTTCGTATTTTGACATGTCGATAATTTGTCCACAGTTTCCTAGAGCCGATTATATTGCCTACCAAGTTCTTTGAAATCGGTTGAGAAATAAAGTTTTTTGAATTTGCTATATCTCCACAACCAACGAACCGATTTAAATCATCGTAGTCTTAAAATGTTGGAATTTTGTCATTACTTTGGCCATTTTGACAACTTTTAATTTAAAAAAAATGAACCCTAAACGAAACCTAAGAAATTCAAATACGTCTGCCCTGTTGAATTTTGATGTTTCTTCCATTTTGAAATTATATCATTTATATGCCGTGTATATTAAAAAAATCACTACAGTCTCAATTATCGATTTTAAGAAAAAATATGTTAGTACTAGTTATGAGACATTTGTGTGATAACACTCTGTCATTTTCACTTCTTAAAAGTATACAGGGTGGCCAAAATGGATTTTTAAATTTATAACTAATTGCACTGAATTTTTTCAATTTTTTCAAATGGAACATCCTATATATTTTTGGACAATGTGATGTAAAATTGAAAAACGAACATTTGTTGTATGTACATCCCTATGGTTATTTGTAACCAAATGAGGTTTCTACTGTTCATAAAATTGCCGGAGTGCAATTTATTATCCTTTCCTTCAAATTTTGGATTATTGTTGGTGTGATGTTTTTATGGGAATCATGTAAAACGCTTATTATAATACCCTCTTTTGAATTATTTGAAAAAAAAACCTTAATTTTAATTTTTATTGCTGAATTTTGCAGTTATTGTTCAATAAATTGAAAATGGTCACGAATAGCCATAGGAAAGCACGTATAAAAAATGTTCATTTTTCAATCCCACATCACATCGTCCAAAAATATACAGGGTGTTCCATTTGAAAAAAATTGAGAAAATTCAGTTCAAGTTGTAAATTTAAAAATCCTTTTTGGCCACCCTGTATACTTTTAGGAAGTGAAAATGACTAAGTGTCATCATACAGATGTCTCATAACTGGTATTAATATATTTCTTCTTAAAATCGGTAGTTGTGACTGTAGTGATATTTTTAATATACACGTGTAATGGTATAATTTCAACAAAAAAAATCATAAAAGTTTGTTTAGCATATTTTACCAGCTGATTTTGTGTGCAAAGGTTTATATCACAATGCTGACTTAATTTATTAAAATAATGGCACATACAATGTATTGGTGATTTTAGCAACATATTGGTATTGGTTCGTTGTGTAAAATGTGGGACTTTGTCGAGAATGCATTGTTGGAGTGAAAAAATTAATTTGTGAAAGAATTTGAGGAGCTATACATGGCACTTCATTTAACGCCCTGTACATCTGAAACAGAACGAAATACGATGTATGTTTATTTGAAACTTTTTTCTTAAAATGGGATCTTCTCTCGATTGTCGAAATCTTGGTACTTAAAAGAGGACACCCTGTATATTATTATGTGGCTAGAGAATGAACACATACATTGCACCAAAACCCTAAGAAATATAAACATACAACTTTTCGGCCGTTGTTCTCAGTTAACAGAACAGTACGTTTCTTCGTCCACGACATCTTAATAACCGATACAACGCATTGCATCGGACGCTGCAAGTACACCAAGGACTTCCTGGTCGCGTTCACAGCTTCCGTCGCTTTAACTGCGTTTACCCACCATTTACCACGCCACCGGCCGCTATCGCCGCCCACCTAGGACACCGCGTAAATAAGCTAACCACTTGTATATCAACTTTTTAAGACATTGATGAACGGTTTCGAGGTTATAAGCGAATGACGAAATTTGTTTGCCTTCCATCCCCGAAGAACTCTTTAAAATAAAAAAAGTACCATGGGTCTTGTATTTCTCTGTTCTGTACACTTACATTTCCATCCCACCTTCTGGGATGCCGTGTATAATTAATTTTAAATAACTTAGGTATCACAATTTGAAGAAACTACTCGTATGATAACTATAGATGCGTAATGGCGGTCATGCTTTCCATAAAAGATATTAGAGACTTGGATATCACACCCTTCTTTCAAAAAAAAATGCATGAAAATTGTTATGAAGGTAAATTCATTAAACATAATAATATATTCTTCTAGGATTTAATGGACCTCCTTTAAGTATAAGTTTGAAATAAACTTAACACTTATTGAACAGTTCATAAGCAATATTCAGTAGCTATTTTAATGATTCAAATATACTTGGTCTCTTGGTATTCGAGTCCATCTACCGTTTAAACCCCCCAATCTCTTGTCAATCATTAGTAATTTTTAATCATTTGGAATTGCTAATCAATTTGAAAATATTTTTGTCAATTGAAGAATTTCGATACTTTGCACCATTTAGAAGTTATTTTGCATTTCATTCAAAAACATAAGTTAAAAAGTTCACACTAATAAGGTCCACTCGAAAAGAACCTGTGTCAGATAAAATTAATTATTTTCAGATAATTAAGTAATTTTATGCATATATATCTGATTTCATTAAAATACCTGAATACATCCTGAAACGATGTTCTTTATGTTCTCTACGGTCATTTTCAAACCAGTCATATTTAGATTCTGTTGTTTTTAAGATAGCTTTTTTCATTATTCCAACTCGTAGAAAGGATTCTTGTTTTTTTTGCCCTCAAAGATTTCTGCAAAAGTTAATAATTGAATTTTTATAACACTATACAATGTTTCTGATAGATAAACTACGTTGAAATCGTTTGTATATTCATGAGTAAAACCTAATCTATATCTGATTTCATTAAAATCCCTGGATATATCCTGAAGCGATTGTTTGCAATTTTCGCAATTATTTTTTTAATATATTTAAAGACTACGTAACCTGCAAACAAATGTAATAGAGCAATCTTCTAAAGATGGCTCCTTTTCTAAGGTGGTAAATTTTCATCAATTATTTCATCTTTAGTTTCCAGACATTTTCTCTGAGTCTTTAAGATATCGTCCACGGTTACAAGAATTGAAATATCATTTTCAGTTTGACAATTGCCTTTTGTAAAAGAAGATGATATATTATTAATAATAATTAGATATATTCAAGGCTATACCGGAATACAATAGCACTAGGGTACCTATCGAATCCTCCTCGTCTTCTTACTTCATTAAAACAGTTCTCCAGGGGACCTTGGTTCAATCTTGCAATTTATAAGTATTCAATACCTTATGAATTCACTTTTCATCTCAGGTAAAAGATTATTAAGTAATTTTATGCATGTCTTTGAACGAATTATGCAAAATAACTTCTAAACGGAGCAAAATATCGAACATCTTCAATTGACAAAAACGTTTCCAAATTGATTAGCCATTCTAAATGAAGATAAACTTAAAAAAATGTCAACGCCTTGTATCTTTGAACCGAACGAAACATGATGTATGTTTATTCAATTTTTTTCTTAAAACGAGGTTCCGTCTTGATGGTTGAAGCCTTGGTACTTAAATGTGGGACACCCTGTATACCGGGTCTTAGGCTTTAACTTTCCCAACATAGAGATCTTATCCTCGATGATGATTCTGAGTGAAGCAAACATTGTAAAAGTTTTATAAAAATCATATAACACACAAAAAGTTTGGATGTCAAATAAGTAACATATGGGAGAAAAACAAAATACGAATTTTTCAATTTCTTCCACATCTGAAAAACCAAATCAGATAATTAAGTTTTGTTGACACCAAGGTCTTAGCAAAATTATCACACAACTTTTCTCTAATTTAACCGATGTTGTAAATCTCAAGGTAAGGGAGATTTCCATGTTGGGAAAGTTAAAGTCGAACGCACTGTGTGGTGCTTCAAAAAAACGTACCAACCGTTTTAGATCAGGTACATAAAAAGTAAACGAATTTTGCTTAATATACATATGTCCTAATATGAACAGTTTTCGAGATGCTTGAGTGTTGAAATTGAACTTCTTTTAACGCATTTTTTATTACAAAATCAAAACTACAGCAGATGTCGAATTAAAATTAGATATGGATACGTTTTAGAGGTCGAAAAATATGATTAAGATAGTCCTATTGTGATATCTCATAGAGAACGCCTCTTACACAACTGTCATTGAAAAGTTGTGCTTCTAATTTTTGTAAGGTTTTTTTGGCGCCGCTGACGAAAAATATGAAGTATACCCTAATTTTACATAAAAAATATACTATTATTTAATGTTGCTAAAATACACTTTTTTCGAGTTATTTGAGATTAAAGATGGCAAGTCATAGGTACTCAATGACAACAAACGATGAATGCATTTTTTTGATTTCCAATTAATTTGGTTTTACATTACATTAACAAAATTAATAACAGTCATGTACTCTTAACGCTACTAGTGATTATCTACGTTAGATGATTAAAATGTGTTAAAAAAAATTAAATTTTAACACTCAGTATTTCAATAACTGTTCACATTAGGATGTATGTTTATTAAGCAAACTTTGCTTATTCTTTGAAGTACTACCTGCCTTAGAAACACGTACATATATACTCATACTCACACCCCAGCACACCTCCACACACACCCTGGGTAATAATGTTAACAATTGACAACTAATAAAATTGTATATAATGTAATATTAACCAAAACATATTTTTATTATTTCCCGTATTCTATCTTTATTCTTAGGTTGTCCATTTTATCATATGTATATTTTGCTGAAAATAAAAAGTTCATTGATCATTAAACTACATTTTATTTTTGTTTTAATTATTTCAGATTGTCGTGTAATAATTATAACATGATTATAAATTTTTTATTAATACGCTTAATTTAATCAAGCTAACATTTTATAAATATGTATTTGGCGTACTTAAATTGGCAATTAAATTTATATTAGTTAACTCTTTTTAGTCAAATATAATTTGTCAATCAATAATTTCGTATAACAAGAACAATAGTAATAATAATATTCAAATGCATTTGATTAATTCGTTTGAAAATTTAATAAACAGTTTATTTAAATTTTCGAAAGCCAACTCTGCAATAGTATTAGCAAAGTTAAAAGCTTGGATACTGTAAATCGAAGTTAACGGCGCGGCGACCATGAAAGTGACTGTCCGTCTTACATACACAGGAAATAACTTTTGATGTATTGCAATTGCTTCCACTCGATACCTCACTCGAAACTATATTCTCTTTAACTGATTCTGTGATTATATGCGATATTCTACATGCCAGCGACGTCTGTAGCAGTAATTTTTAATTAAAATAGTATAACATAGGATGGAACTTCTGGTCTCTATTCTGTGCCATTGCTTAGTTGATAAAAAGATAGTTTTTAATATCAATGATTTTTAGTCTTTTATTAATTATGTATTATTTTTAATCAAACAATTTAACTTTTTAACAATATGACACTTGTTTCTTAAATGATTTATTGTCATTTAATTTTGTTATGATAGTTTAAATGAAATTCTTAAGAAACACTCTAAATTAATATTCTAATATATTCTAATGAAAAGTAAAAGCTAAATTAGTTCCTTTGGAAAATATACCCAAAAAAATTGGTTTTCTAAAGATATCTCAGTTTTGTATTTTTGGCATTAGGCATGTTTGAATCGGACACCCTTCACACGTTTATCATTGCAATCAATGATGCGTTAAATTGGACATCGAAAAATATACCCAGGTGTTCAGAAAACAGTGTTGATTCAACTTGATATACTTTTGTACAAAATTGTGCATGTTAGAAGTTTTGCTGAATACAGATAAAAATATTAAATTACTCATCCCTTGTTAAATATTATTTTCTTCTAAATTTTAATTCCAGATATGAAATGCGTAGATTCAGATTATCTATGGAAGCCTACTTGGAGGCAGAAAGAGTGTCGAAGAATCCTGACTGGCAAATTTATTACTACCTTGGTAAGTAATTAAAAATAACGATTTATGACATATTTATCGTATAAAAAAGATACACAATAAATGTGAGAGAATCTGTAGTCCAAAATAAAACAAACTGTTATACAGGGTGTTCCAAAATTATGTGTCCGAACTCTTGCAGTAAGTAGAAGGGCTCAATATAAAATAAAAACTCTAATATGTATTTGGTCAATAATACATTATTATGGAGTTACCCTATCAAATATGAAGGAAAAAAATTGTTTGTGTTGTAACTCAAAATTATAATAGATGTACTTCAAAAAAATCTGACATATTATTGCTTCGTATTTATGCATTTCTAGAAAAAAATAATATAATTATTGGGTATTACAAAAGCATTCTTTCAAACCTAACATGATAATAACAACAAATACCTATAGATCTTTATACTGTCATCTTTATCTGAATATGCCAGTATAAAAGTTTTAGGGATATAATGAATCAAAAACAACACTTTCGATACATTTTATCATAGAGACTATTAAAACAACTACTCAGTTTAGGAGGAGGAACTGTATTGTATTAAATAACAGTGTAGTAAGTATTAGAAGCAACAAAAAATTTTCACTCAAGAATTGATTTCCTCCAGTTACAATACAAAAAACGAAAATATAGATACATATATAAAGACTTGCTTCTTTTTCCTGATCCTTTAGTTGCTGAACAGTCTGGTTTTTGTATGAATGAAATTGATATTTATTTTAAAATTCTCTGTAAAGATGTATTCGAAATGTGTAACTCTAACTCGAATAACTAGTACCGGAGAATTCACACCTGAATTTTCTTTGCGTTTCCACAATGCTGCGACTGCAAAGATTACTGAACATTGACACCTGTAACATTTAATTGTCACATTTGTTTATTTCATCGCATACTAAAAATTATCCATACATATTAGCTAACTTTGTACTAATGATTGTACTATAAATTCAATTTATTTCTCAAATACTACAATTTGCGATATTGTAACGTCATTTTAAAAAAAGATAAAACCACAGCAATATTTTTTCAATAAAATATCAAATTTTGTATTTGTTGCATTTTGTGCTCTATATTTACATGTTAAAATGAAATTTGATTACAAACAACTTTTCTGAATGTTTGAATATGTAAAGTCAATTATATCTTTTTCTTTAGTCTTAACGGCTGTTTTCTTTGCAGCTGTGTCTAAAGGCTTTTTCCCTTTAGCCCTCCCAGCTTTAGCAGATATTTTCTTTGTTGTGCCTTTTTCTTTTTCTCTTCATGGGAAATGTCGTTGTAAAAGTTATGGTAGAGAGGAGGAACATATTCTATCAGAGTCTCAAGGTTGAGCCATTTCAGTTTGTTAATCTTAAGTTTTTGGACATTTAGGTTTTTTTGGAAAACTTCTTTCACATTAAGCATTGGACGTCCACATGTATGGTATTAGGCGGAATACATTCTGAAAACTGAAATTCTTCATCCAAAGTTCCTTTATAGGAAAACGAAAAGATCTTTGACGACTTCTGATAAAAAAGTATTTATAGGCTTTCATTTCAAAATCTCATTGTCAGTATCTACCTTGGGATCACTAATCACTTCATTTAATTTTTGAAAACAGTAAAAATCTTTTTGGGTCATTTTGTGTAGGGTAAATTTTTTACAAGATGACTGAATAATACTGGCCCAATGATCCGGAACAAATACCTGGGAAATTTTCCGTTTTACCTTTTCTATAACCCCAAAGTCTCTATCGCACTCCATAAATGTATAGCCGGGTTCCAAAACTTATGGTGGATTTCTTCAAGATGAGTAGTCTTTACTAGAAACATAAAAAGCTTGACAAGGTTTTTGTTTTTGTTTTGCCCACCACAAAAATCGCTATAGGCAATAATTTCTTAACGACTTTCGAAAGTTCATTGTTGACAAAACGAATGAGGCATGAGCCTATTTAGTGAGATCCTCTCAATGAAACAGTTTCATCCCAGATATACATTTCTGATTTCCTGAAGTCATTGGTCAAAATAGATGACATTTGTGACAGTAGAATCCTTATATTTTTCTACATCGCGTTTTTTTGTAACTGTAGTCTTTTGTACCTTCAAATGGTAAATTTTTTGTTCTAATTTGGCAGTCTTAACTTGTTTCTCATCCTGCGAAATATTTATAATATTTTGGAAATTGTCGCATTTACTACATGTATCAGAATTTGGTATTAAAGATAAATCTATAATAGGAAGACTTAACCGGATCGACTTGTTTTTCACGGCACTGCTCGACATACAGCTTATACATTTTCTCGATATTCAAATTTTGAGGCAGATATCTTGTATTTAAATTTGATTTTCTTGAATAGTGGCTTATGTATATTGGAAGGCTGTTTATGTGTTCAATAAGTTGGGTTTGTTTTACCGGGTCCATTTTCTTAGTGGGTTGCTGTCCCCTTCGATCTTTTCCACAAACGCCAACACTGTCAGTTTTCCTACATACTGTATTGAATCTTTTGTTACTTATGTCAAGCGTCTTAAGAAAAAAACATTTTACACACACGTTTATTTAGAAGGTAAATATCAATGCTGTAATTTTTGTTTTTGTTTGTCATTTTCTTTCTTGCGATTGATTTCTTTTTAATGCCAGAAATCCATTTTGAAGATCATAAGATGCCAGGTTGTAAAAGCTTTGAAAAATATGTGCTCGATTTTCTTCTGAGACGTTTTCATTGCATTTGTACCTGCAGTTATGATTATACTCTCTTACAGAGCGTTCAGCGTGCACTTTTTTATAGCCTATATGTTCCTTCCCACAGTTACGTAAAATTTTATTTTTATTAATTTTCCAATCGGGTTCTTGTTTATGAACGGTGAGTTAAAAGCGTTCGATCAGACTGATCGATATTATTCTCGCTTTTTACTGAGACGTACGAAATCAGGTCCTCTCTTTCTTTTTTGTCAAGGAAGTTAAGTTTTCGTATAACGCATCAACAACGCTAGTTTGAGATATTAAGTCACATATAATGTATTTCCTTTCACTGTTTCCCTCGTGTTATTATTTTGTAAACAAGGAACGCTTGAACATCATACGTTGTAGATTAGAAATAAATTTGTGACGTAATGACATTCTTTTGTGATTTCAATTATAGTTTTTAGTTTTTCTGATATAATAAAAAAACCTGTAATGAGTAGTTTTTGGTGTTTTCCATTTAAATCTCACATTTGCACTCTCCATACCAATAGATATTTCCGGTTTTAAGATTTCAATCACACTGACTAACTCTATGTTACAGGACAATGTTTAATGAAGCTTGGAGACGTCGCAAGGGCTAAAGACTACGCACATAAGGCAGTTAAAGTGGGAAAGCACGAAAATTGTTATGCTCTTCTCATCAAGATTCTGATCTCAGAGGGTGATCTTAAGTCGGCCATAGCAGTTTCCAGTGCCGCTGTGGAGTAAGTACTTGTCTGTCTCGTTAAACGCTTCTTATTTATTAAAAGGCACATATTATTACACTGTTATAAAGGGTGTCTCTATCAAGAGGTACAGCTGATATCTTCATTAATTTGAGTTTGTTTCAAAAGTTGATGCAAATAGTGGATACACAGATGGATGGATGGTTTACATAGATATTATTATAAGTCGCTGTTTTAGTACAATTGTAAAATGACAATAGTTTGAAACTCTCTCGCTCTAATGTTTAAGAAGGGAAGCCAAAGACAGTAGTCGTCTGTCTGTGGATAATCTGCGGTTTTTGCCTAGGTGTTTTTATTACTTCAATAATTTAACAAGGTGCGGTAGAGGTTGGATTTGTACTTAAGTAGTAGGTTGTTAAATATATTTTTTAGTTTTTAAGATATAATTCTCCCCCACAAAATATTGAATTTTCTTCCCTTCATGAATATTAATTTTATTGATAAATTTAAATAATCGTAATCTGAATTTATGTTTCATTTAAAAAAACTGCTGCCAATTACTTGGCGATCAGAACTTCCTCACCGTAGTAAAACTCGACGTGTGGTGGAGTTTTTAATAAAAGTAATTTTTGACGTTTCAAAAAAGTCACATTTTTTTACGTTTCAAAAAGTCACATTTTTGACGTTTAAAAAAAGTCAGATTGGTGGAATGTCACTAATATTTTTTTTAGACATTGGGACCGATTTTGCTCAACAACGAACTCAATCTCTTCCTTGACGTCTAGAATGTGTGTACCAAATTTGAAAGGTTTATCTCAAAAACTGTAGCTGCTATCACGAACCACACACACACACAAACACACATAGACAGAAAATTTTTTGTGTCTGAAATTTTGTGTATTGTCATAATTCGTCGAGATTCGTTCAGAAATGCAATTAAAATTTTCAAAATTTTTTTCACAAATACGTAACCCTCATTTTGAGGGGTGAGGAAGTAATAAGTATTTCTTATGATGAAAGATTATTTACTCTCAAAATAAGCTACGAATGACTGATGTGACATAAAAATTAACTTTAATCGGTACACATGTATTTTATTTGATTGGAAATCTAGTATTACGTCGAATGGTTTACCACCGAAAGTTATATAAAACACTAGATATAACTAATATGCCGCTTAAGTGTGTAACAACTAAACAATGTGTTGAGAAAAGTTTTAAAAAACAAGTCGTTAACGTAAAAGAAATATTATTACCCTGGCTGAAAATGTACAGAAATCGATCATCTAAAACATTTCATTTATTCTGTCTACTGAGAGAAGTGATTTTGTAAAATCAATACGCCTAAATTATTAAGTTAAAAACATTCCTTGATAGACGCAGAAATAAAAGACCAGAAATAAGTGAGAAAAAAAATCAAACGATTAATTTAAAACATTCCATGACAGATTTAAAATGAAAGATTAAAAATAAATAAGAAAAAAAATAGTACACGTTACAACTTTTTATTCTAAACAACGCAACAAACAGCAAACAAATAAATAGTGTCATTTAAACAATAAGGAAACTCTTTCATTTTAGTTTCTGCTTTGCTAGAGAAAAAATGTATCTTTGAAATTGGTAGATAAAACTTGTGTTATTTATTAAAGGGACGATTCTAATCTTTCTGACAAATTGCTTTACTTTCTAAAAGAATATCTCTATGCAACGCTACAATATTACCAATTGACAGTATGTGGAAACATTTAACCGCATGAATTGAAAAGTTTGGAGAGGCTTGATTTCTCTTGAATAAGCCATCATTCTACAGTTTATTTACTCATTTGTGAATTGGATATCGAACTTTCTGTTTAACTGTTAAATGCTTTCCACCGAATTTCGTCGATTGAATTGCTCCAGAGGCATCTCAGAAAAATAATTATAAATTTTAGTTGTGAGAAGTATTTAATAAAATAATATAAATGAGACGATTGAATTAATTAAACAAAGATAAATTGGTTCATCTATTAGAAGTGGTACTGGGTTTTGTCATTATTTAAATATCTGTCTAAACGATAAAATTATGAATAATTAATGAATGCTTCTGCACAATTGCTGTGTCCGAACTCAATTTCAATACTCTAACCATTACCAAAAATTACAATAGACCATCACGGACGATGATAGCCCACTATATAATAATTGAATTCGATAGTGATTTCTGAGAAGGTACCAAACAAAACCGAAATTAGGTATAGCAAAAATAAAAGCTTAGCTTTCGTCATAAAACTGGTTCAGGATGTTCCAAGATTACAATAATTTTTTATTCAATTTTGCGTTTTCCTTCAATACCATCGATTCATTGTAATATAGGTACGCCCCGCCGGCGGCGCCTCACTATGGGCCGATGGTGGAGGCCCCGTCTCAAAAATCGGTAACTTTTTTATTTGTTTCTATTGACACATGAAATTCGATATACAGATATAAAGAAAGGTCTGACGTTCAGTAGCGACGGTAAATAATTTTTATTTTGTTTTTATACATTTCATTTTATAATTATATAATGATAACATACAGCGTGTAATTTATGTACATAATTATATGTAAATAAATATTTATTGTAGTAGTTGCAAGGCTTCTTCTTCAAGTTCCATAATCTTGCGTGACACAGATTGTCTTAAGCTCGTTATATAAGGGTCTGATGTATACAATAAAGTATGAAAGACATCTTCGTTAGTAGCTTTTCGGGAACATTTGCAAGAATGAAGTAACTTGAAACGTTTATAATCCTTATTTCTGGATTCCTGTGCATCTTCGGACAACTGGCCAAGTGGTAAAAGTGCATTATATCGAATTATGTTTTCTCCATGAATGAGTACTTTATGTACAGAGGAGGACATATAGTACCATGGATATTTGCTCACATATAATTCGGCTGTTCTAAAAGCATATTCACCAAACTTTTTGGCATTGATTGCCATACCACTTGACATTGTCTGAAGTAGTATGCGAAATCTCATAATTAATTCTTTATCAACTCCAGTAATTTGTGCAGTGCAAGCAGAATTGGCAAAGAACCTTCGAGCGGTATTTCCGTCATTACTAGTTCCGCTGATTTGTCGAGGTTTATCAATTAGTAATCCTAATTCTTTCCGAAACTGCTCCTGTACATAAGCTTTTCTAGCTACTGACCATTTTTTAAATGATAAATTATATGAAACATGAAGTACTAACTCCATAAATCGAATCCATGCAGGTAAAGATGAGAGTTCAAATCTATAATGCTCTTCATTCTCAGGTCTCTGTTTAACACATTCCAAATCGTTCATTTCTGTTGGTTGTGCAAGACATATATGGCAAGTGGCACTTGATGGAGTATTTGTTACTACTTTTGTAACCTTACCATCTATCACTGTAAAGAACAGCTCATGTTTAATAGATATTTGCTGTTCATTCTTCACTACAAAAGAAGGCAAAAGAGTGCTTATTTGAGTTTCCAATTCATTGACAACAGATCTTGTTTTCTCTGGAGTCTCTATTGAAAATTCTATTAAAATGGGCCTACAGTATCGAACAGAGGACGGGGTTGGATTTTTCCAAACGACGTTTTTTGTGACTTCATTTACAATTTGTAGGTAAACCAAGGATGTTACAAACAAATTAGTATCTGATATTACGTCACTTTCACCAGACAGTATTTGCTTGTACTCACTTTGTCCCGAAGATCCATCACAGCCCCATTTACTGTATAATATTAATTGTGAATAGTTGGCCACATTCGCAGAATCAATTTTGATTATTCTCTTACATGTGTGATCTAGAAGAGACTGTCAACTTACTTTAGCACCAATTTCAGTTACTTGCATGTGCTCTGGATAACATTCTCGCTTTGCTTCTGTAAGTTTGGTATATGATGGGAGTACAGTACAGTATTTATCTTGTAAACAGGTTCTAAGGTATGTATATTTGTTTTTTCGTTAAATCTAAATCAATGAAAAGAGCCAAGGCCTCTTGATCTGTGAAAGGCTCAACAGAAGTATTACGTCTTAATAATATGTCCTAATATGTCCTTCAATAATATGTCCTTCCTTTCTTGTGATGCAGAACGTAGTTCCTGTATAATTTCTGATTCCCATGTCTCACCAATTGAACGTAATCCTTGAGTATATGAATGTTAAATCTGATCAAGTCCAGAGTCTCGAAATAGTTTTATTGCTTTTCGTTTCTGTGTCTTCTCTGCGGATTCGTTAAATGACTTACATGGTCTCCCTAGTGGGTTTTCAGATAAGGACGTCGATGGTTCTTCGTCTTCTTGGAATGGTACAAAAAATTCGCTATCTAACCATTTCTCGTTGCTGCGTAAGAACACATCCCTTTTTCTTCCGCCTTTATTCCAGCATATCTTAAATTCGGGCAATAAGTGTTTCTGAATTTTGATGATAACACATTGCAACTGCTCTTCAGAAAGATCGAAATGCTCCTTAACATACCGTTCTGTTGTTGATATGTTTTCCGTGCTCTATAAAAGCGTCACATATGTTACTTTTAGTAATTTTGAAATTGTTCATTGTTTACTGTCGTAGGTACAGCTGACAGCGGCAAATTATTGATTACTATTAATTAATGCTGCTTGTATACATTAATAATAACCTAAAATTTTAACAAACCCAAGTTTATATACTTTCCTAAGGACAATGGTAATCGCAAAATACACATCCCGTGTATAGGTGAAGAAAAAAGATATTTTCTCTGGTTTATTTTTTATGGCCAAAAAATATTTTTTTCAAATGATATCGTAAACCATTTTTATCGATATACCACTTTGTTTAATAAGTTTAACAACTACAAATATTTATTTAACTTTATCTAACCGCAAGTCACTCGTAAACATATTTTGTCAAACGTGGAATATGGTGGTGCTGCTAAAAAAAATCAGATGGGACCTTCCCGATATACGATTTCTAAAATCCAGGCATTCAGTGAAATGCTATGCTATGATTTGTTGCAATTCCATAATGTATATGTATTCTTTATAACGCCGTATTTTGCAAATTCATAATTCTTACGGAAGGAGTATTGCAGATTTTTAAGTGTTCGTCGCGCGCTTCCTTGTATATTTGGTTGGTTTGCAAGAGAAGCGCAAAAAAATCCGTAAGATTTTTTTTTAGGATCTTATACAGGATCGTTTTAGTTGCCAGATGGTGAAAAAAAACTTACCCTGCTAACAGTTAAAATTTTTCTTGAACTTGAGAAGTAATTCCAGTAACATGAGACCTTCATCATTTTTTTATTGTAGTGTCTACTAACTGAACGCAGTCAACATTTAAATAAATTACCGAACCAAATTATAAAAGTTTGATGTATTAGTTATAAGAAAATTGAAGTTTGTGTTCCTTATTCGGTTTTTGGTATTTTTGAGACGGCGCCTCCACCATCGGCACATAGTGCGTCGCTCCACAAACAGTATACCCTTATCACCGGCACATTCGCCATTTTTGCAATTTGCAGTGAAATGAATAGTAGTTATCCCCGAGTTTTAGGTAATTTTTGATTTTAGTATAAGAGAGCTCCTGATGCGTAGTGAAAACGCACATAAAATTTATTTTATTAATATTAGTAACATCATACTGATATTTTTTTATCTATTATATTTAAACTTATATGTAATTAAAAGAAAAATGCAGGAGTAATAATATGAAATAGTCTGAGTTCCATCTCTTGATCTCCCCAATAAAGAATAATTAGAATTTGAAGACCAATCTGATAATATAAGAGATAATCTAAGACTAGATTACTTTAAAATATATTAATAATAAACTATACGTACAATGTGTCCGTAAAATATGAAATAAATTCATTATTTTTTAAACCAAAAATATTTAGAAAAAAATCCTCGGAAACGTCGATTTTTAATTTTAATTGCGCACCTTTTCCTTTATTTTCTATGGTTATGACGTCATCACTATTTCCGTTATGATGTCATTGATATTTTTTTAAATGGAACATCCTGTATATTTCCCCATTCTTGGATTCTGAATTAACAGCTGATTCTAAAAAGGTGTCACACTTGGGATATAAAATCGATTTTGAAAGATACGGCCATTTTGAATGTAAAAATTTACTAATATTTCATGTTTTGTTTAAACAAATAATAGTCACTAGAACTAACGGTTAGTTATTAATAAAAACAATTTATAGTAAATGTTTGAATTGTACTCCTTGTTGTAGCTGACAGTACCCTAAACGATGAATAAAGTGTTGCAAAACCTTGTTTATAGCTTTCTGAGAAATGTTGTCTATTTCTGTTCTAATTCTCTCTTTTAATTCCACAATGTTTTCCGGTTTGGTTTTATAAACTAAATTTTTTAGATGGCCCCACAGAAATTAATGTAATGGATTGAGGTCCGGTGACCTTGGTGGCCATTCGATAGGTCCACGTCTACCAGTCCACCTGTTCAGAAATATTTGGTCAAGATACTTTCAACCGTCTGCTTCATAATGGGGAGGCGTACCATCCTGTTGATACCACGGGCTTTCGTCAATATATCCAGGATTAATTCTGCTGGGGAATAAATTTAATAATGTTGGGATGAGATAGCCCATTAAAAATTGGAAATATGTCGGTCCGTTTACAGTTCCATCGAAAAAATGGTCGAATGATTCTATTTCTTACAATTCTCGCCCACATATTTACCTTTTGTGGATAGTGTGTGTGCTGCTCCCGCATACATCGAGGGTTTTCCCTTGCCCAGTGTCTACAATTCTAACGATTCACCTCACCATTTAATTTTAAAGTGCATTTATCGGAGAGATATTATTTTTTATTAGAAGAGGATCACCATTGCACTTATTCATCATTGTTTCACAAAATTATATCATCTTATCTGGATCATCATCACATAGTTCTTGCACAAGCTGAATCTTATGAATCTTAAAGGGATGCCATTTTTCTAATTTTAATAATGTATGTACTGACGTTTTAGTAACATCATAATCGCGACTAACCTGACTAACGCTAGTATGTGGATTTTCTTCAACAGCCAGTAAAATATTTAATTTTGTATCCTTGTCAACACCTGGGCGACCTGTTTTGGGTAAATCTTCCACCGTACCAGTCTCTCTAATTTTTTTTCAATTTTACTCACTGTCGATTGAGTTATGGGTCGTGCTGGATATTTAGTATTAAATAAATTACATACTTCTTGTTGAGTTCGCATCCTATCACCGTACCCAATCATCGTAAGAATTTCAAGTCTCTGCGTTACAGATAGACTTATGTTATAAATTAAAATAAATCGACAACAATTATTGAGAAACCACTACTGGGGTAAAGTATTATTAAGTGAAAAAAAAAACAAAAACAAGCCTACTTCAAAAATTAAAAAAAAACGTGTTTATATCACTTTTTACTTGCTTTTTTTTAAATGGTCGTATTCCAACTTATCACTTTTAGACCCTAAATATTTGGAATCAGCTGTTAAAGCAGAATCCAAAAATAGAGAAATATATCGGGTGTTCCATTTAAAAAAAGTCGATGACATCATAACGGAAACCGTGATGACATCATAACCAAAAAAAAAAAAAATAATAAAGAATAAGGAGCATAATTGAAATTAAAAATCGACGTATCTTAGGATTTTTTCCAAATATTTTTGGTTTAAGAAATAATGAATTTATTTCATATTTTACGGACACACTGTATGTGTCAAGTTTCACGCTTGACATATTCTAAAAAAAGATACTTTGAAAAAGGAAACAGAATCGGTTTCCGAAACGTTAGGGAAATATGTTATCATTTTTGTGCCTCATATTAATTGCCAAAAACACGCTCTGAATCTTTTGACGTAAAGTCATAAGCGCAGAGGTTTATTTTTCCAGTAACATACTGGGTAACTAACTATAGTTTTTTAGATAATGAAGAATTATTCATGTGGTAGTAAGTTCCAAGAAAGAAAAAGAAAAAAATTGTAATGGACAAAAAAATTTCGAATTTTGGAATGGCACTTATATATATATATATATGAAAAAATTTCATTAAAAAAAGTTGTTTAAAATGCAATTTGTGCCTACTTAGGTGTCAAATTTTAGGAATATAAATTTACTTTGTTGGGTTGGAATTAGCACTTTCCATTCAATTTTTAGAAAATCTCACTATGTATACTTATTTTTATTTATATTTGCCTACCAAAATGCTGAATTGAGCAAACTTACAATAGATCGGACTGTATTAAATAATTATTTGTCTGTTAATGTATTCAATTTTCATTTTTAGTTTTACCTAAATAGTCATTAGCTAAACCACAATAATTTTTAAGTAAAATATTTGTGATCTAAGTCTAAGTTATTAATACTATTTGATATATGTTCCGTGCTATGAATTTCGCATTCAGACTCAAGTAAGAATCCATTTTACTGAAATAATAAGTGGCAAAACTCCTCTTATTATGGATATTCACAAATTCTGCCTCATAATCTTGTAATAATTTATTACATATAATGTAAATAGATGAAACATATCAACTACTTTTTCGCGAGAAAATAACAAACTTCTTTGACTTAAATAATAATGAGACTATATATCTCCTACTACTAATTCTTGCTTACATGCTAACTTTTGTTTACAAAAGTCACATTTAATTTTCTGATTAAGCGAAAGTACAATAATTTCACGGTTAAAATCTAATCTGCCTGGGAATCTTGTTCGAAGATTTCTGTAAAGAATTAGTCTGGTGATAAAATGAAGCTCATACACTTTACTGCATTTCGAAGGTGTAAATCCTTTTTTTGGAAGAGCTGAAATCCATTTTTTACGCAAGCTTTCATCCTTTGAAAAAGAAAACACGCACTTTTTGCCAATTCACATAGTTTCATTTACAACTCGGTCATTGTATTTATACGGTATTTTAACGAGCTTCCGCACCGACAATTTAATTAAATAACACGACTGTGCTTTCGTATTAAAAACGTGTAACTTCATCTTCGAACTCGAGGCATTGTCAATGAATACAAACAAAAACAGGTTAAAATTTTTAACCCAGGTTCAATATTAAAAAAGATTACTTTTTTTGAGTAAGTATATCTACCAAAAAAACAGTGTATCCTTAATCTTTCAGAATCAAAATGTTATCGTTATCAGTTATAATTATTAGTTTTTATGACATATAATTTAACAGATTTTCACCTAATTTCTTGTATATATTACGGAGTGTTGCAATTTCAATGTCACAATATAATGAAAACTGAAAAACCTGCAAAAGTATGATAATAATTTAATGTATGATAATAATTTAATTAAAGTATGATTAAAAAGAAAAAAATAAAAAAAAAATTAAAAAAAATTTAAAAACTGCATTTTGTAGTATTAAAAAGCAAAAAATAATTTCTTTGCCAAAAAAAAAAAAGCCAAAGAAAGCAAAGCGTGCGCACTTTGTACAATCTGCAAACAATCATACAAAGTGCGCATGCCTTGCTTTTTTTTTTGGCAAAGAAATTATTTTTTACTTTTTTAGTACGATAAGAACTTTAATTTTTTTTTTTTTTCAAATGTACTAACGAAGTCGGCTCAGTGCCTATACATTAGGCTTGAAATCAATGGGTACCGGATTCGAATCCTGGCTAAGACATGGATGTATAGCGGCCTTTTAAAATACCGAGTTGGTAGCACAGTTAGTTAGAGCGTTATGTGACACAACACGGCAATACAGCTAGTGACTGTCTAGCTCTCCTAAGAATAAGTCTCAGCTGCGACATCTGGCAAATGTCGTAGGGAATGTTTCTTGTGTGTGTGCGTGCGTACGTGCGTGCGTGCGTGTGTGTGTGATATACGATTGGATATTTGTTTCGGTAATTGGGCGTATGAGTCTAAAGATGGATCCAGATTTGAACACGTTCGTCCAAAATAGCAGAACGAACCGAGCGCTCATGAACAAACACGAACAAATAATCCGAACAAAAGCTCGTTGAATTCAGTACGTTTGTCATATTCGTTATGTTCCCATGTATTCCCACATGTTCGTAGTTTTATTTATTAAGTAGATTCGGTGGCAATAGGTGCTTTTTTAAATTCTCTGCAAATTATTATTAAAAAAATAAAAATCTAAAAATGTATGGATACATGACGGTGGCAATAGGTGCTTTTTTTCATTCTTTGCAAATTATTAAAAAATAAGAAAAAAATCAAGGAAAGTATGGATATGAAGATTGTATGTGCAGAGTTCTATAACACCGGGTACTGTTCATAAATATCGATTAACTGTAGAGACTTTATCCCACTCCATGTTTTCCAAAAAACTGTGTAAAAATAGATTTCAGCATTTTTCAGAAAAGGATTTACACCTTCAAAGTGTATTAAAACGCGTGAGCTTCATTTTATTAAAGCAATTCGTTAAAGAAATCTGAACAAGATACCCGGACTGGTCATGTTAACAGTTATAACCATAAAATGAATGTACACTCGCTTACAGTTTTCTAAAATGTTTTCTTAAAAAAATGTTTTCTTATAAAATGTTTTCTTAACCGCCTCTCAAGTCACTGAAGTAAGTCCCAGAAAATCCTAGAATTTTGTGTTGAGTAAAGAGAGACGTGGCCCTGCAGTTTATTGTGGAGTCCAAATCACATCTAGGTTATCGATAGGTTTCTCCCATCTAAATTAAATTACAAATGAAATTTCTAACTTGCTCCGGGATCGATTCGAACCATCGATATTCGGTACCGAGTAAATAGCTATAAGTGCTTTTACCCTCTCGACCACCATACCCACAGTCACATGCAATATCTACTAAAATTTCTGATTGTCCAGAATATTGTTCAAAACCTTTTTCTATTCATCAAAGTAGATATGCCAAACTTCGGGTAATCGAACAAGCTGAATTTGTTCGAGTCGTTCAGGAAAGTGAAAAAGAACACTTATGTTTTAAAAATTCTATCAGCTATAAAAATTTCGAAGAATTTTTCAGTATTCTAAACACATTGCCAATTTCGGAAAATATAGGTATAATATTCATGATAAGGATAAAACCACAATATTTAAATTAACATATACTCCAGGACCAACTATAACTTATGTCATTGTCACAATTTATAAAAATAATTATAGTCTTATTATAAATTTAAGTCGAGGAGGTTTGTTGTTTCCTCGCGAAAAATAGTAGAAAATTGTCTCATCGTCTCATCTATTTACAATATATTTAATAAATTATTGCAATGCTATGAGGAAGAATTTTTGATTTTTCATAAGTGAGGTTTTGTCACTCATTCTGTTTCAAATTACTTGCAAAATTCATAATCGGGAACATATTGCAAATTACCATATTAACTTGCACGACAAATACTTTATTTAAAACTGTTGTGGAAAAACTACTGACCATTTAATTAAAATTAAAAAACGAAAATTGATTGCATTAATAGTCAAACCAAACCAGCCTGATACTCCGCATGTTTTTGCTATTCAGTATTTTGGGAGTAGGAAAATTTTGGTGATTTGAAAAATATTTTGGTAGGTAAATATAAATAGAAATAAGTGCACAAATGATTTTCTAAAAATTAAATTGTGGAAGATATTACTTGGTGATGACTGAATTAATCATTACGATATAATAAAACACATTTTATTTTGTTATCTCCAAAACAAAACAGTTTCAACTTTTTCAAACCATATTTTGGTCAGGTTACAATTTTTCAAATTTAAGCTAGTTTAATGCTATATACAGCTTTAAATGAAATTTAATAATCAACAGAATTTTTTTAAATTTGATAATAGCCAGGGCAATTATTTACTTAATGACCAGTTATACCTACATCAATCTTCAGTCTTTAATGTTTTTAAACTGTAATTCTTGTCTGTTAACCCTAGTAAAAGAAACCCTTATATATTGACTTATTGCCTGACAAACTGTGTTTAAAATTTTCTATTAAAATGTATTTTATTATATCGTATCGATTTCCTGATTTATTTCTTTGCCATTTAAATCTAAAAGCTATTCTTATAATCATTTTCACAATAGTCAAACACGTGCAAAAAGCACTAATAAGTGCGATGTAAGGGCTCAGTTCACGGCTGACAACCCTGGTTTTACAGGAACCTCTTACTAAACGGTAAAAATAATTTAGCTCTATTTATTATTCGCTTTTACAGTACTCACGGCAAATTACGCCGGCTCGGTTGGACTAGAAGTTGTGACGTCACACCGCAGCACTGAGGCCTTATTTTTAGGTGGTAATGACTACACAAAATTATAATTTATTAATTAGTAGGATTTTTTTCAAAGATTTTTTTTAGGTGTGGTGGATCCCAGCAAAATGGACAAATTGCGAACCACCACAACAAACATATAAAAACTAAATATTTAAAATAGATACCTATCTAAAATGTTTGAATTTTTAAGATGGCTTTTTTGTTTCTCTTTTTTTCGCGGCGTAAAAATTAATAAAAATGCGTCAGAACAAACATACAGAAACTATTTAAAAATTTATAAGTATGTATGGTGGAAAATATTTTTGAAAATAATTCTTTACCACTTAATATAAGTATTTGCAGACGTACTTACCTTTAGAAATTGACAAAACACACAAAAGTCACTATCCCGAACTAAACTGTTAAATATTTTTAATATTTAAAACTTACTTCAAGGATATGTTATCACCGGCACCGACGCATTTGCAATAATAACACCATTGCGCTTAGCTGACTTTATATAGTAAGGCGCGAAAACATGTCCATGCATGTTATGTCTTGCAGTTCCTATTTTAAACAAGTAACTATATACTTACAAGTTCATACAGGGTCATGCGCGTCTTTTAACTATACGTCTTGTTTTATTTCAAAAATAAATATGCTTTTTTTAAAAAGGTGTTTTAATATTTTTCTAGCTTTAAAACATAACAAACCACAAAGATCAAATGTAAATTGCATAGTACTTAGTTTTATTTAGAGAAGAATTCAACAAGTAGTGTAAAATTTATATTAATTGAGAATAATTAATTTATCAATATTTGGTTCACATTCAGGGAGGGCAAAAATGCCGCACTCAGGTTCGCCGCCTCGGACAGGGGTCCGGGTTGTCCGCCTCTAAAGCGGGCCCTGCTGATATTACTTGTTTTAAAACATTATAGATCAAAGATTAGCATATGATTTCCTCAAACATTATAATTCGGTCCCGATAGGACGCGATGTCAATAAAATTTGTTCAAAGCAATTAAGTTGTCAAAATCTATGTTGCGTAGGCATGAAGCTTCACGTGTCACATTTTAGAGCTGTTCAGTTAAATATATCGCAGCATAAAGGATGAATACGTTTCAACACCAGATATTGTTATCTACGAATGTATAAGAACGATGTTTGAAAAATTAAATATACATTACGAAGAGCGCATTAGTAAAATCAAAATCAATTAAAAATTATATTAATTGGTAGTTAAGTCTATATAATTAACGAACAATTATTAAAATCTTTTACAGTAATAAAATATATATTGTCATCTATTTTTTATAAAATAAATGTCTAAACAAAAATTGTTTCGGATCTGTGGCATTAAGAAACTGCGATATAGATATCTGTAATGTTAATAGAAATGTGTTAATATCTTATCTGTGATTAATTTAATGTTATACTTTTATATAGTATTGTGTTTTATAATTTATGGTTAAAGTGTTTTCATTTGTTCTTTACTACTCTCACTGTACATCATTGGACTCTGTTGTACAGTATAAATATACAAAATAAATAAATAAATCACAAGTTTGAGTGTGTTATAAATAAGCCAATCCGTTGCATAAAAGGATAAAAGAAGAAAAATCTTGAAATATGATTAGTCGGTGAGGTGGCTTAGTCTTTCACACAATTTAAAAAAATGAAATGCCTAGTTTTAATTACTAAAAGCATTACCTATTTTTTCCAAAAGGGGGGTTGAAAATAATCCCGAAATGTTAAGGAATTCGTTTTTATATTTAAAAATAGTTTAAGTAGGTAATTAAAACTAGGTATTTTAATTTTCAAAACTGTGAGACAGACTAAGTCACTGACTAATTGGATTTGAAGATTTTTCCAATTTTTATTTTTAGCAACACCGTGGCTTATTTTAACTAGCGTATTTTGCATTGTTTAATTTGTTGTTTTAGAATGTCTGACGCGCAAACAAAATTGTCCGGCCATCAGTACAAAAAGCAAAGGCTAGAGAAGGAAACCCAAAAGCAAAAACAAGCTGGTGCTCTGCACAATTATTTACAGGGTAGGTCCGGTAGTACCGTTAGTATCAAAACAAATATCTCCAAAAATTCAGATAAAAAGGAAAACACTGAATCATCAGAGAGTATTGGTGACCAAGACCAATCTATACACGATATTTCTAAACCAACTTTGTCACCAAATGAAAGCAGCCTACCAACTGACACCGCCTTGGTACTTACAGAAGGCACCCTGGCTAGCACTAGTAACACTCTACCTCTACAAACTGACCCCACCCTACCACCCACGAATGCACTGTACAAACTTTAGGTACAGATCCAGCATGTAGTCCAGAATTTTAGGAGATGCCGAAAGAAGTTTTTTAGTACGACAAGTTCCACCTAAACCATTGTTTAATTACATATTTCCTTATGATGGCACTGGTCGACAATTTAGCGCAAATTACTATTCTCGACTTTTAAGAAATAGAGAGCAAGTTATAAGAGACTGGCTAGTGTACTCCACTTAAAAAAACTGCATATATTGCTTTTGCTGCCAAATTTACGGCGTGTGTCAAGTTCCCTTTCAAAAGAAGGTTTTAGAAGCTGGAAGCACATCGTTGAAACTTCACTGGTACGAGGTGCGTCTAAGGATTGTAGCAATTACTAAAATGCTCGGTAAAAGTTGTTTAGCTCTTCAAGGTACAAGCGACAAGCTGTTTGAGCACAATAACGTGAACTTTTTGAAAATAGTTGAATTGCCATCTGAATTTGACCCCGTCATGGAGGAACACGTACGTAGAGTGCTTAAAAAGAGGAAACCAAACCAACTTGGTAAAATATACGACGATTTGCTAAGCATTTATGAAAACTAAGACATCGATATCTCAATAAGAGACGAAGCTTCGGGTTTACTA
The DNA here is from genome assembly GCA_029963845.1 of Rhamnusium bicolor. NCBI lineage: Eukaryota > Metazoa > Arthropoda > Insecta > Coleoptera > Cerambycidae > Rhamnusium > Rhamnusium bicolor. Next base: position 3,378,085 of record JANEYF010003577.1, read on the forward strand.
AGTTGCATTAAACAATTTAAATTTTTATGTTCAATAGTCATATGGTATAAAATTTTGAATTGTATTAATCCCATAAGCAAGTTTATGCATAGAAAAGGTTTTGATTTGAAAAAAAGCACTTGATCTTCTAGAGAACTGCAAAAACTTCTTTAAAAATCTTCGATCAGATAAGTCTTTCAATGAAATTATTGTTGACGCAAGAGAATTGACTGATGAAATTAACATTGAAGCCAATTTTGAATCAACAACGCCGCGACACCGCGTAAAAAAGAAAAAAGGCCAACTTTTTATATGAGACTAACCAATCCAAGATTCCAAAGAAAAATACAAAATAGAATTCTTCTTCTATGTTATTGATCGAGCATTAAACGCACTAGATAGTCGATTTGAACAACTGAATCACCATAGTAACCATTTTCATTCTCTATATAATAAATATGATTTGAAAACCATGCCTATATAGACATTGATAAAGATTTGCAAAGATTTGGAAAACATTTTGTCAGATGGTGAATCAGCTGCTGACATTAACGGTCTAGAATTACTAGAGGAAATTTCTGCAGTCTGTGCACTTTTGGGAAAAAAAGGAAGTCCAAGGGATGTTCTTAAAATAATAACAATGCTAAATTTTGCTGCAAATCTTAGTATTGCCTTAAGAATACTACTGACTATACCAATATTAGTAGCAAGTGTAGAAAGAAGTTTTTCCAAATTAAAATTAATCAAAACCTTTTTACGCTTATCTACTACGAAAAATCGACTAAACGGCTTGGCCATTTTAGCAATTGAACATGAATTTGCTGATCAAATGAACTTAAAAGAGGCAATAAAAAAATTTGCAGAATTAAAAGTGAGAAAAAAAATTCTTCTGATTATAACTCAAACAAACAATGTATTACTGTGGTTCTATGTATCTACCTTTTGTTTTCTATTTAGGTTTTAGATATGTGAGAAAAAAAATCTAAATCGTAATAGCGGTAAAATTGCACCCTGTATGTTTAAAACTGAGTAAATATTTTTAAAATATAACAACTAGTTATCCATGGGTACTGCAACTCTATTTTATTTTAATTTATACTGTTTTGTACGAAATGTTAAGTTTTAACACTTGTTTTTTTTTAAATATACGTTTTTATTGCAAATTTACGAAGGCGTAGAAGGGCCACAAGAAAAAAAATTTTTTTTGTTACAATTCTGAGTTGTAACTCAGAATTCGAACTTTAAAGTCAGAATCCTGAGTTTGAACTCAGAATTCTAACTTTAAAGTCAGAAATCGGAGTTTTAACTCAGAATTCCGACTTTAAACTCAGAATTCTGACTTAGAACTAAGAATTCTGAGTTAAAACTCAGAATTCTGAGTTAGAACTCAGAATTCTGAGTTAGAACTCAGAATTCTGACTTTAAAGTTAGAATTCTGACTTTGAACTCAGAATTCTGAGATCTAACTCAGAATTCTGACTTTAAAGTTAGAATTCTGACTTTGAACTCAGAATTCTGACTTTAAGCTCAGAATTCTGACTTTGAACTCAGAATTATGACAACAACGGACAACAGATATGCATTGTGTTAGTGACGTCATTGGTAGAATTATGGCCGTTTGCTTTTGTCAAGAATATGCGACTGTTCTAATAAAAGCTTCTTGGCCCCAGGTTCACGTTTGCATTGTTATGGTTTACGTGCTTATCTGCTATAAGTACATGTAAATTGTAAAATTCGATCAAACAATCGAATTTAAAGTTGTGTTTTAGTGAAATAATTTGGGACACCCTATATGTACATTTTTGAGCCTCTAATGGGATAAATCTGATTGGCTGATTAAGCACACCTTGGTTAGTTGAAACTTCTATCTAACCTTCCAGTTAGCGAGATTTTTCAACCTACTAGACTTTCTTTATGAGGTTTATTTGATTGGTTAAACGCAAACAAATGGGGAGAATCGAGGACTGACGTCGGTCGTTGTCATAAGAACAAGTGAGAACGGGTGAACAGTATATGCGGGTGAACAGTATATGCGGGTGAACAGTATATGCGGGTGAACAGTATATGCGGGTGAACAGTATGAGGACCTGAACGGCTAACCCCCGTATCCAATTCTGATATGTGCAAAAGTTAAGCGTGCGCTACGCGCACCCTTGGCGCTGTGCACGGCATCCTCCTCTGTCGCCGTAACGACGCGTCGGATCGAATTCGGTCATAAGACTTTTTTTGCATCGTTCACGACGAAGAACGACGCGCCCCCCGCGTTTTTGCCGAAGAGACGCGTTCCGAAATTAGCCCCCCTCTGCGATCCCCCACCCCCCAACAATTTGTTTACGGGAATCTCTCCTCGAATAACATCCGCCCACGGGAGCGCGGTCCTTAATCTGCCGACGAAGTATTTTTTTTCGGACGATCGAAAATTTTCGGCGGGTCAGAGGCCGCCACGCCGTTACGATGCGTCGGATCGAATTCGGTCATAAGACTTTTTTGCCTCGTTAGCGACGCAGAACGACATGCACCCCGCGATTTTGCCGAAGAGGCGCGTTCCGAAATTGGCTTCCCCTCCCCGACCCCCCACTCCCCCTCCAATTTTGTCACGTAAACCTCTCCTCGAATACTATCTATCCACGGGAGCGCGGTCCTTAATGTGCCGACGAAGTATTTTTTCGGACGATCGAAAATGTTCGGCGCGTCGAAGGCCGCCACGCCGTTACGATGCGTCGGATCGAATTCGGTCATAAGATTTTTTTGCGTCGTTCGCGACAAAGAACGACACCCCCCCCGCGATTTTGCCGAAGAGGCGCGTTCCGAAATTAGCCCCCTTTTTCCGACCCCCACCCCCCCACCAATTTTTTTACCGACGGAAGCGCGGTCCTTAATCTACCGAAGATTTATGTTTTTCGGTCGATCGAAAATTTCTGGTGCGCCGACGGCCGCCACGCCGTTACGATGCGTCGGATCGAATTCGGTCATAACACTTTTTTTGCGTCGTACGCGACGCAGAACGACATGCACCCCGCGATTTTGCCGAAAAGGCGCGTTCCAAAATTGGCTCCCCCTCCCCGACCCCCCACTTCCGCTCCAATTTTGTCACGTAAACCTCTCCTCGAATGCTACGTACCCACGGGAGCGCGGTCCTTAATCTGCCGACGAAGTATTTTTCGGACGATCGAAAATGTTCGGCGCGTCGAAGGCAGCCACGCCGTTACGATACGTCGGATCGAATTCGGTCATACGACTTTTTGCGTCGTTCGCTACGAAGAACGACGCACTCCCCGCGTTTTTGCCGAAAAGGCGCGTTCCGAAATTAGCCCCCCTCTGCGACCCCCCACCAATTTTTTTACGGAAATCCCTCCTCGAATAACTTCCGCCCACGGAAGCGCAGTCCTTAATCTGCCGACGAAGTATTTTTTTCGGACGGTCGAATATTTTCGGCGCGTCGATGGCCGCCACGCCGTTACAACGCGTCGGATCGATTTCGGTCATAAGACTTTTTTGTGTCGGTCGCGACGTAGAACGTCACTCCGTACGCGATTTTGCCGAAAAAGCGATTTTTGGAATTAGGATTAGTCTTTTGGAAGACTTTTTTGCGTCGTTCGCGACGTAGAACGACACGCCACCCGCCAATTTGCCGAAAAGGCGTTTTCCGAAATTAGCCCCCTCCCCGACCCCCCAACCTCCTCGAATTTTTTCCGAAAACCCCTCGCCCAACGAGGGCCCCCACGAAAGCGCGTTCCTTAATGTGCATATTTAGTATTTTTCCCGACCGTTTGAAAAAAAAACGCGAAAAAGTGATCGATTTGATCCGCCTACAGCCTAAACTAAGCGTCGTACGCGTTTAGCACCCCTATACTTTTTTGTAGGCCTGGACATTTGCCTTTACCAGTAGGGGTCGCGGCCCCCCTCGTTTGAACTCGGGGTATGTAGCACCCCCCTTTAGTCGCGTGCCACAATCTATCGTTCTCGCTTTAATGTAACCGGTGTAAAAGACGGCAGATGTGATTACCCGCCCTCATTTCCCGTCTTGCCCCGGATGATTCCTCACTATATCCCTTTCTTATACTATACTTAGTATAGTAAAATATCGAGTGGTAACTGGCAATTTTTACTTCCCACGCCTCACGCGAAGAAAGTATTGTTTTCGTGAAAATTTCAGATGAGGTAGATTACGAAAATGAATGAAATGATTTCCCCTGTCTGTCTGTCTGTCTGTCTGTCTGACTTTGAAGTCAGAATTCTGAGTTTAAAGTCAGAATTCTGAGTACAAACTCAAAATTCTGAGTTTAAAGTCAAAATTCTGAGTTCAAACTCAGAATTCTGAGTTTTAAGTTAGAATTCTGAGTTAAAAGTCAGAATTCTTACTTTAAAGTCAGAATTCTGAGTTAAAAGTCAGAATTCTGAGTTTAAAGTTAGAATTCTGAGTTCAAAGTCAGAATTCCGAGTTTAAAGTTAGAATTCTGAGTTAAAAGTCAGAATTCTGAGTTAAAAGTCAGAATTCTGAGTTAAAAGTCAGAATTCTGAGTTAAAAGTCAGAATTCTGAGTTTAAAGTCAGAATTCTGAGTTTGAAGTCAGAATTCTGAGTTCAAAGTCAGAATTCTGACTTTAAAGTTAGAATTCTGAGTTACAACTCAGAATTGTAACAAAAAAAAATTTTTTTTCCTGTGGCCCTTCTACGCCTTCGTACAAATTAAAATCATCTTTTATTAAGAAAAAATAACTTCAAAAAGGGCGGCAATTTGTTTTTTGTCCGGGCGGCGTAAACGCCAGACTGGTCCCTGTTATATCAGGATGTGACTACTTCCATTTACACTCTATAACGAGGTCAGCGTTTATACAAATTAGAATAGAACACAGGGTAGACATATTGTAAGATTGACAAGCTTTGTCAGTAATTTCAAATTTCAAAAAAATTAGATCCTATTTAATACCACATCCCTGTATCTAAAAATGTACCAATGTATTGTGACAATCCCTCAAAGTTAAAAAAAATATATAAAAACGGGATTTTAAAATTTTGCAAACTTTATGAGACCACATAAATATTTGAATAAAAAATTATCTTACAGGACAATAAGAATAATAAGAGAAACAGAATAATGAAGCCAATAATGCGCTGTTGCGCATGCTTAGCTTCGGCGGCTGCTACGGTCGAATAATTTCATTATTCGTACTCACTCGTGATGTGCTTCCAAGTTGCGTGTTTTCAGAGTATCTGTCTGCTGGAGCTGGTGTCCACCACAGAACAGAAAAAGAGTGTTCACGAACTAAGTAGCACAGAACAGAAAAAGCTAAGTAGCCTCTATGTAAGGTTTTGTGGTCTTTATTCCATTTCTATGGCGTCTCTGATGATTCTTGGCTAGGGTTTTACAGCTGGGTCGGTAGTGACCGTTAAATCGTAAAATATTTTAGGAGGGAGTTGCGTAATTATATCAAAATAATTTGAAATTATAATAATGGATATAGGCGTGTTTCCGTTAATTTCTTATTTTAATCATGCCAGAACATACTTTACATGAGAATAATGATGTTTTATGTATTAAGTAATATATTATATTTATTATTTAATATGCTGTAGAAAAATAAAGCATGCCCCGCTCTATCCTCAGGAGCATCGCGGCAAAGCTTTGAGATTTTTTATGTGCCTCTTAAAGTTGTGGTCTACTTTATGCTCCTATGGTTGTCTCCGTGAGTGATGTATACTGTGATGAAAAAATATGCTTATATTTTAAGAACGACCATTCGACATCCATTGATGTAATACAGACATACGTAGAATACCTATTCTTCGAATGCACTTAACGGATCTAGACATACACCATCAGTACAATCAGAAATATGTGTTAATTTGGTAAAACCGGTGTTTTGCTTTAACACACGTGCAAACTTTTCTCTAACGCGCCCATTTTTTGAGTCACCTAGAGCGTGTAGCAGTCGATTTACTTCGTTCACTATTTGCAAATAGTTTTTAAAGCTGTTTCAATGGAAATATCTTCGAATTTTATCTGGCTTTACTTAATAGCTGCAGCCTCGTCAGGATTGAATTATAGTATCACCGCTTTTATTTATTGTAAATATTCAGCATAATAAAAAGCTGCCTTTAACCATGTCCCCCAACGTGTAAGAATCGACTTTGGTGGTTCGGGAATACTGGGACATTTGCTGTATTTTTTTATTGTATTTATTCCAGAACTTCCGAAATGGTTGTTTATCGAGTATGTGCAGCGGAACGTCACAGGTAATCAGTATTAACAGTAAATCGAACATAAACTGTGTTTTCGAAGGCACGCAATTTTTTTTAGTTATATGCTACACAGTATTTACGTGACGTCTACAATTATATTTATCCCTGCACATCAGGTCTGTCTTGCACACCTTACAAATTATTGTAGCACCATTATACAATAAATCCAGGAATTCACTGATAAATTCATTCACTTTGTCAGCGTTTTTTATTCTTGCGCACGTCTGACATATTTTATTATTAAATTAATATCAATAATAAAATACAACAAATAAAATAACAATACAACATAAAATACAACGGAGAGGAATAAATTAGCGTGTAAACACTACGACACACAACAATGGACTAATCTCGCGGCTCGCTTCGATGCCCGCAGGCTGGTCATGGCCTCACCAGATATCTATCTACCTGCTGTTGCACCACTGAATAGCCGCACGACTTGTCAACTTTATTGATAATATCGGAATCAGCTAGTTTCTAAAGACGTGTGACTAATTTCTTTACCACTGAATTTAGTTATACTGGACGGTGATGTGATTGTGCATTTAGATATCTGTCGTGTGAACAGAATTTCCATACGCCTTATGGTCATGGCCACCGTCCTGTTTTTTTCAGTAATAGGTCCAGATATGTGAGCTGTCCATCTATTTCTAGGTGAGCCAAAAATATGTAGGTAATTTTTTAATTTAATAACTTTTGCTATAGTTAATTTTTTCTCTTGTTTTCAGATTCCGAAGGTACACACCTACTAGAAAGTTTCAGAATTGAAAAACTTACTGTCGAAAAGAGAACCAAAATTGTTGCATTTTATTTCGAAAATACGCATTCGATTACTGCGACTCGGAGAGCATATCGTAGATATTTTAATGTGGAAATGCGCCGACAGAAATGACCACACGTAATTTAATTACACTTTTCAGCAACAGAGTTCTACGTCTGATTTATCTCGTTTTGGAAGACCACGCTCCCCGTTTACAAACCAGAACATTTAGCGTCTAGAGATAAGCGTGAAAGAAGATTCAGGGATCTCCATTCGACGATGTTCCGACCAACTGAGTCTGTCCCGGACATTTTTCCATATAAAATTCAACTAATGATTCAGCATTTACATCTTGAAGATTATCAACAAGACTTATTAATTATGCTATCGTTTTCAACAACTTTTTAAGGAACAGAATGATTTTCTGCATTGTTTGATTATGAGCGATGAGGCTCATTTTCATTTAAATGGCCAAGTAATAAATAAAATTGCAGACTGTGGGCCAAGGGAGAATCCAAGAGCTGTTCACGAAAGACAACTTCACCCCATTAAATGTCCAGCGTAGTGTGCAGTAGCTGCTCAGAAGATCATTGGTCCGTATTTCTTTGAAAATGAAAATGGATTTTGACTGTAACTGTCGAACGGTACCGGGTTATGATGCAAAACTTTCTTCGTCCTTCCTTACCAAATAGACCAGAGATGTGGTTCCAGCAAGATGGAGCCATAGCTCAGATAACCAGGCTCACAACGTAGCTGCTAAGGGAGTGTTTGGTGAGAGAATAATTACCAAGTGGTTAAAAATTGAATATCTCACACATTCGCCAGACCTCACTTCTTCTTTTGGGGTTATTTAAAAGAGCAGGTATACATCAATAAGCCAAGAACCCGTCAACACCTAAACGACAACATTCAAACCGAAATAAAGGCGTTACATCACGAAACATTTTCAGAGTCTTGGAAAATATCCTATAAAGAGCAAGAATGTGTGATGCTGAAAATGGAAGACATTTACGGATACTGTCTTTCGTCATTAATGTTAAAAAAAATCTCTTCATGTATTACCTTTTGGTAAAAATTAATTTAAAAAAAAGCAAAGGTATAACAAGTTATTAGGTTTTTAAATCACCTAGGAACTTTTGGCCCACCTTGTACTTCCATCGTGAACTTAATTTTGTTGTGACTGTTGCTCAAGTGTTCTCATCCATGAGTCCAAATTATGAATGTGTCGTCGACGGCCAGACTTTTGGTTTTAATGATGCCGATTGCAGAGATCGGATTGCTAACTCCTACATGAAAAGATTAGCAATGACCGGTCTCAGAGGGGATCCTACTACCCCCGAAAATCTAACATATCATTTATAACATTCGCGGAAATCAAAAGACGTGTTCATGTTTTTCTGTTTTATGCATAAGAATGAAAAATATTTTTACGATTTTATTATTATATCAAAACAGCATAGATCACTAATCAAATTATATTTGTTTCGAGCACTCTGTACATGTATGGTTGGACTGTGATACGTATTAGGATAAGAAATTAAATAGAACAACGTATTATACGCTTATATTTCTTTTGTATTATAATTTATAAGGTAGAAAGGAGAGTCAAGTATACAAATTTGAGTCTGATAAATTTGAAATGAGGATGGACGTCTCGAGTATTATACTCTTAAGTATATTGATTTGATGCTGAAAATGCGGACGGAGAATGAAAACACACACAAAAACTCGAAAAACAAATGTCAGTCTTGAAAGATATCTATTAACTCAAATGGGGTTATAAGAGGGTAAATGTGAAGGAAAGATCTCTATTTTGCTGCGCTAGGTTTTACTAAAACTTTGTGTTTTATATTTTTGTACGAGGTATGTTTTTTCACATATCTATAATAATAATAATTTATTTGTCCACTGGATCATTTACATGATATAGGATATGTCAAAAATATATCTGAAAAGTCAGACAATATAACAGTAATTTTAATTAAATTAATAGAGATAATATAATAGAAGAGATAATTTAGATTGTGATTCACTTACCAAAACACAAGCAAGTTGTATCCGAGCTTGCGATTCAAGTTACGGATTTATAATGAGTCCTTTATCGAGAGGTAAGCGCACTTGCCTCTCACCTGTAATTAGTTGAACTCTTTTTGTATTTATTCCAGAATACTTGATTAACAGTACTGTATAAGTTCGGTGAAATTGTTACAATTTTTTTTTCTAAAAACCGTTCAGAAATTACCTGTAGTGTTTTAATATGTCAAGAGATTCTAGCTTTTGTCATAGTTTAAAGTTTTTCAGGTACTTTTCTGAAATCTATGACGTCATTGATATTTTTTTAAATACGAATCTCGATTTTTCCTTACAGAATTCGAAAGCGCTCATTTTTTTACGCATAATAAGGTAAAGACCAAGATAGGTTTGCATAACAATTTTTTTTGAAAAAAAAAATGCGTTGAACTTTAAAGTAGGCTATAATCAGTGGAAATTACAAAAAAAAACATAATTTGACAGTAATCAGACATTTGTAAATATTTTCTTCACATAAGCAATTTCTTTGAGTTACAAAAACATCGATACAATGTTTTTTTCTTGAGCTGTCTATAAATTCTACTTGACCCTTGATTAATCAGTGGATCTTTCATTGAATTAGTATTGTTAAACAAATAGGTAGATCGATTTATCATTTTGTGGTAGTATTTAAAAAAATAAGTGAATTTAAGCCAGTGGGAAATAATTGAAATATTAATGATGATTGGTTTTGATAATAGAACACGAACACAACAAGAGGTAGTTCAAGTATTCAATAAAACTCATCCTGATCATCTGCCAATTTCTCAAGTTACAATGAGTAGAATAGAGAAAAAATTTAGGGAATTTGTCGATGTTCTGAATTTAACAAAAGTCGGTTATTCTTCACGAGATGAAGACAATCAACTAAATATTCTCTCATAGCTCACAAAATACTATATAAGCAAAAATATCATCCATGCAGAGTATGTCTAGTACATGAATTATCTAATAGACTAAATCAATTCTGAGAACAAATAAATGCAGCAGTTGTGCGACAGAAATCCTAATTTTGTGAAAAAAAAATCATTTTCTCGGATGAAGCAACTTTTTGCTTAAATGACACAGTTAGCAGTCAAAACTGTCGGTGTTGGGCAAATAAAAATCCACATTGGATTATGGATGCACACACCCAATATCCTCAAAAGATAAATGTGTGGTATGATATCGTTGAGAGAAGGGGTTACAGTCCTTATTTTTTTTTCAAAATTAACTACCGATACCTGTAGTTTTTGCAGTACGATGCTCTGGCAGTTTTAAATCCAAAACCCACAAGAACCCGGTATTCCGGATGAAAACATCTTTTTCCGGCAGAATGGTGCTCCTCCCTATTACGCAACCCGTGTTCGAACCTATTTAGATGAGGTGTTTACAAATCGATAGATTGGAATAAGAGAATTAATAGAGTGGCCTGCTAGATCACCAGACTTAACCCCTTTATTATTTTTTTAGGGATACCTGAAAAGCATGTTATACAATGATAGACCACAAAACTCAGAAGGTCTTAAGGAAAGAATTCGAATAGAAGTGTACTGTATAACTTCGAAAGTTGTCGATAATATTCAGAGGACAATTTGCACATCGTCTTGATATTGTCAGGTTGAGAAAGTAGTATAGTTTGAACATTTAATTTAGTTTTTTTTTTTGTAATTTGAATATAGTTTCCTTAAGTTTAACGCATTTTTTCTCAACAAAATTGTTATGCCACCTACCTTGGATTTTACCTCATTATACGTACACAAAATTAACTCTTTCGAAGAAAAAATCGTGGTTGGTATTTAAAAAAATATCAATGACGACATAGCCCAGAAAAAAGACCTGAAAACTATGTCAAAAGGTGGCATTTAAATAGAATTTCTTGACATATCCAAGCGATTTTCGAAAAAGATGTAACAATTTTATCGCATGTATACTGTATAAACAGTACAATTTGAAAGCAGTGTACATATGTCCGTTGTCTCTCAATGTGTAGCCACCTTTCTTAGTGTCTCTATTATAAATCCTTTTATCGACTTTTGAACATTTTTTTGGTCCTAAGAAGGCGGTGGTTTTTAGTTGCCAGGATTTTTTTTTATCAAAATATAGTTTTATTAGTGGTGTGGAATCTTAAGAAAACGAAAATCAAATAGTTATAAGAATAAAAAAATATTTAGATATAGGTACATATGAAATGTGAAACCTGTACATGTCCAAGCATAAGTTTAATTCATTGTCTATCAGAATTTTGCAGCTTCCTTGTTTTATTTTTGTGGCTGAGCTGAAATATACATATTTACAGACGCGGATAAGAAGAACCATTCATTCACATGTTTTAAGATGCGAAATTCACCTTCATGAAACTTGGAAGTCGCTCAGAAAATTAATATATCTTTTATTTACTTCATCGTTTTAGTGTAAATAAATATTTTTTGATCCAGATAATTGAAAAGAATATAATTTAATTTATCATGTGATAAATTTAAGATTGTATTTACTTTAATAAAATTTGTACAGACACATTGGTTTTTTTGGGGAAACCAAAAAAAGTTTTCAATATGTAGTACTACATTTTGGCTACTTTCGTCTTATTTTTTTTGAGATTTTTATTCCTTATGTCTATAATTTAGTAACTTAGAGTAGGTATATGTTATTAATTTTAATATATTTATTATTTTAGACTTTCCAAAAAACATACAGCGGAAATATAAACATTTTCAATGAACCGTACGTTCTATCACAATAATTTTTCCCTCGTATAAGTATATTGTACACTTGTACTAATTCGGTTTATGTTCAAAGGAGTAATACAGATTATTCTAAATATAATAAGATAATTCCTCTTCATTAACTTTCTCGTTTTTTGCCTATAATAATCTTAGTGTTAGCATTTTAATTAAAAAACTTGTCCGTAATTAACAAAATTTGTGTGAATTTTCTGGCTTAGATGGAATTAAAAATTAAGTGAAATTTATATTCCAGGTCTTGCCCAGATAGCGTCAGCATGCTGACGGAATCCGGCTTGCTATTTTTGAAGATAGGTCAGACCCAGCATGCGTTTGAGAGATTAAGTTCAGCTTTGGCCCTGGATCCGACTTGCTCAAAGGCATTACTAGGAGTGGGATGTATAACACAGGTAACAAACATGATGATGATGATTTTCCAGAATAGGATTTAATTTAATTACATATTTAAGTAGTTTAATTCCAAGTGAATCTTAAAATACTACATTGACATTATTTTAAAAGTAAAAATCCAAGTTGAAGGTGGATTTATGCAGACACATTTAACAATTTTCATTTAAGATTTTTAACATTTAGCATTTAAATGGGAGATTTAAGAATGCCAATATGAATTTATGCACAATTTATTTATAACTTATCATTTAAGAAGCTTCCAATCAAATTTAAGGTTTCTGTTCCTGCCCAGATAATGACAACCAATAAATAATTTAGTTAGGGATTTGTAACCTAACCTCACATGTTTATGTATGCGCAGTACGATTTTCATTTAACATTTAATCTAAAAATTAAAAGTTGGCCAACTCTTAAATGTAAAATGTAAAATGCTAAATGATAAATGTGCTGCATAAATTGGTACATTAGATTATAAGACTTTAGCTCATAAATGTTAAATGTTAAATCTTAAATGATAAATGATAAATGTGTCTGCATAAATCCACCTTGAGTACTTTTCATAAATATTCTCTACGTTCCAAGATTGTGCTTAGAGTAAAACCGTTATTTCACATTTTAACATTTTAAATGAATCATATGATACCTCGACAATGTTTTCTTATTATTTAAAAATAATCACAACGAAATTGTTTCAAAAAATGTTATATTCCCAAATTTAAAGTGATTGTTGGGATTCAGTATATATGAAAACGAGACATTAGACTTGTTACGTTGATAAGTTACGTGTGAATGGGCTCGACTCAGTGATGGGTATTTACATGTAATCTCTTATTGTCTACATTTCACGTAGACAATATACGTAGACAATTGATTTTGATGTAGACAATGTAAACAATGTCGATTAAATGTAGACATTATAATATTCGGTAAGTCGAGATTATGATTTATGGTTGATGATTGGCTTGCTTGGCACTTGGCACATATAACCTCTTTTTCACATATTTCTTTATTCCCAACGTGGTTGTAAAAATAAATCGTTTTACAAGTTAGAATTTATTTTAATAAAAGATGGTTGCAGAAAATATTCCACAATGTGCAAGAAACAGTTAACAAATACCGGTTCTAGTTGGTTATAGTCACACAGATATGTGTAAATTTACAGTTTCTCTGATAAATACAGTAAGTAAATCCTTGTCCTTAACAGCAATGTTTGCCAGCGTGAAAGTAAGAAAAGTGGAACTCTCACAGTCGTTGTAGGTAGATAGCCCCTTCTCCAGATCCAGCTCTAGTGAGTCATCCAATGTTGTACTTCTTAAGTCTGTAATGCGGATAATCAACCCTTTCGTTTTTTCTTCAATATATGTGCATTTATTTCACAATTTTCAGCAAAATTGATATTGGCGCTATTGTCTACATGAAAACTGAAAATCGTAAAATAGTCTACAACATTCAGTGTCTGCGTATGGACAATCGTGTATTTAAAATCATGTAGACTACATGCCCATCATTGGCTCAACCATAACCTTCTGTATGTATAGAAAGCTGTGGCTCAACTATACATTTTTGAAAATTCACCGCAATCTCTTCCTTTAGGCGTGTACATTGTAGTTAGTAAATCAAATGTTTCTGTACATACATATATAAAAAAAAAGATCTTTCTGCATCTATAGATGTTGTAGTCGCAAAAGAAAAAATATTATTCAAATTCATTTATAAGATCGTTTGGTGTACCTACATATATATATATATATATATATATATATATATATATATATATATATATATATATGTTTTTCAGGTTTTCGCGGGTGGTGAATGTTAAATTCGTTTTCCGGGTATACTCCCGCGGTGATAGGCCCCGAGAGGGACCGTGGTTGTCTGAACGACGTTTCGGCAGAATCTCATCTGCCATCTTCAGGTTCTAACCGATAACTGCTTACTGCGGCTTCTGGTTACTCGAACTGAAATTTCAGTTCGAGTAACCAGAAGCCGCCGTAAGCAGTTATCGGTTAGGAACCCCGGAGATGGCAGATGAGATTCTGCCGAAAACGTCGTTCAGACAACCACGGTCCCTCTCGGGGCCTATCACCTACGCGGGAGTATACCCGGAAAACGAATTTAATATATATATATATATATATATATATATATATATATATATATATATATATATATATATATATATATATATATATATATATATATATATATATATATATATATATATATATATATATATTCCGTAACCTAGCAGTCAGGATTTTTTTTAAACAATGATAAAATAACAATTAAATTAAATATAAAAATGGCATAAGGTACTTCATTTTGCATATTTTATTTATGAGTATAACACTGATTATGTGTCGCTTATAATCGTATAAATGGTGAAAAAATAAAACTTATTACGACAAACCAAACATACTCCACTTCGTACTTTAACTCCGAAAATCGTGAAATATACCTTTGCAGTGGCGGCTCGTGATATTGTCCACTGAGATATTTTAATTGTACTTACTTTCTGATGAAGAATTTATTTTTATGATACAGAAAACTGCACTTTGAGAATTTTTACGCTGCAGACAAAATTTAACGATTTTTGAAACGTTGCGAGCTGCCGAAGTGACGTGCTGCACGGTCGCACAATAAGTAATTTCCTCGCTCAGGTAGTGAACCCGGACCGGTATTAACGGTCGTTTCTAATGCTAGGGGTACCACTACAACGATTTAAAACGTTTCCATTTCAAAAAAAAAATCTTAATTTTTTTAATTTTGGCCAGCCTTTTGGCGTTTCCGTCCACTATGCGTCGGCCAATATTCAGTAGATAAATGTGAATTTCGAATACTAATGTCCGTGTTCGCCTCTTGGTGGTTTTATCTGTATAAATACTTCAATATAACCCTTATTGTCTAATTTTGTACTTTTTGAATAGATCCAAGTCACTCTGATTTGTAGTCTGCAGACTACAAAATAAATAACAATGGAACATTAAACGGACGTCTAATAACTCTTCATTTTTAATTAGATTATTAAAATTAATTACACAATATTTGTGTTATTATTATTACTATTATTATTATTATTAATATTGAACTAGGTCACATTGTAGAGAAAAACCAACTCATTCCATCACCTACGGGTGCAATAAATTTATTTTAAACCCTATTTGTAGACCATACATCAAACTTTGTACACAAAAGGTCTGCCGTTGTTTCCCTAGGATGCAGAGCAGAATCTAATTAATTGTTATAAAAGAAACTGTGAAAACTTTTGTTTTCCTGGTTAAGTACTATCAATAAATTTCAACTAAAATTGACTACATCTAAAAGTTTTAAGCCACATGAATGTTGACTTTTTGCTATTAAAACTCTGATTTGATTTTATAGTTTTAGTTTTTAATATAGGTATAATAATAAGAATAAGATATAAAGTAATCTATTAATCTGATGACATTTCAAATCGAAAATCAATAAGAAATGGAATCCATTTCCTCTAGTAATGAAAATTAATGTTTTAACAGAATATCAAAGTGTATTTATATACCCCTCGTAATATTATTCATGGAATAAAGTAGTTCAGCAGTTTAGATACTGACAATATTTTGCAAAAAACATTGTTAAAGAAATCCTTGACTCAAGATGATCGCGTGTTAATTAAATTTAATCAACTTAAAGTTCGCGAGTAAATGGTGTATACCCACCTACAAGCTGCCGGCCGACTCGGGACTGTCAGTCCTTGGACTGAATATAATTTTCTATACACACCTAAGGGTTGGTTGCGAATCGAAATTTTCGGCTGAAAGAAAACTGTGTGTGTGCATGCGTGTGTGCGTGCGCGTTTGTGTACGTGTGTGCGTGTGTGTGTGTTTTGATACAGTTGGGAATCGCATAAAATCCGAGGTTCGTTGTAAACACACACTATAGATTTCGGACAGGTCTAGATCCGTTAGCAAGCTATAATCGATTATATACATATGCTGGCTAGCGATTATCCACTTTTCAACTAGACAAAAAATAGTGGCCGGAGTCTCAGACAGAAAAGAGGCATTTGTCCGTGATTTTATATAAATCTATCGAAAACACCCTGCCATTAGCAAATAAAAAGTCGAGATTATGCCGATATTAAAAAAAAGGGAAAAGGTTACTCGGGGCTTGTCCTATTATATAAAAAAACAGTATCTAGTGCCAATGAAGAAACTGTAAAATGTAAAATAAACAACATTAAATCCGCATTTCGGAAGGAATTGAAAAAAGTGAAGAAATCAAAATCGGGCGACGATGCTGAAGATGTTTACATGCCTACACTATTTTATTTCAACTGCTCATATTCACTGCCGATCAGGAAGATACAAGAGCGACGCAAAATATAGCTGACGATAAACAGGGACCGCTCTGGCGTTTACGCCGCCCCTGACAAAAACAAATTGCCGCCCCTTTTAAAATTATTTTTTCTTAATAAAATATGGTTTAAATTTACAATAAAAACGTATATTTAAAAAGAAACAAGTATTGAAACTTAACATTTGGTACAAAACAGTATAAATTAAAATAAAATAGAGTTGCAGTACCTATATATACTAGTTATATTTTAAAAATATTTACCGCTATTACTTATATACCTAAAACCTAAATAGAAAACAAAAGGTAGATACATATAACCACAGTATACATTGTTTGTTTGAGTTATAATCGGAAGAATTTTTTTTTTCTTACTTTTAATTCTGCAAATTTTTTTTGTTACATTTTTTAAGTTTATTTGATCAGCAATTTCATGTTCAGTTGCTAAAATGGCCAAGCCGTTTAGTCGATTTTGAGTAGTAGTTGATATTGGAATAGTCAGTAGTATTCTTAAGGCAATACTAAGATTTGGAGCAAAATTTAGCATTGTTATTATTTTAAGAACATCACTTGAACTTTCTTTTTTGCCAAAAAGTGTACAAACTAGAAATTTCCTCCACTAATTCTAGACCGTTAATGTCAGCTGATTCACCATCTGACAAAATATTTTCCATATATTTGTAAATCTTTATCAGTGTCTCTTTAGGCATGATTTTCAAATCGTATATATTATATAGAGATTGAAAATGGTTACTACGTTGATTCAGTTGTTCAAATCGACTATCTAGTGCATTTAATGATTGATCAATGGTATAGAAGAAAAATTCTATTTTGGTTTGGTTCGTCCCTTGCCTCATATGAAAAGTTGGCCTTTTTTTCTTCTTACGCGGTGTTGTGGCGTTGTTGATTCAAAATTGGCTTCAATGTTAATTTCGTCAGCCAATTCTCTTGCGTCAACAATACCTTGATTGAAAGACTTATCTGATCAAGGATTTTTTAAGAAATTTTTGCAGTTCTCTAGAAGATCAAGTGCTTTTTTTAAATCAAAATATTTTGTTTGCATAAGCTTGCTTATGGGATTAATACAGTTCCAAATTTTATACCATATGACTATTGAACATAAAAATTTAAATTGTTTAATGCAACTTAGCAAAGCGAAGCTTCGTCTGTTATTGAGATATCGATGGATGTCATGGTTTTCATAAATGCTTGGCAAAGCGTCGTATATTTCAGTTTGTACAGGTAGATTGCTACTAGTGCTAGCCAGGGTGCCTTCTGTAAGTGCCAAGGCGGTGTCAGTTGGTAGGCTGCTTTCATTTGGTGACAAAGTTGGTTTAGAAATATCGTGATTGATTGGTCTTGGTCATCAACACTCTCTGATGATTCCGTGTTTTTCTTTTTATCTCAATTTTTTTAGATATTTGTTTTAGTACTAATTATACTACCGGGCCTACCCTGTAAATAATTGTGCAGAGCACCAGCTTGTTTTTGCTTTTGGGTTTCCTTCTTTAGCTTTTGCTTTTTGTACTGATGGCCGGACAATTTTCTTTGCGCGACAGACATTCTAAAACAACAAATTAAACAATGTAAAATACGCTAGTTAAAATAAGCCGGCGTTGCTAAAAATAAAAATTGAAAAAATCCAATTAATCAGTGTCTGTCTCACGGTTTTGAAAAATAAAATGCCTAGTTTTAATTACCTACTTAAGTTATTTTTAAAGATAAAATCGAATTTCTTAACGTTTTGGGCTAATTTTCAACTCCCCCTTTTGGAAAAAATAGTTACTACTTTTAGTAATTAAAACTAGGCATTTAATTTTTTTTTAAACTGTGGGACAGACTAAGCCACCGTCACTGACTAATTGTATTTAAAGATTTTTCTTTTTTTATCTTTTTTATGTTTATTACTACACAAAATTATAACTTATTAATTAGTAGGATTTTTTCAAAGATTTTTTTTTTGTGTGGTGGATCCCAACAAAATTACGTGTATATTTGACCGAAAATCCCCAAAAAACGCCATCAAATATTATTAAAAACTTGTGTCAATATAAAATTAACGTCAACATTTAGGCAATTAAAAACTGGGTTTGGTTCACCAATGCGGTTATTTGATTCGCGGAGCAAGTGTGAGCAATATTTCTCAAAAAGGAAGTATCGCTGAAAGACAGCTAATTCTTGCAAAATTACAGTTTCTGATTGGTTCTTCGGGATATAAGTGAAACAGTATTTAAATAACACTTACTATTTTTTTTTTTCAGAAACATGAAGAGTACGATGTCGCCTTGACGAAGTATAAAATCGCAATTCATTATGAACCAGATTCTGTTGCTTTATGGAATAATATAGGAATGTGTTTTTATTCCAAACAAAAATATGTTGCGGTAAGTAGGAGGGAGTGTAATATTTATTATTCTTTGTACATTATTTTGCTGTTATTACAATTAAGTGTTTTAATGAATAAATAAATATGTGTAACATCATCAAATATTATTTTTTAAAAATGAATTAAAAGCTTAGTTCATGTATCTAAGAAAATTTAACATAATGCAATTTTAAACAATGCAGAAAATTTCTGTTTTGCTGCATTTGAATATTGTCTGTTAAAAATTTTATTAAACAAAATGTGAAAAAAAGGTGGGTAATTTTATTGAAACCCTTGGGGATTTTGACAAATTTCCTCATAAAAAAAAGGAAAATTAGCTAATAACATTTAAAAAATCCCTATTTTAAAATGTTGTGCGTTATGTTCTGTTAATTCTAGATATTTACTTAAGTTTTGATTATATTATTGTTATTGTAAAATTTTCTTTTCTTTTCAAAATATACAAAAAAACTTATAGGCTAAGAGAAAATTATTCATATTACCTCATTAAATTTTTAAATAAGTTTTAAAGTAAAAATGTTATAAATATTTTTAATATCAAATTTTAAATTCAATTTATTTTTAAATTTGAGAAATTTATTCTGTATTTATCTAGATTTATGTATATATAGGTATATTAATTTTTATTTTATTATTGGTTGAGTTATTTACTGGGTAAGTTTTTACATTAGACCTTTCACTATATTTTAAATTATCCTATTATACCTAAATTATAATACAAATATGTGTTTTTTTTTAATTAAGTTTAAATGTCTGTCATATTAATTTTAATATCTTAAATCTACTATTGTTATATATTCACATGGCAACACTAATTATCTTTCTTCATATTGAATGATATATTAATTAGTTTAAATTGATGGCTATTCATTTTTGATTGATTACAGTCTTTTTTGTTGTAATTTTGATTTTGTTTGTTTCATTTTTTCTTTTCCTAAAGTTTTGCATTTTATTTCCAATGAATATCTGTTTACCTATTTTAATCTCTTACCCGTGGTATTATTATTTATTTTTTTTTTTGATAGTAAGTTATTTTATTTACTTTTCCTATTTTTTTCCTCTTGATAGTACACTTTCCTTATTTTTTCCCTTTCTTAATATAGTCTGGTGATAAAGGATATATTTAATGGTATCTTTTCTTTTAATTTTTTACATTTTCTTTATTTCTCTGATTTATAAAAGTTGTATTTTTTTTAATCCATAGAGAAATTTTGATTAATTATATACGATAAGAAAAAAAATATCCTTTATATTCCGCACCTTTTATATTAATCTTGTCTATAATGATTATAAAATTAATTCTCCTTTATTGGCAAAACTACCCAAAGTATCTATCTGTCTTTTTTTTATATAATTAAAAAATTCGGGAATATTATTATTTTTTAAAATCTTTTTCCAATTTAAAAGCGTTATAGAATTCATACTTTTACACAAAAATTATTAAATTAATAATTTTGTTTTGATTGCTGTTGCTTTTGTTTTAATAATGTCTTGTATAGACAAAAATTTGGAACAGCTCTGAGTAATTTGGGGTCACCAATATTTGCTAACATAGTAATGCGCGACTTATTAACAAGCTGTGTGGAAAAACTACCTTTTGTTCTCCCATTTCTCTATTTATATGTCGATCACATATTGTTGGCAGCACCAATTGATGGTAGATGTAATGCTGGAGGTGTTCAATAATTATGATGAAAATATATAGTTTACCGTAGAAAAATAAACTAACAACCAGATTCCCTTTCTAGATGTGAATGTGTTGAGGAAGGAGGATATTATTGTAACGGAGTGCTATCGAAAGGAGATACATTCTGATAGAATATTAAATTTTTGTTCTAGCCATTCGTTAACTCAAAAAATAGCCATTATTAAATGACTTAAAATGAAAATTAATAGATTGTATTCAGATGAGTTCAAAGAAAAAATTTAATGAGGGCTAAAAATATATTACTTAAAAACAACTATCCACAGATATTGATTAACAAGTTGTTGGTTCATAATGAAAGGGATGATAGGTTGGGTAGTCCTATAGAAACATCTTACTCCAGATATTACAAAATACCATTCACTGAAGGGCTATCTCATGCTATACGGAGTATTCTAGAATCAAATAATGTTAAGGTGACTTTTTATAATAACAAATCGTTAGCAGCAATGTTTACACAAACAAGAATGAATTACCTTAGACCTTAGGTGTAATGTAATATATCAAATACTATGTGAGTCTAATAAAGTATATATAGGGCAAACAAAATAATGGTTAAAATCCAGAATGAAAAATCACATGTACGTTGTAGAAAAACATAAACAGACAACAGCATTGTCTAATCATGTAGTAGAGGCCAATTGTATTTTTTTATTTGATGACATTAAAATATTAGCCATAGAAGAAAATTTAGAAAAACATTTATTATTAGAAATGATGTATATAAAATGTAATAAAAATGCGGTTAATTTATGATCCGATGTAAATGGTTTAAGTAATTTTTTTACATTGTTACTAAATAATTTTTTGGATGGGTGAGTTTGTGGAGACGTTGTCATTTGGTATGATAGATATGTGTAGTGGATATGGTAATTATTGTAATATGTAGACTTTAATATGTATTTAAAAATTGTAAGAGAACAAGTATGGCAGACAATAGGTACCTATAAGAAACAGGGTATATGTGAGGTTAAGGTACTCTTCTTCCTCTAAAGAGGCTGAGAAACACAATGTATACCTAGGATCTGCCTTTAAATGATCTATTGTTGTTCAATTTATTAGGTACTTTGGCAGTCGAAGAAGAATATGTAAAATTTAACCTAAATATAGATTGCTGGTAATTGCTGGCAATTCTTTTTTAAAATATTTGTACATTTTATAAAAAAGAGCATTTTATTATATACATTGAATTGTTTTTTAAAATGTTATATGAATTATTTGATATTGACGAAACCGTGTTATGGTGTAAAAATATCTGGCTATATTGGTATGTGTGTTTTGACGCTGTCTCAAATCAATAAATAATTTGTATTACATCCATTGTAGATTCTGATGAAGGCATATAATAAATGCAGAAACCGGTCAATGTAGATAAATAGTAGTTGTTATTTTATGTCCAAATTACCCACAAACCTTCTTGTTGTAAAGTTGTCGATGTTAGTGACTTTTGTATCAAACTGCAAAAATATCCTTTTTCTGTTCTGTGAAAATATTCACTTACCTAAGCCACACTATGGGGAAATATTCGAATTCTTCTTTACTGGCGAAACATACCAGGACAAAGACACGGCAAAGCATTTATAACCAGGCCGTGTACAAAAAGAGTTCAGCAACTGCTTACGCTAAGCAACAGGGTTACTCACAGTGCACCAGTGAAGGAACACCTACAAAAAATGTGGTTGTTCGAAGGTGACCTGGGATGCAGGCTCTGCGGAGAGGCGCCGGAAACAGCGGAACACATACTTTGTCAATCCGAGGCGCTGGACTGCAAAAAACCAAATATCTTTGCGGAAACAAAAACTGACTCGAGAACACTTGCATATGGTCATAGAACTCTATCCAACACAGGAATCAACGGAAGGGAAGGGGAAGGATACTTTGGCTGCAGTGTTACTGTGACTGTATCAGGCAGGTTATAACGGGGTTCACCCTATCATTAAAATAGTTAAATCAAATTTTATTGAATGAAACAAAAATCGAATAGTAAAATACATATATTCAAAATAAGCAATATTTATGACTCTCTTTTCTGGGCGGGGAAGTAGAGTAGTTAACCAGATAAATCCAATAAAACTTAAGATTAAATGAATCAGAAAAAACAAAGACATATACAGCAATCGCCAATTCAAATCATACAAAAATATCAAACCAACTAATTAGTTATTATTGGGCGCCACCGTCTTTTTTTTAAGTTTAAAATATACAATAATTCTCCGTAAGTAACAAACAACTGGCTACCTTTAAAAGATGGAAAATAGATAGTTATTTAAACGGCCAGAAACAGAACAAAAAAATATATCAAGTCTCTCTTCATACATATGATAATTTTGAATCATTTGATATAGAGGTGGGGCAGTAAGTAAATTAGTACGGGCTGTTGGTAACTGTAATGTCATGTTAGATCTTGAATTAATTCTTGGTACATGATATAAAATTCTTGATATAATTGATTCAGAACTTATTGTATTGTTAATAACTTTGCAGAAACTGTGCAGAAATTTAATCGAGTACATGATACGCCTCTGATATAAACTACTCAATAAAAATTTGGTCAGTAATTCATCCTGGGGTGAACCCCGACGGGGGTAAATACCATAAGTAAAAAAATGTAACGTTTTGAGTTATCTTACGCTGTACTCTCTCTAATTGAGTCGTTACTCATACGACTGTTTCAATAAGAGCGCAATATTTCAAGGTTCAATAAAATATGCTTTTCTGTAGCAAAGTATTGAAATATTTATTGAGTTATAACGTAGATATATGGGAGTTATGTATGGAACAACACATCTGGTAAATGGACGCCACGGCTTTGCTGGCAAATGCGTATTCTTTTGGCGAAATTTTGAATACCGGTGTTGCATACATGTGGTGGTATTTCGTTTATATATCGTCTAATTTCGGTCTTCAATGCTTCGGTGGTCGCGGACTTATTGGCATAAACCTGTGACTTCAGATAACCCCACAGCCAAAAGTCCAAAGGTGTTAAATCGCAAGAGCGTGGCGGCCAATTCTGGTCACCAAACCGAGAGATGACACGACCAGGAAAAGACTCGGGAAAGGCCGTCAATGTTTCACGGGCGGTATGGCAAGTGGCACCGTCCTGCTGAAACCACATGTCGTCGAGAGCAATATCTTCCAATTGAGGCACAAAAAACTGGGTTTTCATAGCACGATAACGTTTGCCATTCACGGTTACTGCTTTACTTGCCTCATCTTCGAAGAAAAACGGCCCAATGATTTCTCCAGACCACAATGCACACCAAACAGTGACACGTTTTGGATGCATTGTTTTCTCATGAATCATTCGTGGATTTTCTGAGCCCCAAATGCGGCAGTTTTGTCTATTAACGAAGGCATCGGGGTGAAATTGGGCCTCATCACTGAAAACGATTTTGTCCTCAAAATCGGCATTCACTTCTTGTTGTTCAAGGATTCAATTGGTGAACTCTGTTCGCTGTGCATGGTCTGTTGACAGAAGTTGTTGACTCAATTGGACTTTGTAGGCATGGAGATGCAAATCTTTAGTGAGAATACGCTGAAGAGTGGCTGTTGTAACGTCCAATTCTTGTGCACGATGACGATTCGACGTCCCTGGACTCTCGGCCATGCTCTCGCGAACTGCCGTGATGTTTTGTTCTGAACGACCCCTACGAGCTCGTGTCGTGTGTTTCACATCACTAACCGAACCAGTACTTTCGAATTTTTCCATTATTCTTTTTACAGTAGATGCATGAGGAACATTATTTCGACCGAAAATTGGGAGCACTTTACGAAACGAGGCCATCAAACTTTAACCATTTTGATAATAATGTATAACAATCAGGACGCGTTGTTCTGTCATGTAATGCTCCATGTTTACTAACTCCCATCTATCTCCTATCGATCTGGCATGTCATAATCTTGTGACATCATGACAGCCAAACTGGCGCGCAATTCAAATCTTGCGCTCTTATTGAAACACCTTTTATATAGGGCTCCAAACCGTAGAAGCATAATCAAGTTTACACCGAACAAAAACCGTATAAATGATATTTAAGGGTTTTGCATTACGAAAGTCTTTAGTATTACGAAATACAAAACCTAGGCTCTTATATGCAGACTGGGTGTTTACATGAATATGTTCCTCGAATGACAATTTGGAGTCAAAGTTAACGCCAAGATCTTTAAATTGTGTAACCCTATTTAAAACAATGTTGTCAAGCTTATAGTCAAACATTTCAGTACTTTTACACCAAGAATAGGACAAGATATTACATTTACTGATATTTAAAGGTAGATGATTATTTTCACACCAAGTATTTAACTTATTCGAATTATCTTGCAATTTTGTACAATTTGAAATAGCCTTGATTTTAGTATATATTTTAAAATCATCAGCATATAATAAGTAATTGACATCAAATAATTGTGTTATATCATTAATCAAAATAACAAAGAACAACAGCCCAAGAATTGAACCTTGTGGAACTCTTGATGATTGCGAAAACTTTTCTGATTTAAGACCTCGGTATTGAACAAACAGATCTATCATTGAGATAGGATCTAAGAAGTTCCAACAAAGCTGTAGACGTACCAAATACATCTAATTCTGACAATAACAATTTGTGGTCAAGCCAGTCGAAAGCTTTAGAGAAATCAATATAGACGACGTCTACCTTTCCCTTATCTAATATTTCAGAAATATATTGTGTCTTTTCCACAAGGTTCGAAGTAGTGGAGCGCACAGACATAAATCCGTGCTGATGTGGAGATATCAAATTTTCAGTGTGGAAGTAAAGATGATCATGAATAATTAATTATTTCAAATACTTTGAAGAAATTACAAATAATAGCGATTGGCCTGTAGTGAATTAATGTTTCCTTTCTTAAAAACGAGACATATTCTTGATTCTTTCCATAACTGGTGAAACTTATAACATTTTAGCATAAAGTTAAATATAATATACAATTGGCGAGTATTATTGCACAATCTCTTACTAAAACGGCGGGAATATATAGTTAAACTACGACGTGCTAAAGACTGTTTTGAAAGACGTTTGAAATTCTGTAAAAAAGCAGATTGTATGATGCTGTAATAGTGGATATGGGATATGTTATACAAACATATTTTTCTTAAATTTCTACCTGTTTATTCAAAGTTCGTTTAAAGGTTCGTAATTTTATTAAAAATATTTTATAAACTATTTAGTAATTCTCATTCCTAAAGTTTATGCATGTTAAAACTATACACATCCATATTGTATACATATACATTAAATATTTTAACTAGTAAGGAAAATTTCTTAAATTTTTATTTAGATTATATTGGTATTATCTAGGTCATCTTAGTTGATCTCTGTTGGATTAATAAATTTCTAAGGCGATGCATTTGAATATTTGAATATACATTGTGTATTTTCCATATGATAAATAATTTATGACTATACAAGAAAATATAGCTTCACTTTAAGGATCAATTTTGGTATTGCTACTTTTTCATAATTCAATTGCCATTTTCATTACTACAAAACCAGTTGCAATGCAATAGCCAAACGTTGAAAATGCTGACAACGATATGAATGTGAAAATAACTTAACGTACACGTGTGTCGATACAAAAGTTACGAAACGGCAATCGTATTCAATAATTTAGATGGTAACCCAAGTTAAATTCGGCGACCTCGTCTTTCGAATGAATAACACAAAAATACCTATTAATTCTGTTACTAAGGGCGAAAACACAACACAGCGGTGCGACGTCGCATCGCAGAAATCAACGACGTCGTAGAAATTTGCGATGCGACGTCGCTTAGTACAAATCCTGGGCGAAACCACAACATTGCGGTGCGACGATGCATCGCAAATTTCTACAACGTCGTTGATATCTGCGATGCGACGTCGCACCGCAGTGTTGTAATTTCACTTATGAGATCGGCAATGATTCTCTCAAGCAACGCACGCGCAAATCACTGAAGTCTGGTTGTCTTTTATACGCGACTTTTGGTGGTATTATTGTCAACCTATAAATCTTTTATTGTATTTTGCGTGTTATTGTTAATAAAATATTTATTTTTATATTTATGCATATGGCTAGATTTGTACTGCGGATTGCGAAACAGAAATCTCGTTTATATCCTTTAGTATTGTATAAAAATGATTTATTTTATTGGAAAAAATGTTTTATGTTGCCAGCAGCTTATTTGGTTTTTATATTTAATTATAACACGCCATACATACATCAAACGTGTCGCTTCTGGTATACGTCTTCTGTGGCCGTGCAATGAACGTTCATCGCATCGCATTGCGGTGCGACTTCGTTTTTGCGATGCGTCGTCGCATCGCAGTGTTGTGGCCTGCAACAGACGTAGGACACGTATTGTGCGGTCCACATCTCACTAGAAGCGTCTTCTCTGCGATGCCGTAGCGATGAAATTTTAACGTTGCGTCATCGCATCGCATCGCCGTGCGACGTTGTTTTTGCGATGCGACGTCGCACCGCTGTGTTGTGTTTTCGCCCTAAGAGTGATAAATGATAAGTAGAGCCCGGATTGGAGGTGTACATGACGATATTTCTCACAAATAGTACACCGAATTTTTTTGCCATCAAACTCTAACTCTGGGATATCGTGTATCCATCGTTCTGCAGTACTTCGAGAGAGAAGTGGACGAAACATTTTTGATATGTTTTACGACAATATTCTCAATGAACCCTCGGATTCGGGCTCTACTGATAAATAAAAGTAAAATTATGCAAACTAATAAAAATTATTTTCGTCACGATTATCAACAGCTAAAAGTGCAACTTCCTATTGCGTAGTCATAGAAAAAGTATAGTATTTTACTCGCTTGTAATGGCTATTACGCATTCAGATGGATTAAACTTCATGCTCATGAGTAATTGCCATCGTTACATGCTCGTTGAATAATATATATTTTTTAATTAAATTGTCAGTTTAAAAATAGCCTATGTCTATAATAAATTATTATTCGTTGATGGTTGATGAACTACTGGAAAAAGTTTAATAAACGCATTAATGTTTAACAGACTTCCTCTTGATTTCTGTTATTTATAGGGTCAACCATGGCTAAAATGAAACAAAAATTGAATCTTTTGAAATCTTTTAAATTTTTTTGCCCTATTTGATTAAAAAAAAACTGTAGTATCTGGTTGCCGTAGTGCAAATAGTTTTTGAGTTATCGTGATTTTAGTTTATTCATAGTTCAGAATAAAAAAAAATAGGTTTCTTTGTGAGGTAAAACACAAAATATTCGCAACTAATAAACAGTTCTGCATATATGAGATTTTGTTTAAGTATTAGGAATAGTTTGCGCCTATTTTTATGGGAAGTCAAATGGTTAAATTATCAAAAAAAATAAATTTTAGTTGGAGCGTGTATTAAAATGAAATATTAAATTATAAATTCTTGATACTAAAAGTAAACACCATGTAAAATATTATTTCCACACTGAACATGGATATTTGTAACTGCATTGCTTCAAATATTTATACAACTTTTTCAAACACATTTTTTTACCTTCCCCCGATGTTTATAAGGTCTGGTAATTTTGCGAAAACATCGATTAGAGATATGGAAGAAATATTCTACTTTTTTTAAGTGTTTTTGTCGCTGTCTGACAATAATCCCATTACTTGCAATTTGGTGGTCAATTACTTTTTCATTAAAGTCTTTTATCTTCTTTATTAATGCCCTTTCTATGGTAAGCATAGCTAAAGAAGATAACCTTTCCTGACCCATGGTATTTCTTAAGAATGTCTTTATTCTTTTTAAGGTGGAAAAACAACGTTCACTTTCGACGGTAGTCATAGGGAGAGTACACAAGATTTTTAACAGTTTGACATTTTCAGAAAAAGTATTGCACAAATTATTGTTAATAAAAAGCTGTAACAAAGCAACTGCACCTTCACTATTGGAAAAATCTTCTCGGCTATATAATACTTCTAATTCAGTTTTAAGTTTCAAATGATTTATGACTGGATACTCCGTTTTAACTAATTTAAACATATTTCGAGGAAAGCTTTTTTTTATAATCTTTAAATCGATCTGCGTGAAATAACTGAGTCATTGCTAAATGATTACTGTCTGTTTTTGACCTCAGATGTAATTATATCACAAACTTCTAATGAAATTCTCCTTTTTGATTCTTCCGTTTTACATATCTGGGCAGACTGTATGGATGTCTCCTCCAAATAGTTATTCAAAATTTTATTTCTGATGTCTTCAATTTTACTATTACACCAATACACTTATTTACTGTTATGACATCGATATTACATTTTTGTAATTGATTGAACAATATATCACAATGAGGCATAACTAAGTGAAAAAAATTTAACCAGTAAAGAAAAAGTTCATTTTGTAAGTAGTTTTTTTAAACCAATAGCTTGGTTTACAGTGTTGTTTTCTGATTCATTATCAATGATTTCTTCTAAACAATCTAATAATTCTGTTCGATAGGTATAAACAGTCTCTATGCACTTTGTATTAAAATTCCATCGTGTTGGAGCCGCTTTAGGTAATCTCACCTTAACAACATTATCTAACACGGCTGTTCTTTTTGGCGATTTTCCAAAGAATGAAGAAAAGCTATGTAAATTAGCAAAAAAAAATTTTATGCTTTTATCCTGACTTGATGCTTTTTGTAAAATTAAATTTAGTTGATGAGCGTAACAATGAATAAAATTTGCTGAAGGATAACTTTTTTTAATTTTGGCTTGTACACCTCCAAAAGCACCACTCATTACTGATGCTCCATCGTAACTTTGTGCTATCAATTTTTCAGGACTTTCATTAATTTTCAGACATTCTAACTCTTTTAAAATTACATCTGTGAAATGCTGGGATGTCGTTCCTTGAGGCTGAATAAATTTCCAAAATCTCTTACATACAACACCGTCTAAAACGTATCTAAACACAAAAACTACTTGTACTTTATTGGAACTATCTGTGGTTTCATCCACTTGAACTGCAATGAAGTCAGATTGATTAATTTCAGATTTTATTTCTTCGTAAATAATCGCCAGTATCGAATCTAAAAGTTCATTTTGAATTGCCTTCGAAGTGCCCTTAAACACAGTACTGTTTTGCAAATGGTCTTTAAAAATGGCATCTAGTTCAGACACAAAATTTACTAGATCTCGAAATATTCCCGGGTTATCAGAGGACTCAGTTTCGTCATGTCGGCGTAGTGCTAGCTCAAAAGCTCCACAGAATAATACACAGTCTATTATTTTATTTAAAATATATCTATTTTTAGAAACGTTTTCGCTGTAAGCTTTTAAACTTTTTCTATAGACACTGTCTAACTGCATTCTAATATCAACTGTACCAAGTGTTGCTAGACTACAACAGTTATTCATATTAGTATCATAATAGCCCATCAAAGCTAATATATTGTATTTTCTAATAGATAATGTTAAACTGCAAAAGTTTTCTGAATATAAACATTTTAACGAAACTTTAAAATAATCAATTCACAATTAACCAAATGAAAGTTTTTTTTTATAAAGAATGTCATCTTTTATTTTTATTTTTTTTTATGAAAAAACGTATTTTTGTTTTAAAAAACAAATTACAACCTTAAATTGTAGAAGTATTCACCATCCTACCTCGATTTATTCATTACCTTCACGATATATTTTCAACTGTATTCGAGCCTCAGTTGACACTATACTATAATAAATATAACGATACAAAGAACCTAATAAAATATGATATATGGAAGGATTAGTATAATCTTACAATGAATATTTCGCTCGATCTGTTTCAGGCGATAAGCTGTTTGAAAAGAGCTCTCTGGGTATCGCCACTAAACTGGAGAACCCTATTCAACTTGGGATTAGCGCATCTTGCAACATCTCAGCCGGCATCTGCCTTCAACTTTATATGCGCTGCCGTAAATCTCAGACCAGACGTCGCTGAATGCTTTGCTGTGCTTGGATGTAAGTAATAGGTGGTTATGTTTAATTTATTGCAACCGTTTAGTTTTATCTTTCCTAAATACGTATACTATTTGTCAAAATATTAATCTGACATGGTAAGCAATAAGTGTATCCTTCTGATGGTCAGTGGTATTACCCGTCAAACATCACTGAGGTCTTGCAGGTTTACTTCAACTCAGGTCGGGGCTTTTGTCCGCTGAGTAGTTGTTTTCTGTAAATCTTATTCAGTATATAGTTAGCGCACCAAGGTTAAAGGTCGCAGCCCTTGGTACCTGCTTTACAGGTCGCTATTAGTCACTACGACATCAGTTATGTCTGACGGGTAGTAACATTGACCACCAGAGGGATACTCTTTTTATTCACTATGTCTGTCTTGCTTAGTATCCTTTAGGCCAGCCTGGTTTGCTATTATTATTTGTCATTTCTATTACTTATGGCATCCTGACGAGAACATAACAAGTTTAAAACGGATCTGTCTAGTGAGGAATGAGGGCTACCGTTTTTAGGCTCACCAGTTGCGCCACTGGCGAGTAAGGTAGATGTCAAAAGTTTTTGTTAGGCGCGGAACAAGTTTATAGGCTTTTATTATAAATATTTCGTACACCAGTAAATAAAAATCTTGTTAATTATGACTCAGTGTTGTGCAGTCCCATTTTGTTTGGAAACAAAAGGCGGATATATGTTTTCGAGAGACAAAACTCGCCTAAAATAGTGGTTGGTAGCGATTCACAGGGATAACTTTACTCCTTCGAAACACTCGCGTGTTTGTAAGAAACATTTTAATCCTGACGATTATGCGTTACCAAAGGAGCCTACTACAGAAAATCGTAAATAATAATCATGCACATTCATTGTTTTCATCATGCTCATGCTTGATATAACCTAACCTTAATGACATAAGATACCTCTGAATTAGCTGTTCTTTATATCTCCCATATTTCATCAGAAGTATTACAATTTTTATACAAATCAGTAAAAACTCGCGTTAAAAAGCCATAATAAACATTAACTTCAGTGACATTTGAAATTTCTGTATCTTACACTACACTTGCGCTTCTTGTGGTGAATTCAAGCACAGTAGCTCTCATTGACAAATGATCTTAGCTACCAAACAAGTGCAAGTTGCAGGTTGCAGTTGGGGCTTCTATCAGCTGAGTAGTTGTTTCCTGTAAATAATATTCAGAAATGATTATATCTACTTAAAAAATAAAACATCACTTCGTGGTCGAGTGTTAAGGACACGTGCCTTTCACCCTGGAGCCCCAGGTTCCATCTCCGGTCGAGGAACTAGGATTTTTTTCTAAACCAGAAACTTAGAATACTTGGACATTGGATGTGTGTCCATTGTCTCTAAATGGAAAGCCCTCTCTCACACAAGGTACCTTGCGGTACCTTCATGGATACAGGGGGTTATTTTATCTGTGGTGTTTAAAATCTGGGAGAGTCGATATTCCATACATGTTTTTTTCATGAAAATACTTCATGTATCTCGAAAATGGTGCGTTATTGGACACATGTTCACATGAATTTTTTTTATCAAATAATTCATGTTCCGAATTAATTTATGCCTAATTAGGGAAAATTCTGTATACAGGGTGGTGCAATAGTGCGTCTGACTTCGATATGTCGAGTTCTATGATAGCTAGAAATTTGATTTAAAAACATAAATAAACTAAATAAAAAAGTCTGTAACCGATTCTACAGGATCAATTAACATTTTTTTTAAATGGAAACCTCTTTGTGGCCTCCTTCCACTGTATTATTATTGACTCTCTCCCAACAATTTGGATGTAATGATTTTTTTGTTGAAATTATGCCATTTATACGTGTATGTTAAAAAAATCACTACAGTCATAAGTATCAATTAAAATATGTTGAGACATCTGTGTGATGGCACTGAGCCATTTTCACGTCCTAAAATAATTTTTAAATTTACAACTATTTGAACTGAATTTTCTCAATTTTTTCAAAATGAACACTCTGTATATTTTTGGACAATGTGATGTAGAATTGAAAAACGAACATTTTTTTGTACGTACATCCCTATGGCTATTTGTAACCATTTTCGATTTATTGAACAATAACTGCAAAATTCAGCAAAAATATTAAAAATATATATTTTTTGTAATTCAAGAGAAGATATTATGAAAAGTGCTCCACATGTTGCCAATTTTGATTGAGACACATTTCTATGCGTCTTTGGAATGAGGTTTCTACTGTTCATAAAATTGCCGGAGTGATATTCCTAAAAGCATTTATTATCCTTTCCTGCAAATTTTGGATTGTTGTTGGTGTGACAGTTTTATGGGTATCATATAATATTATTATAATACCTTCTCTTGAATTATTTAAAAAAAACCTCATTTTTATTTCTGAATTTTGTAGTTATTGTTCAATAAATTGAAAATGGTCACAAATAGCCATAGGAATATACGTACAAAAAATGTTCGTTTTTTAATCCTACATCACATCGTCTCAATATATACAGGGTATTCCATTTGAAAAAAATTGAGAAAATTAAGTTCAAAAAGTTGTAAATTAAAAAATCCTTTTTGACCACCCTGTATACTTTTAGGAAGTGAAAATGGCTGTGTCATCACACAGATGTCTCATAACTGGTACTAACACATTTTTTTCTTAAAATCGATAGTTGTGATTGTAGTGATATTACTTCCTCATCTCTCGTGAGGAAGTTATGTATTCGTGAAAAAAAATTTTGAATTTTTTTTTTGCATTTTTGGACGATTTTCGACAAATTATGACGATACACAAAATTTTAGACAGAAAAAATTTTCTGTCTGTGTGTGTGTCTGTCTATGTGGTTCTCGATAGCAGCTACAGTTTTTGAGATAAAGCTTTCAAATTTGGTACACACATTCTAGAGGTCAAGGAAGAGATTGAGTTCGTTGATGAGCAGAATGGGTACCAATGTCTAAAAAAAAATATTAGTTACATTCCACCAATGTGACTTTTTTGAAACGTCAAAACGTGACTTTTTTGAAACGTCAAAAAATGTGACTTTTATGAAATGTCAAAAATTACTTTTATTATAAACTTCACGCCACACGCCGAGTTTTACTACGGTGAGGAAGTTCTGATCACCAGGTAATAATTGGCAGCGGTTTTTTTAATATACACGTGTAAATGGTATAACTTCAACAAAAAAAAAAAATCAATACATCCAAGCGGTTGGGAGAGAGTCAATAATAATACAGGAGTGAAAGGAGGCCACAAAGAGGTTTCAAAAAGTGTTCTGACATACATGGCATTTCATTTAAAAATATGTTACTTGACCCTGTAGATTCGTCTTGGCTCACCCTGTATATTCGAAAACAATTTCCGGTTATGGAGTTTTTTGTCTAGTTTACTGTTTTTAAATCAAGTTTCTAGCTATCATAGAACTCGAGATATAGAAGTCGGACGCACTATTGCCCCACCCTGAATATTAACCTAATCAAAAATTATAATTAAAAGTGAATTTAATTATAACGTTCGCTTTATAAACTAAATTGCAGTTTTTAATTTTAAGATATACATGGTCATCCATCCATATGCGATAAGTAAAACAAGATAAAAAAAGAAAAAAGTGCACCATAGAAAAACAGCTAACTGATAATAATAAAAAAAGTCATATTGATAATCATTTTATTTTGCTTACTTATAATTTAGGTGTATGTCTATCTTTAAGTGTTTGATTACATTGTTGTGTCGAAATATTTTTCATATCTATATACCTATAGGTATAATTTGTGTTCATTTTTGGATATGATATTAAACTAATTTGTTTAAACCAAGGTGAGTTTATTTCCATTTACTCGGTTATTTTTAAGCAGGGTTTTAAATTGAAAAACACTAGAATGTCAATGGTGTAATATAATTATTTTAAAAAATACATTGGCAATGAACTCAACGGCTGATAGTTTCATTGATATTAACTACAAATTATAAAAATTGGTGTAACGAAATTTTGAATTTATAATTCTTTATTTATTAGACAAAAGAATTGTTTGCATTTAAATGTTTCAGAATTATTTTTTTAACTCCACACGAATTTCTACTGTTTAGGCCTTTCTCAAGAATACAGATGATGCTGACAAAGGCCTAAAAAGCCGAAACACATGTAGAGTTTTAATAAATATTTCTGAACATTTAAATGCAAACAATTTCTTTGTTTTTAATCATTTTAATACTGTATCACAAGGAACCGTCCACGCAATCATTTCACTGAATTATTTATTTATTTATTTTACTAAAATTATGAATGTTAACAAAGAAAATTAATAGTAACTTTTTGGAAATTTAATTTAAACATATTTTATCGCACTTTTTTGCGTATTGAAAGGACGCCTTATTACTTATCCATTGTTGCGAACAACGGAAAAATTTCGGTAAAAGTTTATTTTTAAATATATTTTATTTACTACATTATTGGAAGAAAAATTACGCATAATGACATTATAAATGCTAATAAATATTGACCTGTGCCAGTTTTTAGCAAATCATGTGATTAAATTCAAATAATAAGACAAGCCTGACCCAAGTCAGTATGCTGGGGCCAATACCTATCCGTTAGCGAATAGAATTTGATTTTTTTATAATTAATTCAAATATGAAATATTATAAAACTAGTTAAATACTAGTATTTATGAAGTATCATTTCTTCCAGTAGTATACAGTGTGTTCCATTTTGAGCAGACACACTCACTCCAATAGACTAAAACCAAAATTTGGCTAAAAGCAGAAAATTTTAATTAAAAAAAATTCAACAAGACTATCTTTTTTATGTGTAGTTTTGATTGTCGAACATTAAAACATGTTGACTAATTTACTTACCTCAAAAACAAAAGAAAATTAAGCGAAAAATGAAATACCTTATAGGTAAACTAGACGCGGCTCGTGCTGTAGAAATGCGGTGGTTGCAATTTGTGGAGATATTAGTAGGTATTATAATAAGTTACGTTACATAGGTTAAATATTACCAACTATTAAAGTTTTCTAGAAAAACATCTAATTTGCACAAGAGTACTTATCTTATAATAATATAGAATAACTTTTAGATTCATCAACATTAATTAATAATTGCTTGCGCCCCGTTAGATGATCCAATCATGGCTGCTGCACCATCATGTGTTTGAGCAATAAGGTTTTAAAGAAAAGCGCATTTTTCACATCACAACCACAACTCCACGTATGTTTATTATAAATGTTTGAATTAAATGTTCTATTAAAGGGCCGTTTTTTTACTGGAAACGGACTGTTTTATGTTTAAATTCGGAAGTCTTCCTAGTATTTTTATTTCAATTTTGTTGGTGGAAGATCGACTACAGACTGGCTCCACTATTAAACTTTACACAGAATTCATTTTTACTATAAAAAAATGCCGTTTATACGCGTAGACCTACAAAAAACCCTGCTGGCTAAAGCCCTGAAGATACTACTAAGCTACAGGGCTGCTAAGAGAACTGAAATTGTATTAACATGTAGTGTAAAATTATACTAAACCTGATAGAATGGTACCAAAAATAAAAATCACAGTTTTTTTTATATCAGTTTGTTAGGGAAAAAGAAATGAACGTTTAACCTTTACAAATATAGCTTTTGTCATCTATGTATGTAGTATGCATTACTGCTTTATTGATTATTTTGGACAAAATAATGAATGACATTGATGTTAGCACCATCTGTATTTGTTACATCCAAGATTCAAGTATATTTGAAATACTGTAGATAAATCAAGGTTAGTTTAGCTGCATCCCATCCACATATTTAGAAGATATATACCGCGCAAGAGAGACGTCGGACAGGCACAATATAGTAGGTCGCCATTTTGATATACTGCGCGCCCACATGGAGACAAAGTATAAAATATGCAACACAACATACACATTGGTTGTCCACATCCTAGGATGAGGTATAAAACAACTACGAAACAATAATTTGTGTATATCATATTCATAAATTGTAGCTAAGTAAATTGAGTGATCATCAGCTCTTGCTTTATTTGGTCTAAAATAAGAATTTTGCACTGTAGTTAACGCATATCTTATACAAATTTTACTTGACTTCTATGTAAATTAGCATTGATTATCAATAAAATTGAATTGTAATTAAGCATAACGTTAATTTGCAAACCTTGAAAGGAAAAGCTGTTAACAATATTCTCTTATTTTTAACTTTAGCTCATTTTTGCAACTAAGCCATAACACAAATAACAGCAGAAAATGAACAATGTATCTTGAAAAAAACACATTAAATTTTAAAGGTGTATATTTATTACAGATGACGTAAGCAATTTACTTTAAATCATGAAAAAAACCTTTTGTACGGAACTTCTTAAAGCTGATTCTATTGCCGAAATAACAAGACCAAAGTTCATTGAAATCGATTGAGAAATAAAGAATTGGCAGGCAAAACATCAAAGTTTGTTTTTTGCTCTAGATTTAAAGAAAGGCAAGCAGGCCTTTTTTGAATTCGCTAGATCTCCAAAACAAATAAACGGATATAACTCATTGTTGTGTTAAAATATAAAGGGAAGTTCATTCTTTCGAAATCTGTTCTATCATTTTGATAATTTTCAATTAAAAAGAACGTGCGCAAAAGAAGACCTCAGTTCAATTTCGTCCACCATCTTGAATTTTGATGTTTGGGCCATCTTATTTTTGTAGCCTATTCAGTCAGCTACCTATTGACATCAAGTTCGTTAAAATCGGCTGAGAAACAAAAATTTGGTATAGAAAAATAGAAAATACGATTGTTTCTTGGCCTACCCGGTATATCTACATTATTCCACATGTCTTCAAAAGATGAATAACTTTGTTGATCTTAGGTTATTACCGACTTTATATTGGAAATTCAACAAAACCTGGCTGAAAACTTATTCTGAATTTATTTTTAGATCAAACAGTATTTATTGAAATATGTTATTTCTTATTTATTGGGTTGCCTTTCATGTTTTAGATGACATTGCTTTTCTATGCATATTTTCGTCTTATGCATAGTATTAATACTCAGTGTTTTACTTATTTATTATTAATATAAACAAGATATCCACCAATAAACTTTAATAACTTTTTGCATATATCAATTGTTATATATGGATATACATACGAGTCTATTAACGGACAGATGGATCTACATCATTGGGAAATTTTTAGATAGATACAATTAAAAAGTATTAAAACATGGATACAGTGTATAAGAATGGGGTACTGAATATTAGTTCCCATTTTTATTTTCAAATTTACCAGAATATGTCATTCTAGTTTTGCCCACTGGAAGATATTATTAGTTACGATGAAGTATTATACGATACCCAAAAATGTAAAATTAAGCCGAGAAAAAACTACCCTTATGGATTTTTCAAAAAATTTCAACCAAAAACTGAATTGTTTTCGTTTTCAGTTGTTGGTGTATTCCCCTTGTTTGTTTTGAAGTGACGTGTTGTCAGTTGTAGTGAAGTGCAATTTAATTTCGGTCTTTCAGTCCGTTGATACATTTAGAGTAAAATGTATCACCTTGCCACATGCTTATCTTTGTATATTACGAATCCCGATGTACATAAGGGCACAAATCAAACTTCTCTAATTAATCATACCACTTGATAGAGCGAATCAAGAAGCATATTTGTCTTAAAAATCATGAAATTTTCTGTAGAACATATATTTTTAAAATAAATAAAGAAACGTACTTTTACATGTGCTTATATGGCAGTAAAAAAACAAATATCCTCATTTTCTTCGTTCGACTATGGCAGAGACGGGGGGACTAAGATTTCCAAAGTTAGAAAACATCATTACTTCATCAGTCCTGAGTGCAGGAACAAGGTTTTTAAACTCCCTGGATCCCGCAGTTCAAACATTATCGATAAAAGTAAAATTGGAAACCGTATCAGAAAACATACCCGGTTGATAAGAACAGATACTTGGCCGGTGACGGAGGCGGTCATCCGGTCGTATAGGAGCAGGGCGAAGAAAGCTGAGCTTTCACACTGGCGCAGCCTCGTTTCGCAAGGAAAATCGGTCGCATCCCTCACCGATAATGCAATTTCAAACGCATGGCTTTATAATCCAACGCTCTTGAAGCCATTCAGATTTATAACAGCCCTTAAAATGCGAACGGATTCATGTGCGAATAGGACGGCCATGAATAGAGCGCAACCAGTATCTGACCTCACTTGCAGGCAATGTCGTTCCTAATTGGAGACGTTGGGTCATATTTTGGGTCAATGCCGGGTGACAAAGACCCGGAGTATCAGAAAACATAACGAGATTCGCATCTCGTTATTGATGAGCTAGCAAAGCAGGTAAACGTGGTAATAATAATCAAGGAGCCTACTATTAGGCATCCCAATGGCGGGAATCTCAACGACGTCATACCATATCCCAAGCCTTTTCGAGTATTGTACATACTTTGGAATGCCAGATATCTTCTGATTTTCCATTTTTCACTTTTGTTTTTATTGTTAGATAGACCTTTGCATCTTCTATTGTGACTTAAAATATCTGATGTGGCCAGCACATAACTTTCTTATACCAGTATATATCATCCTGATGCAAAAAAATCATTCTATTTAATTCTTCACTTACCTCAATTAAATTTTAATTGCGTACCTTGAAATGTTTCATTAAAATTTTTAAATAATTAATTATCAGCGTCATTCGATATTTTTTTAGCACTTCAAGTATTAAAGCGAAATAAGCACTGAATCAGATTTTTATCACAACAATAAATAGTGATTGTCAAGGAAACGATTTCATAAGCAATTAGATTGTAATTAAAATTGTTATACATTAATAAAAATTCCTTAATTTATAATAATATTAATTGCGATTTCAGAAAAAAATAGCATAGCAAATGGGTATAGGAGGCATTGTTTTGGAAATATTGAAAAGTTATTTAGAAAACAGAAGGCAATATGTGAAAATTAATGACACCTTAAGTGAACCAAAAGTCATTCAGACCAGCGTGACAGATGTCACAATGCTTGGTCCAATACTATTTTTAATATGTATTGATGAAAGGTCTAAATTAGATAAAGTTTTCAAAATTATATCGTACGCAGATGATTCAATATTAATATTCATAGCATAAAGTTGGAATGAAGCAAAAATGGATTAATTGAACTAAGCACTGTGAACTGTTGATTAAATAATAGCATACTAACACTTAATGAGAAAAAACCAAATGCATGACGTTTTCCATTTCAAGCATGCAAAAGGAAAAATTATATACA
This sequence comes from Rhamnusium bicolor, assembly GCA_029963845.1. Taxonomy (NCBI): domain Eukaryota; kingdom Metazoa; phylum Arthropoda; class Insecta; order Coleoptera; family Cerambycidae; genus Rhamnusium; species Rhamnusium bicolor. Next base: position 3,417,849 of record JANEYF010003577.1, read on the forward strand.
CACACAGCAAAATGCCTTCAAAATAATACAAATGACTTCAGCTGTTAAAAAATACTACTTACACTGAAAGTGTAAAATACCTCGGTATTGTATTGGATGAGAGCTTGAGATGGAAGGCTCATATGAGTACCTAAATAATAGAATCAGGAAATACATAAATATATCTCTTTTACCAACTTCTCTGTCAACACAAAAGTATTGAACACGGTATTCGGGGCCTTGGTCGAGTATGTAATATAATATTGCATTGTAGTCTCGGGTGGTTTATATGACAATGCGTTAAATATGTTAAATATAACGTAAAACACAATTTTAAAAATAATTCATAAAAAAACAGACGATACTCTACCAGTCAGTTATATCAGGCATTTGAAATTTTGATTACCTATCCGTTAATTATACGTTGTCATCTATGTATATTATTCGTTCACAAACAAAAAAATTAAATTTCAAAAAATTTTCTCATATACATAATACAAGAAATAATTCATATAAAAACTTAGTTGTACAAAAAGTTACAAAAACACAATGTCAAAGATTTATACATTTTTTGAACACAAATTTTATAACATTTTGCCACCTAATAGAGATACAACAAATATGAAATTCTTTACTAAGACTGTAAATGATTTTTTAATAATAAATAATATTTTCTTCATTCTCTTTTAATATATGTATACAGGTGTATGTAAGTATTCTTTTGCACCTAATTTTTAATGTACATAATATACAGGGTGGGGCAATACATTTTTCAAGTACATTTTTTTAAATATAATACCATATATATCAGAACATTTTTTGAAACCTCTTTGTGACCTCCTTTCATTCCTGTATTATTATTGACTTTCTCCCAACCATTTGGATGTAATGATTTTTCTTTGTTGAAATTATGCCATTTAAACGTGTATATTAAAAATATCACTACAATCATAACTATCGATTTTAAGAGAAAATATTTTAGTACAGTTATGAGACACCTGTGTGATGACACTCAGCCATTTTCACTTCCTAAAAATGGGTGGCCAAAAAAGAATTTTCAAATTTACAACTTTTTGAACTGAATTTTCCCTATTTTTTCAAATGGAACACCCTGTATCTTTTGGACGATGTGATGTAGGATTGGGAAACGAACATTATTTGCACCTACATTCCTATGGCTATTTGTAACCATTTTCTTTTTTATTAACACGCTTTTATTAGCGTCACCTGTATGTTTGCTTGCTTGCTTGTTTGCTTGTTTGTTTGTAACCGACTCTTTGGACTCGATTTTGACCCACTTTAAACGGACAGATTTAATTGAAACTTTGTACACTTACGAAGAACCGGTAACAATACAATAATTTGATAAGTTTATATCATTATCCTGATCAGGATCGCCAGTCCTTTCCTCACGTATCCTCTGCGTGAGAGCAAAGGCTCAATATGTAAGTACATTTCATGATTGTTAGTTAGCTCGGTGATCGAGCTGGCTAAGGCAGTCGACGCGAAACGACAGACTCCTCGGGCGTGAGTTCAAATCCCACGGCTGAAATAAAAAAATATTTTTTTTTTCAGAAATATCTGTTGGATCGTAATATGTTATAATATCAGCATCAATAAGCAATATAAATATATTTTAGAAAAACTACAAAACACGCTTTCATATCACATCAAACTAAAAAAGTGAAAAATAATTATTAATATAAACTGAAAACAATAATGAACGAAAAATACTAGTATTATTGTGAAAAAAGCGTGGGTTGCTCGATATACGAAAAATATGGCACAAAGCGCCCCACGCTTTTTTCACAATAATACTAGTATTTTTCGTTCATTATTGTTTTCAGTTTATATTAATAATTATTTTTCACTTTTTTAGTTTGATATGCTTTAAAAGCGTGTTTTTTAGTTTTTTTAAACTATATTTATTTTTGAACAATAACTGCAAAATTCAGTAATAAAAATTAAAAATGAGGGTTTTTTTTTTTCAAATAATTCAAGAGAAGGTATTATAATAAGCGTGTTACATGATGTCCATAAAAACATCACACCAACAACAATTCAAAATTTGAAGTAAAGGATAATGAATGCCTTTAGAAGTATCACTCTGACAATTTTATGAATAGTAGAAACCTCATTCCAAAGACGCATAGAAATGTGTGTCAATCAAAATGGGCAACATGTGGAGCACTTCTTGTAATATCTTTACTAAATTACAAAAAAAAAGATTTTTAATTTTTATTGCTGAATTTTGCAGTTATTGTTCAATAAATCGAAAATGGTTACAAATTGCATAGGGATGTACGTACAGAAAATGTTCGTTTTTCAATTTAGTATCACATCATCTAAAAATATACAGGGTGTTCCATTTGAAAAAATTGAGAAAATTCAGTTCAATAGTTGTAAATATACACGTTTAAATGATATAATTTCAACAAACAAATCATTACATCCAAGCGGTTGGGAGAGAGTCAATAATAATACAGGAGTGGAAGGGGTTTCAAAAAAATGTTCCGATATACATGGCATTCCATTTAAAAAAATTTTAGTTGACTCTGTAGAATTGTCTTGGCTCACCCTGTATATTCGAAAATATAGACTTTTTTGTCTAGTTTATTTATGTTTTTAAATCAAGTTTCTAGCTATCATAGAACTCGACATATCGAAGTCGGACGCACTATTGCCTCACACTGTTCTATAACATATTCATATATTTTGCACTTTGCCATTTAGTCATTTATTTATTTATTCATTTTTATTCATTGGTTAGAATAGTGTGGAATAGTGAAATATAATTTTCTTATTTTACTATTGAATTGTAGGTACTATATTGTACTTGTAGGACACAATACAAGCTGGTTGCAGCTCAGCGTATTCTGTGGGGATAATTATTTAAATATTTATATTGTTAAATTCGATGGAAAATAAAAACTTACTTGATTTGATAAATTTATATGATATATTCATTAAATTTTAATTAATATTCAAACACCAATTAATGCAAAATTTATCCAGTAATATCCAAATCAACTGAAAATTAAACTCGGGATATTTGATATCAACCACAATTATTTGCCCTGTGAGGCTAATACAAAGGTTGCATGGAAAGCAAATTACCGAGAGGAAACATAATTTGTTTTTAAGTTTCTGGTAACGGGAATATTCGCAAAGTATATTAGGGAATATGCAACTTTGAAATTGAAGTTACAAAAGAGATTTTCAGCTGTATCGACTAGTATTAATACTGAAGTATATAAGATTTATAATCATTCAACTTGGAATTGAGCAATCTGAAAGTTTATCAGTCAATAGAAACGAATTTGTCAAACAAAATTTCCAAACTTTGAACAATTCCTTATACATAAGGAAATTAATTTTATAAGAAACAGTATTGAGGATCGAGATATAAAATAGATTATTGTTTATAGGTACGTAAAAAACAGTTGCAGGAAATTTTTCCGAGAAAATTTGTTTGTTTGGTTATTGGAACCATTTACTAAGGATATACATAAATACTATGAAACTGGGTAGCTACGTGTGTGGCTAATTTATTTAATTTCTAATTAAGTAAAGTGATAGGATTACCACTTTGTACCTTTTAAGTATAACTTTAAGTACTTATTACTGTTTTTGAATTACATAAATGTGTAGGTATAATTTTATGAAAAATCACAAAGGCTAGGTTATTTTTCAAATTAACAAAAACTTTTAATGAGTTTATTTATTTATATTTATTAGATTTGATTTTTAAAATATCTGTAATAATAATGGTAAAATTAAATTTATTACAGGGTGTCTCACCGGAAACTGCATCGATCGATATAGGGAAAACCATGTAACAGAACTTTTTTAAAATTTAGGTAATTACTAATGTTAGTGTGTCCAATCTAACAAAAATAATTACAAGCATTTGGTACTTCCGGTTATACAGGAAGTCGATAAAAACTTTTTTATTTTAAATGGAACACCTGTATATTTTTCGAAAAAATCATACAATTCTGAGTCGAAAACATGTCGCATATCTACCTAAACCCAGCCGTTTAAGAGATATTTGATGTTTTATAAAATATTTGAAGAGTGCAATGGTTTGTAAGAACCTTTATAACTTTCTTCGTGTAGGAGATCCTCATTTGCTTTTTGGTACATAGAAAGAACACAAGGTGAACTATGATCTACAGTTAAATAAAACAAATTTAATAATAGTATACCAAATGTTTCATATTTCACGTTACATAGGATGGGTATTGTAGGGGTTAAAGTTACAACTTTTTGAAATATTTGTAATTTTCTTAGTTTTTAAGAATTTTTCGTTAAAACTACTATCGACTTAACCATGATTAAAAACAATCAGCAATGTCAGTTATTCTCTATGTCAAAAAAAGTCAGTACGTTTAAATTACACCCACGAAGACTTTATGTGTATATCCAACACTGACGTAGTTTTCCACGAAACACCAAAACACCATATACTGCACTCGACGCGCGTTTCCCCAACCAAGTTGGCATCATCTGGAGATGATTAAAACTAACCTTATGCTAACAATGTATCCTATTTATACCTAAACTCTTGTCACGCTTCAGTGAACCGCGACCTATTAACCAATAATGAGGGCTATTTGGGATGACCCTCTGTTACTATTTATACTATTTTTATACTTTGTGATTTCTAAGCTTTCAAATGCATCCAGCTGTTTTGTATTTGTTACATTCCTAATTAATCTTAAATTGCTGATATCTATTTTATGGCTGTTCTCAAAAGCATGTTGGGCTACACTGGACTTATCTGTTCTACCATATTTGAAATGGGCCATAGGCTCTTTGAATCTAGTTTGAATTGATCGACTAGTTTGTCCAACATACTTTTGATTACATTATTAATATCTACAAACAATACACATTTTGTCAAATTATATAAAAACATAAAATTAGTTCAAATTTAAAGACTGGCGAAATCGTTAAATTATTCTGACTTTTGGCAAATAAATTGTAGGTTATGTTTTCACTTTTTCACCCATAAACAGGTAAAGTGTGTTTATATCTGAACGTCATTTCAACAAGCATGAGTATGACTAACGCAGTGCTGATTTGGTTCATATGAATTATAACGAAGACGTAACGGCATTCTTTCGTAATTTCGACAATATGAAAAATGTGATAAAGTATTATCAACATCATGTAACATATTTGCTACTCGATATCCACAAAAACATAAACCCTCACCAAATACTGTAAAATGGATATTGTCTAAATTTAGAAACTCTGGCTTTGTCAAGGCAGGAACTCAATAGAGGGAGCCTATTGTTGAAGATGAAAATGTAGAAATAGCAGTTCTGGGATATTTTCGGGCATTTCTAATGATGTCATTAAGAAACGGCTCTGAAATCGGGATTGTGCAAGGATTCAATTCACAGAATCTTAATAAAACATAACTTTCGCCTATTTTCATTCCATATGGTTCAACAACTAAAAGAAACAGATTTCCTAAGGAGAAAAAATTTTTGTGAATTTATTTTAATAAGGTATGAAGACAACGATTCCTTTTTGGAAAATATTGTTACGTGTTTGCTATCCACACAAACACCTATACTCGTAGATTCGTTGATTGAAAGTCCAGGTAACACTTACTCACTACTTTATTTACTAATTAACAATTAACAACAATAGATTAATCATTATCCTAATTATAATCACAACTGAACACTTATAAGTCTCTTTCGTATTTCTTCTTTACTCGTTCACGTTCGACTTCAGACTAAGTCTCGGCCCACCGTGCGTCTTATTTATACATCCATTTACCCGGTCTAGAGCACCAGAATATTCCCGGCCGTTCCCATACAATTCCAGTCTCATCTGACCAGTCTACACAGTCCAGTGGAGTAACACTGCCCCCTCCTTAAGCCTGAACGTCCCGATCAGGCAATTCATTATTCCCTGCATACTTGGCCAGTCTCTCTATATGCACCACCTTCATCTTAGATTTTGGATTTTGCTGAATTCTATATACAACGTCGTTTAATCTGGTGACGACAGTGTAAGGTCCTTCCCAAGGGTGGTGAAGTTTCGGGGACCTGCCTTTCTTTCGTTGTGGGTTGTATAGCCAAACCAACTCTCCCACCTGGTACCCTCCTGAATTAGCCTTAAGATCATAACGAGCCTTCATACGGTCACTTACTATGGTAATTCGTTCAAATAGAGCCCTGGCGTTATATTGCTTATTTCTTATTTGTGGCCCCATTCTTGCCGCGCAAACTTCACATTGGCGGCACCAAGCCTCCACATCTTGACGACTGTTTACCCAGTAGAAACGTTGTCTTACTTTTGTCAGGGTTTTGTTGATGCCAAAATGTCCGACAGACGTTCCATTATGCACTTGCTGAAGTACATCTGCTACGTGACACCTGGGGATTAACAACTTCCAAGTAACTTTCCTCCCATCTGGATTTTCCCACGCTCTCTTCAGCAGTCCATCCTCTATTATAAGGGAGTCCCATTGTGCCCATAAAGCCTTCAGCCGCACTGATTTATTTGAAATGATATTCCGCGAAGTACCAGCTCGCCAGTTTTCCTGCGACTTCTCCATTACTGCAACCCTCTCAGGGATGCGCTGACGACAGTTATTCTGAATATGGCCCACTCTGCCACACTTATAACAGCGCATGCGTCCTCCACTCTGTCTCCCACTACTTTGCTGTTGGGTTTGTCTCGGATCTTGAATGTTTAGCTCATGACAGTTCCTCTTAATATGGCCCACTTTGCCACACCTATAACAACGGATGCCTCCATTCGGCCTCCCCACTACTTTGTTGTTGGTCTTGTCTCTGCTGGGAGTTAGATTTTGTCAGTAGTTGGGTCAACATCTTGTGTAGATCAGATATCAGGTTTTGTGTTGTATTGTCTGGCTTGTCTTCCTCCACACTCACAGCTCGTACTCTCTGATTTGATTGTGTGGTATCCTTATAGGCAGCCTCAATCTCCAGTGCATGTACTAAAGCCTCACTACTAAACTTATGCCTGGACAACTTAAGAATGCGCCTAACTTCCCTGGTCCCTTATTCCATCAATAAATGTACCAACTGCTAACTGTTGTTGAAATTCCATTGGTGTATCAGGATAGGCTAGATGGGCTAATCTTTCTACCGCAGCTTCGAACTCCTGGAGGCTTTCTCTATCTCGTTGTCTGCGTGATTTGAGCTGAGCCTGATATACTTGGGCGAGATGTTGGTCGCCATATCTTAGTTCTAACGCTGCCTCCAAAATGCTAAAGTTTTGTTGCTGTGCGGCAGGAATTGTTTGGAGCAGGTCTAATGCTTGGCCCCTTAGTGCTAATACCAATGCTGTTGCTTTTTCCTCATCGTTCCAATTATTTGAACGTGCAGCTGCCTCAAATTGTCTCTTATATGTTGACCATGAACTTTGACCGTCGAAGGAAGGTGGTTGTAACCTGGTACCAGATGACAGTACTAACTGGCCACCCTTCTCTCTTAATTGTTGTTTAAGTCGGGCTACTTCTTCCTTAACTTCCGTTATTTCTCCTTCAAACTTTCCTCTAAATTCACTGACTTCTTCTTTAACTTCCATGACTTCAGCCTGTACATCTTCCTTCAATTGTTCAGTGACCGAGAGCATGACTTGATGCTGTCCCTCCATAATTTGTCTTAATTCTTCCTGGCGTTCCTTTCGTTGCTCTTCCTTTTCTTCCTGTCGTCTTATTTCCAGGCCTTCGATCATTTTTATCAAGTCTACTTTTTCTTCCTGGCGTCTTCTTTCTTGGTCTTCTTTTTCTTCCTGTCGTCTTCTCTCTTGTTCTTCTTTTTCTTCTTGACGTCTTCTATCTTGTTCTTCTTTTTCTTCTTGACGTCTTCTATCTTGTTCTTCTTTTTCTTCTTGTCGTTTTCTTTCTTGATCTTCCATAATTTTCCTTTGTTCGTCTTTCTCTTCCTGTCTTTTTCTTTCTTGATCTTCCATAATTTTTCTTTGTTCTTCTTTTTCTTCCTGTCTTCTCTATTGATCTTCCATAATCCTTTTTAATTCTTCCTGGCGTTCTCTTTTCTGTTCTTCCATTTGTTGCACCAATGCTGCAAGTAAGTCTTTTGTTTGTTTCTCCGCCATGCTTCTTATTGTTGGCATTAACTCACGACACGTAAATCAGTTCAAAATAAAGTTTATTACACTATAAAATCCGTAAAATGTTGATATCACGTCTATTTTAATAATGGATTGTTCCAGAAAAATCTCGAAACAGCACTAGAAAGTCTTTTTTAGAGTCTATACTTCTTTTGTGTTGACAAAATTTACTTATCTCCACTAATTGTGCAATGGAATGTTCGAGAATTTTCACGAAATATCACTAATAAGTCTTGTTTTGAGTCTATAACACGTTCCCGTTAACACAGTTTACGTATCTTCTGTGGTTTCCAAATCGAATGTTCTAGAATTGTCACTAAAAATCACTTATAGTCTTGTTTTCAAGTCTACAACACGTTCCCGTCGACACAATTCACGTATCTCCTGTTGTTTTCAAATAGAATGTTCTAGAATTTTCCCGAATTTGCACTAGTAGCCCTTTTTCTCAGTCTACAACACGTTATTACTAGCGACACTCGCGTATTTGCAGCTATTTCTAAATCGAATGTTCTAGAAACTTTTCGAAAATCCACTTTAAAGTCACTATTCAGTCCAGAAATAGTCTTCAAACACTGTCCAGTAGTTTAATTCTTCGTGTTACCACTAATTTCTGAGAAGAACACTGTAGAACCTTTTCGAATATTCCAGAAATTTCTCTTTCAATCCCACTTCTGACACCAAATTGTTACGTGTTTGCTATCCACACAAACACCTATACTCGTAGATTGAAAGTCCAGGTAACACTTACTCACTACTTTATTTACTAATTAACAATTAACAACAATAGATTAATCACTATTCTAATTATAATCACAACTGAACACTTATAAGTCTCTTTCGTATTTCTTCTTTACTCGTTCACGTTCGACTTCAGACTAAGTCTCGGCCCACCTTGCGTCTTATTTATACATCCATTCACCCGGTCTAGAGCACTCCAGAATATTCCCGGCCGTTCCCATACAATTCCAGTCTCATCTGACCAGTCTACACAGTCCAGTGGCGTAACAATATTATACGGATAGAAGAAGCTAAATTTACCAAAAATGGACTTTTTAATCGACACAATTAGCATTACTAGAGTATCTTTGATCCTCATGTGTTCAGGGAGTGAAACTTTTAAGAAAGTTGGCATTACAATTTTATAAGGAACATTTAAACAGTAAGTTAAAAAGGTTTCTTCTTCTGCTAATATATAGTTAAAATTGTTTGTTTTTGTAAGTGAAAGATATCTAAATATTGTACACAATTTGGAACATGAATTTAAAAAATTTACCTTAATTTTTTTTATGAGCACGATGATGCTCCTCCATAATGCGTAATTTATCAATAATGATTACTAGAAATATTTTATGAACAGTGGCTCGTCAGTAATGGATCTTTCCTATGACTTCCTCACTCGCCCGATTTTATTTGGGGAACTATTAAAGATAAAGTTTGACAGTTCATTAACAACCATTAAAGATTGTATGCAGAGAATGAGAAATGCATTTCAAAACCTAGTCCAAAGGTGCGAAAAATGTGTGGAGGTTCGAGGGCGGAATTTTGACCATTTATTGAATTAAATTGAAAATATACTTTTTAACTAATTTTATCTTTGCTATTTTAGCTTGTGCAATGCGATTTGGGTTTTGGATATATGTTTTTTTTTTAATTACATCAAATTATAATTTCTTCCTTGACAATGCCATAGTTTTTAAAATTATTCAATATGCGTTTTACAGTGTTTGGTGATGGTTTGTGCTTTTATGGATCTCGAGTTAACAAATGTGTTACATGTTCTTGATATTACTCTTCACATTCTCCGTAAACAACAAACATATTTAAAAAAGGCTTCGTGTGTTAATTTAAACGTGCTGGTATTTTTTGGACATAAGAACGGCTGCCATTGCTGATTTTCTCTAATCACGGCTAAGTAGATAGCAATTTTACAAAAAAATTCTTGAAAATCTAAGAAAATCGCAAATATTAGAAAAAAGTTGTAACTCTAAGCCCTACAATGTATATACTAGAAAAAAGACAATTTAATTTTACATAACTTGATGTAATAAAATATTGAATATTTGAACTACAAAAGCTTTCGCGGTTTGAAGTTGGCAAAGTGTAAAATGAAATATGGAACACTTGTTATAATATTAAATTTATTTTAACCGTAGCGCGTAGCTAACCTTGTGTTCTTTTTACCTGCCAAAAAGCAAATAGGATCTCCTACACGAAAAAAGTTATAAAGGTTCTTGCAAACCGTCACACCGGGCAACATTTCTATAAAATATCAAATATCTCCGAAACGTCTTGGTTAGGTACAGGGCATGCTACATGTTTTTGACTCAGAATTTTACGTCCCTCTCGAAAAATCAGAAATATATAGGGTGTTCCATTTGTAGATATCAAGTTCCGGTATAAACGGAAGTACCAATTGCTTGCAAATATTTTTGTTGGATTGGCCACACCGACATTAGTAATTTCCTAAATTTTCAAAATATTCTGTTACATACTTTTCCCTATATCGATCAATACAATTTCCGATGAGACACCCTGTATATTATTTTATTTATACAGTGCCCAACTAAAGCCCGCCCGACTAACTTTTGGACGATTTGAGTTAAAAGAGTCCGGACAAAATTGGGGTTGAATCATATTGAATGAACAGTTCATTTGATAATGAGTGATAAGTGTATCCCTCTGGTGGTCAGTGCTACTACCCGTCAGACATCACTGATGTCTTAGTGACTGATAGCGACCTGCAAGGCAGGTACCAAGAGCTGCGACCTCTTATCCTGGTGGGCTAAACTATATACTGAATAAGATTTACAGAAAACAACTACTCAGCGGACAAAGGCCCCGACCTGCGTTGAATTAAACCTGCAAGTCTTGTTTGGTAGCTAAAATCATTTGTCAATTCCTCAATAGACATAGACCGGTTTCGATCTTGTTATGTTCTCATCAGTGTGCTATAAGTAATGGAAATGACAAATAGTAATAGCAAACCAGGCTAGCCTAAAGCAGGCTAAGCAAGACAGACATAGTAAATGATAAGTGTATCCTCTGATGGTCAGTGCCAATACCCGTCAGACATCATTGATGTCTTAGTGACTGATAGCAGTGACGTTTTAAATACAGAAAATTGAATAGTCGATAGATTTTTGAAAAAATAAGTGCTCTTTGTGCTATGAACATTTTCTTATAAGCGCTTAATTTCTGAGATACAGGACGTTGAAACTGTTATTTAATAAATGTTTTTGTCGCATTTGTTAATACCCATATTTATTCCGAATTTGGCAGTGATTTATGTTAGAAAGAATCTGAAATAATGATGAGAAATTTGAACAAAAATATTACCACTGGTGCAGATAGAGGGGACATGAACCACTTTTTTTAACTTCTACGGCTATGGATGTTAAAAAAAAATAAACCGGTTTTAAATTATTCAAAATTTCTTTTGAAAAAAACGTCTCTTGCAAGTTTTTGATATTTTCGATAGTCTTCCGGTAAATTGAGTCCAAGTGTTTCGTTGCATAGCCCTGTTCCACATTTTCATATAGGTGGCTTTGAGATTTGAAATCATAGTTGTTTACCGAGAGAATATTCGAATCGGACGTCGTTGCATTCATCGTGCAGTTGTGTACATCTAATTTTCTTAACTACTAATATTAGTACTACTAATTTTTAGAAGTCATAATCGATTATCTCGAAATATTTAAATAATCGACTAATTCGATTATCGTGTCTCGATTATTGCCATCACCACTGTTTGTTCATGTGAACTATTTAGAATTTGCACGAATAACCTCGGTAGATGTGAAGCGGTTATCTTCCTAGTACAAACATATGTACAGACAAAATCGCTAAAATTTAACAATCACGAATGCAGGACGAATGTTAATCGTGACCATGTATGCTAATATAAAGGCAAACTTCAGTCATTTTGAATAAAGCATTGTATCAAGCGCTATATATTTCATTATTCATTTTATACTTTTGCTTTTGTTTGTTTACATATTATGTCTTTCTGTCAACCATGAGGCAGTAGTAGCTACCGGTCCTGAACTCTGGACCAGTTTCCTCTCCCTGCTAATTACTGTTATATACCATGTGTCCCAAATTCGATGGTCACCACTGGAATCTCAGAAACGGTAAGAGTCGGTCGGTTGAACGGGAGAAGTTTTAGCAAATTTTATGCTGATTCCAAATTCGTTAAGAAATCACAGCTGACTGAAACCGATTTTGAGATTTTCCAAGAAAATTTTGTGATTACTCTTTTTGGCTGTAGTTAAGTAATCCTTGGTCAAACAGGTTTTAGACTTTTACTTTATTGGGACACTTTTTGAAGACTAATATTTTGGTCTAGAAACAAATGCTTGATAGTATTTCGCTTTAGGGATATCCGAGGTAACTTTTGTTTTTCTTATGGCAGTCATATTGAATTTTTCGTTTTTCAGATTGCACTTAAAAAGAGCTTTCAGATGATATATCACATGCCGAGGATAAATTGCTTTTCAAGGGACTTATTTAAGAAAAGTTGTCCATTGCTTAACAATACAAAATAGTAAACCATGAAAAATCAAAAAGTTTTGTAAAGCCAGAGACAACGAAGTTGCTTATTTAGACAGCGACTAATTATTATCTATGTACTTAAAATCTACTGTAAATTGCTTTATTTCTACAATTTTCTATAAATATAAATTTTTAGACGATCAAGGTTTTATTTGTCATAAAATTGTCAATAAAGTGTTCAAAATTTGAACAAAGAAATCCTCTTCATCAAGGGCATTCTTACATGCAAAGTAGTTAGTAATTAGTAACATTTCAAAAATGCTTTTCTAAAAACGACACTGTTCAAGAGTGTGATCATTGCAAAATGGCGCACAAATTCTCAAATGAAGAAAACTTTGATATGTTAGAATGTTATTTAAAAGTAAATAGAAATTCGTAAAACGCATTGGCTTCCTATCTAGAAACATTTCCGGAGATAATGCAACCACGTAGAACAGTTTTTGGATGAATTGTAAGCAATGTGTTAAATTACGGGAGTTCTGATAATAAAAGAGACTGGTAGAATATTGATAATGTTGACCGCACAAATAATATTCTCGAAGCTATTAACAATAATCCCCGCATATCAGTGCGACAAATTGCAGGCGAAACAACCCGATTTTCAATCGAGAGTTATATGGACCGATGAAAGTCGTTTTACAAATTGTGAAGTCTTTAACAAGCACAATTATCACCACTGGGCCGCAGAAAGTCCGCATGTAACTACTCAAAGAAGATTCAATGTTTGGTGCGGCATGATAGGTATTACCTTTTCTCTTCCTATTCCACTCCAATGATCTGCCTATAACCTTTTCCTTAATTATTATTTTTAGATCGCCATTTAATTGGTCCATTCATTTTTTACAACAACGAGAGCAGCCTATCGTGAGGTTCTAGAAAATCAAATTTACCCGAGATAAGCTTTTTACAGAACAAGAAATAAACGAATTGTGGTTCCAACAAGATGGCTGTCCCACACATAATACTAATAATGTAATAATGTTAGACAGATATTGCAGGAAAATTTTGGTAACAGCATAATTTCTAATAACTGGTCCTTTATTGTGGTCTCTCCGCTCGCCTCAAATAATCCGTCCTGATTTTTATTTGTGGGGTACGGTGAAAAATGAAGTGGATGATTTTGAAAGCCGGAAACTATCGATATTTTGGAAGACAGAGTTAGGGACGGCACAATAAATGCCAATACTATCAGAAGAGTAATCAGTTCAGTTAGGCGTAAATGCCAAAAATGTATTCAGCCAAATGGAGATATATTGAACAATTTTATTAAATATTCTTAGCTCTTTACTATCATTTCTTCTATTATGTTAATTTGGTGTTATTAAAAATTATGTTCAGTATTTTAACAGAAAATTAAAATTATTTGAACATGTCAAACTGATAACCTTAATATTACTGTTATTTTTTCTAATGGTTGGTATTCGGTATATCCATGAAATCAAAATAATTTTTTGATTTTTCATGGCCTACTATTTTGTTTTGTTAAGCAATGGATAACTTTTCTTAAATTAGTTTCTTGAAAAACAATTTTTCCTCAGCATGTGATACATCACTTGAAAGTACTTTTAAGCACAATCTGAAAATGAAAAATCCAATATGGCTTCCATAAGAAAAATAAAAGTTACCTTGGATATCTCGAAAACAAAAGAATATCGAACATTCGTTTCTACACTAAAATATTAGTGTCCAAAAAAGTGTCCTTATTATTATAATTATAATATAAAAGTCTAAAACCTCTCTGACCAAGGATTACTTGGGTACAGCCAAAAAGATAAATTACACAATTTTCGTTTTTTTGGAAAATCCTAAAAACTGTTTCAGTTAGCTGTGATTTCTTAACGGATTTGAAATCAGCATAAAATTTCCTTATTCCATTTAACTGACCTTGTAGCTCCTATAGTTTCCAAGATCGCAATGATGGGCATCGAATTTGGGACAAACGGTATATATTGTACAATTTTAACTTGCTAACGCCTAGTTTTCTTTTTGAAATATAAAAATTATAACACCAGAGTATCATTAATAAATTATTGTATATATTGCATATTTTGTTTCCATAAAGTTTTCATATTATTTTTTAAGAAATTATTTTACTAATTTTAATCACTGTATATTCAACAGCCGCTCTGATGGAATTAAAAGATCCTGAAAATGCTACGAGGGCCTTGAGACAAGCTCTTCACTTATCCCGGGATGATCCAGTTTATGTGGTGAATACTGCGGTCAGTTGCCAAGCTGCAGGATTCATCGAAGAAGCACACAATTTACTGCAGCGATTCAGCAACTTGATTGAAACTGGAGTGGCCTGTACAGAAGAGGTATTTATCATATTACAAAGGATTGGCTGATGCATATGTAGATATATAGACTGTTCGCGTATGTTATGGAGAAAACTAAATTTTAACACAGTAGTGGTCGGCGCTTTACTGCATCTAAATTTCAAAATAAACGGAGCTATTTGTGAAGTGAATTCTGTTTTACTAATCCGCACACCCATACATCAATACCCAGAAACGCCAATAATTTATAGGCATGAAAACACAAATATCCCGAGAAGGTACAGTATGAAGCTAATGGTGTGCCCCGAGTAAAGGATGGAATAATGAGATAGATAGATATACGACGCAATGTATTGGCTGTGGTAATAATATGTAATCTACACTGCTCCTCTCTTCGAGATTTACTGGCGAAATCACACAATGCTGCTGTGCAAATGTCCGTGAGCGCTCCCCACTAGGTTGACTATTCCATCCTTTACTCGGACCGTGGCGCACAATTAGCTTCCATACTGTATACAGATCGAGCCAAACCACTAGATACACGACTAGCGGTATGCGCAGTTTACAGTCGCCCGCCTGTTGCCAACATGATGGGGCGATTGCAGCGCGAATATCAGAAGGAACTTTTACAATAGGTTAGGATATTGCTTGCTCGAATCTTTTTGAGCATCTGATTTGAATTATTTATTTATTTATTTACGTATTATTTTTTTTTAGAATTGCTATTATTTTTCATTATTATTTATGAGAATATTAATTTATGTCTTTAGAATTACTTTTTGTTTCGAAAAAAAAATCAATATTAGATTGTGTGCTATTCTGATATTTTTTCATAACACAGCTCCACAAAAAAAATCGAAAAAATGGTTTCTCTGACCAGACCATGTTTATTTGATGTTTTTTGGGGTCGCTGAATCCGAATCCGAGGTCCATTTAACCCCATCACGTCAGGGTTATTCATAACCTCAAAAAATAGGCCCAAAAACCCAATAATCCCTTGAATCTTTAATCCCTTGATCCTTCAACACAAAAAACCCATAACCCTATAACCCCTGAACCCCCTTCGCTCCATAACGCTGTAAAAAAGAGACTTGCACGCCTTTGATCCCAGGAATTCGAGTTAAATGAGTTTCGGTGTAAGAAAGAGTTCATCGAAAGTACATAGCCTCTCGTATCTGAACTTCATACGTTATTTGGGTACTTTGGGTACTAAATTGTCGTGTGTTTGCAATCCAGGGCACCTCCACGTGGTTGACGGCGGGCAACGGAGTCATTCAGTGATCCGGCAGAGCCTGGTTAACAACGTTCAAGCCGTCATGGCAAATACACGGAAAAAATTTACGATGCAGAGAGTCCGATACCCAGTATCGGCGTCTGGTCAGGGTGAGCAAGCGGGCCCGCAGACGTCGTAATCATGTGACCGCAGCTTCGTAGAAGTGGGTTCCTTGGCTTTTACGGAGTATAAAGCTGCAAGACATGTTCATGACGATAAAAACAAACCGGACAGCTTCTGTTATGTCTGCGGTTTGTTTTCTCCTCCTAAAATTCGAAAAAAAATCAACGATAAAGTGCAAGATGCATACGAATATTGTTTTGGATCCAAAATTTCAAATCAAAATGAAGACTGGGTCCCTCACACTGTCTGTGCCAACTGCTACAGAATTTTAATGACATGTCACAGTTCAAAGAACCTTTTTCATTTAAAATTCTCATCACCAGTCGTATGGGGCATGCCAGACAAAAGAGAAGATTGTTTCTTCTGTATGACAGTTACAACAGGATATAATTCCAAAAACAGAAATCAAATCAAGTAGGTATATATACTTGATTTGATTTCTGTTTTTGGAATTATATCCTGTTGTAACTGTCATACAGAAGAAACAATCTTCTCGTTTGTCTGGCATGCCCCATATGACTGGTGATGAGAATTTTAAATGAAAAAGGTTCTATACTTGATTTGATTTCTGTTTTTGGAATTATATCCTGTTGTAACTGTCATACAGAAGAAACAATCTTCTCTTTTGTCTGGCATGCCCCATACGACTGGTGATGAGAATTTTAAATAAAAAAGGTTCTTTGAACTGTGACATGTCATTAAAATTCTGTAGCACTTGCCACAGACAGTGTGAGGGACCCAGTCTTCATTTTGATTTGAAATTTTAGATCCAAAACAATATTCGTATGCATCTTGCACTTTATCGTTGATTTATTTTCGAATTTTAGGAGGAGAAAACAAACCGCAGACATAACAGAAGCTGTCCGGTTTGTTTTTATCGTCATGAACATGTCTTGTAGCTTTATACTCCGTAAAAGCCAAGGAACCCACTTCTACGAAGCTGCGGTCACATGATGACGACGTCTGCGGGCCTACTTGCTCACCCTGACCAGACGCCGATACTGGGTATCGGACTCCCTGCATCGTACATTTTTTCCGTGTATTTGCCATGACGGCTTGAACGTTGTTAACCAGGGTCTCTGCCGGATCACTGAATGACTCCGTTGCCCGCCGTCAACCACGTGGAGGTGCCCTGGATTGCAAACACATGATAATTTAGTACCCAAAGTACCCAAATAACGTATGAAGTTCAGATACGAGAGGCTATGTACTTTCGATGAACTCTTTCTTACACCGAAACTCATTTAACTCGAATTCCTGGGATCAAAGGCGTGCAAGTCTCTTTTTTACAGCGTTATGGAGCGAAGGGGGTTCAGGGGTTATAGGGTTATGGGTTTTTTTGTGTTGAAGGATTAAGGGATTAAAGATTCAAGGGATTATTGGGTTTTGGGCCTATTTTTTGAGGTTATGAATAACCCTGACGTGATGGGGTTAAATGGACCTCGGATTCGGATTCAGCGACCCCAAAAACATCAAATAAACATGGTCTGGTCAGAGAAAGCATATTTTCGATTTTTCTTGTGGAGCTGTGTAGTTTTAGTGTGGCGTTTCGGAAGAAACATTGAAATTGTGAAATTGTCAGATAATTTTAGTAAATACGTTAATACGCAAAGATTTCTTTAGATGAACGAACAACACTCTCCACCGCAGCTTTAGCGATACTGAAATCTGACTTGTCTCGTATGCTCCTCTCAGCAAGCGCCCTCACGGAATCGCTCTTTCGTTCGGACTTCGTATTCAGACGGGCAACTGTAAACTGCACATACCGCTAGTCGTGTATCTAGTGTGTCTTGCTCGATCTGTATAATGAAGTAATTATTATAAGACTGAGATTAGACCATGCACGTTACCACGCACATTTTTTTAAGATTGAAATATTCCTATCTGACACTTGTTTGTCCAACAATTTCATACTTAACCATGTCGTTTTTCAATGCTCTAACAATATACAGCTAAGCAACAAACTATACCGAATTATTATTATTAAAAGTAATATATAAATTCAAATTCCTTTAAACTTTCTCTGCTTGTAATCTTCGATGCCGAAATCGCATATCAGAAGTCACAAAAGTGAAACTGTAAGCTAGATTAGATGCCAAAGTGACAATTATTTATTAGTTGAATTTTATGCTGAAAATATTTCATATGGAGCTAACATTTTATTAGGAACAACTTTTGTTAATGACAACCTCATGAAAAACTTGTAAGATAATGCCATTTTCGGGAAATTTTTGAAAACAACTTTTGATTGACAGTTTTAGTCTTAAGACAAGCAGACATTCGCCACAATCAGTTTTTTGTAAGCCAAATAATAAAAAAATGTACCTTATGAATGATGTGGACTTTTTGGTGTACAATGTACATATGTATTGTTTGAACGTTATTTGTGGCATTTTCTAAATTGTTCGTTTTCTTTTATGGGAATACCACATGAATAATTCTTCGTTATCTAAAAAAGATAGTTAGTTACCCAGTATGTTACTGGAAAAAATAAACCTATGCGCTTGTGACATTCCATCAAAATATTACTCAGAGGGTGTTTTTTGACAACAAAAAAAGAAAAATTAAGGATTCAGAAAAAATATTATTGAATGAAGAAAAATGTTTATCCCATTGCTCTGTACATTTTGGTACAACGTGGTTACCGATGTTAAAAGAAGAACTGAACAAAATTAATATAGTATAATTTTTACGTATCAACAGTTCTATGTAAGTATCTATGGATATTATATAAACAAATAACATATGTGTCAATTTCACGTTTGACATATTCTTATAAAAAAAAGATAAATAACTTTGAAAAAGGAAACAGATTCGTTTTCCGAAACGTTAGGAAATTATATTATTATTGTTGTGTCTCATATTAGTTGTCAAAAAACACCCTCTGACTAATCTTTTGATGGAAAGTCACAAGCGCAGAGGTTTATTTTTCCAGTAACATACTGGGTAACTAACTATATTTTTTAGATAACGAAGAATTATTCGTTTGGTAGTAAGTCCCAAAAAAGAAAAAGAAAAATACAGTGATTATACCTGCCACTATAAATCAGAAGAAGCTATTTATTAACAAAAACAAGACAAATTTTAAAATCTATAGTTGCGCGAAGATACGTTGCATGTGTACTATTGTGTACCCTTCAAGATTTGGGACTAGACTGCCTTTCTCAGGTTAGCCAGATATTTGAGTAAAAGAGGTAGTGATGGGCGGAAATTCCCTCCTTTACTGCGGTCGTTTATTGCTGTCTGTTAAATTATGGGTTTTCTCCAAGTTGAGCTAAAAGTGCCAATATTGTATAGTTGGGGAAACCTATATAGTGACGGGACGTCCGACGTAAGACGCTAAGGAACGCAGAGCCGGATTTAACTGTTCATTCGTTTACTTTTTTAATATAGGTTTTTGTGCTCAGTTTAGCTAGCAACAATTTAATAATTGTACAAAAAAAGTATTAACTTGAAATAAAAGTATTGAATTTAATGTATTGACTACACATACAGCAGTTACAGTATTCAAGTTCGCTTAATATAAATTGTTACTAACCAGCAAGAACCATGAGGTGGTAAGAGCATTTCTTGCCAGGAAAGAATGGGTTAGAATATTAGTATAGAATAAAGAGATTATTTAAAAAAGTAACAAGAAACCTTTAATAACAAAATAAAAACAAAAAATATACTCGCAAAATAGTAACAGAAACAAATATTTTTCTCAATAAAACAACTAAAAATAAATTCTAATAGTAAAGTTATTACTACAATAGAAAACAGAAAGACATATTTTAGTCAAAATGAAAAAAAATAATAATAATTTTAATAAATAATAACATCCTGAAAAAGAATCATTCTCAAGCACTGAACTACGAAAGCACAAAAACGGAATTTAATAATGCAGTTGATTCACTTCTTCACTTCACTTTACCTCACCTCACATTGCTTCTTCCTCTGAATCCTCGCCCTTCTCACCCTCTTCTTCATTTTCAGATGAACTACTATCCTCGTGCAAATTTATAATAAATTTATTTCCACTATTTATATGAAATTTGGCAATTTTTAAATACTCATCCTAATAACTTATAATTACTTTCCTTAATTTTTTTTCCCAATCTTCCTTGTTAATTTTCAATACTTCATTTTGAATTAATTCTACGACTTTTTCTTGAATTTCGGAAAAATATTTCCTTTTCTGACATTTTTCTTCAATTTACACCAAATTAATTCAATCGGGTTGAAAATACAGAAATATGGCGGGAATCTCAACACTTTGTGGCCATATCTCTCCGCTCCATTATCTATAATATATTTCTACTTATAATTTTTCATTTGCAGGACTTGCAACAGTCGTGCTTTATTATAATTTTCCTCATAAACATCAAGGCAAATTTGTTTCGCTTGTTCGTTCAAATGTAACCGATTTTTTTCTTACTGAAAACACTAATGAACTTTGATTTTCTTTATCACTGTAATCACTATCACTTTCATTTTCACAAACAATAAGATGCAGACGTAGAGGCCTCCCACGGTCGAAACATTTTTACATCAAATAACTTCTTAAATTCACCAGCAAATTAACAGATATGGAATAATTATTACTCATATTACACTATTACACAATTCACTTTAATACGATAACCTTCTTAAAATATTTTCAAAAACACGCCAACAAATAAACAGATATTAAATAATTATTATTTATCTTATAATATAACGCATACAAATATATCAGCACTGCTAGAATGATTAGGTAATATTAAGTGCGATCCTGAAGTATCACATCATGTAAGCTAAACTCCGCCTTGGTCGCGTGTCAGTAAACACAACAATCATCGTTCTCGCTTTAATGTAAGCGGTATAAAAGACGGAAGATGTCATGTGTTATACATTTCCCCGCCCACATATTGCGTCTTGTCCCGCACGTCCCGTCACAATATAAATTTCCTCAACTATAAAATCTTGATTATAAACTTGAATACGTTTTATTTTATCGCGTGTCGAGAAAGCACGCTACAATGCATTATGTTTTAAAGTAGAATTTGTTTTTCCATCTATTAGTTAATGAATTTACAATGATACTGTATCCACTTTTATCAAACATAAATAATTGTTGGGACACCCAACAATTACTACTAAAGTGGAACACCCTGTATATACGTTACTTGTTATTTTTGGATATTAGCGAGCTCATTTTAATTAAAATTTTCAAATATAAATTTTTACAAGACAAGCAATTTAATGGCGAGGTAGAATATTTTTTACTGTCAAATAATGAACATAGTGATTATCCTGGACATCTGTTGCTTTCTGTAATATTTTCATAATATAATATACCAGTGGGACACTGTTATAAGTCGTTGATTATGTTCTAAAGAATTTAGTCCTCTATTGTATCTTTATTGCAAAACATTTGTAGTGTTGGAGAAATTTTACTTTTAAAGTTGTCTTACTCTACAGGGTGAGTCACTTTTTTGTAGACAAACTTTAACAGGAGATAGAACACATGTTTTTAAAAAGAAAAGTTCCTATAAACATATGTCGTAGAAGACTTCGTTTCCGAGATACAGGGTGTTGAATATAATTTTTTTTTCTCGAATTTTCATTATAACTTATAAACGAATGCTTAGATTTTTTTCATGTTTGGGGGATAATGCCTGTTAATTAAGGGGCATAAAACAAGCGATAATAATGTTCAAAAACTTGCACAGTGGCGGAGTGGAGGGGGTGCTCAATCCCTTTCTTAAACAGAACTTCTACACCAATGACTATTTTTTAAAAAAACTATTATTTCCATTATCTACATACAGTTTAACAAAAATAATGTCCATTCTTCTGTTTCGAAATTCCTGTGCGTTTCCGAGTTATTTTGATTTTTAGTGTTTGATGTGGTACTAAATTAAGTAATTTATTTATTATCAATTATCGGCTAAATATTTAATTCTTTCAACGAAACCTACCTAAACATGGTTTGTTAAAGATTCTAAAAAGCCGAAATCACTTATTCTTTATCTCTTTCCAATGTAGTCAAAATAAATATTTGTTATATCAACATACTCAAATACAAGACTTTTATAAGTTGAAATCTGTTTAGTACACTAATTTTAACAATCCTTATTTATTATGTGCTGCGTAAATACTAATGCACTGCAACTAAATTACAAAAAAAAAACATTGAATGAACATTGATGTCAATGTTTATGGAGAAAATTTTTGAATTTATAACAATATTTAATTAACAATTGTGGAATTAATAACAATTGTTAGCAATAACGATTTATTAAATAACAATTACAACAATTAATAACAATAACACTAAAATTAGATACTTTGTTCAAAATGTAAACCGTTCTTTTCAATACACATTTCACAGCGACGTACAATAGAACGTCTTAAGTTAACTAAATGATGCACCCTTATTTAATTGCAAGCATCTCTGATGCGATTGTGAAGTTCTTCAAGTGTATTAACCGGAGTGGTATACACTTTTTCCTTAATGAATCCCCACACAAAAAGTCAAGTGGCGTTAAATCGGGGGATCTGGGAGGCCACGCCACTGGATCTCCACGACCTATTCACCTCCCCGGATAGTTATTGTTTAGCCAATTTCTTACAATTCTGCCATAATGGGCTGAATCCAAGACTGTCCTATTAAATTCAAAGGAATGGCTTCCTACATATTACCATGCTCTTCTTCTAAAAATTGTAGGAAATTTTCTGAATTTACACGTTGTGGCAAGAAATAAGGTCCAAACACGTGGTTGCCGTAAATTCCAATCCAGCATTTGTACTAAATTCATGTTGAAAACTTCTTGGTCGAATGGCATGTGGGTTTTCATGTGCCCATACATGCAGATTGTGAAAATTTACTGTACCACGACGAGTAAAACAGGATTCATCAGTCCACAGTATGTTGGATAAGAAATCTCTATTATTTTGAATGGAGTTAAGAACCCACCTACAATAATTAAGTCTTCGTTCGGCGTCACCTGGACATAAACCTTGAATAGGTTGAAAATGATATGGGCGTCTGTGATCCCGTTTTAAAACCCGGCAAATTTAACTTTGGGAAATACCAAGAGCAACAGCAGTACGTCCAGTACTTGTCGTTGGGTTCCTATTAAATTCACGCAATATACCCTCTCCAATTCTATCTCGTCCACGGTTGTTCTGTCGGCCCCCATGTATATTTTTCAAACCCTGGTTAACAAATCGACGGTAGATACTTACAAAAACAGAATGATCAGGTTGTCGTCTATTTGGAATTCTTCTTCGATACTCCCTAGCAGCGAAACTTGAATTCCCATTTGCGACCCATAAATAAAATGAATGTCGGCTTGTTCGCTATTTGTAAATGTAAACGGCATGTTACACTAATTAAAAGCTGGCAAATCAAATGAAATAACTTTTTTAAACTTAAAAACAATAATTAATAACAGTGAAAATATTCAAGATGAAGCAAAAGTGTTTGTAGATAAACTTGTAATAAGTCAAACTGTCGTTTCAAAATATGACTTTTAATACTTACTTGTTTTTCAAGGAGTATGATATTTTGTTGCAATATACACAGTTGTATTTGCTAGTTTCAAATGGAAATTATTTAGCAAAAAACAACGAAAATTGAAACGGAAATTGGTACATACACAAGTTTAATAAAACTTAAAGAAACTTCTTAAAACTGTTTGGCAGCTGCACAATAATGTATTAATGTAACAGATTTTAACTTATAAAAGTCTTGTATTTGAGTATGGCTTGATATAAAAAATATTTATTTTGACTACATTGGAAAGAGATAAAGAATAAGAGATTTCGGCTTTTTAGAATCCTTAACAAACCATATTTAGGTAGGTTTCGTTGAAAAAATTAAATTATTAGCCGAAAATTGATAATAAATAAATTACTTAATTTAGTACCACATCAAACACTAAAAATCAAAATAACTCCGAAAGGCACAGGAATTTCGAAACAGAAGAAGGGACATTATTTTTGTTAAACTGTATGTAGATAATGAAAAATAACAGTTTTTTTAAAAAATAGTCATTGGTGTAGAAGTTCTGTTTAAGAAAGAGGTTGAGCACCCCCTTCACTCCGCCATTGTGCAAGTTTTTGAACATTCTTATCGCTTATTTTATGCCCCTTAATTAATAGGCATTATCCCCCAAACATGGAAAAAGTCTAAGCATTCGTTTATAAGTTATCATGAAAATTCGAGAAAAAAAGTTATATTCAACACCCTGTATCTCGGAAACGAAGCGTTCTACGACATGTGTATAGGAACTTTTCTTTTTAAAAACATGTGTTCTATCTCCTGTTAAAGTTTGTCTACAAAAAACTGACTCAGCCTGTATAGACAAATAGAAAGTTTTCTCAGTAGTTGATCTAAAACTTAATAAAAGCCAATTAACTTAATTAAATTTTAAACTAAACAGAAAAAGTTTGAGCGGGCATGTTTTTTTACTTGTGTTAAGTACCAAGTCACCTTTGAAGAGGATTGGCTTTATTTTCTCTACTAGTGAAAAAATTTAACGAGATTCTTCAGCATTTCCTAATAGGCGTTTCGGATCAAAGTGAGCCGACTGTACAGGGCGGCCAAATTTCTCTTATTTATATTTCATATTTATTTTTTTACCATAAAAGGGTGTAACACTATTTTACAGGATTGTAGCTCATTATGTTAAGTTCATTAAAAAGTTTCCGAAATGATGTAACTTACGATTTTCCATATTTAAGAAATCTAAATTATTACAGTTGGATAAATATAATCATTCGGGCACATCAATTCCATACTTTCTGTACGTATACAGGGTACCTAAACTGCACCAACAAACTATAACTAAACGATTTTACATTGAAAAATATTAGGTAACAATTAACTATTTTTCTGAAAAATGCACCCCTACAAGAATACAGCCCTCCAATGTTGAGAGTTAAACCTTGGAGGGCTGTATTTCTGCAGGGATGCATTTTTTTGGAAAAACGTTATTAGTAAAATCTTTCTAATATTCGACGTAGAACCACGTGGTTATAGTTTGTCGGTGCAGTTTATAGACATTTACTATATAAAGTCAAAATATTTGTACATTTTGCTGTATTTTTTTTTTCAATTTATTGTTTGTCTTATGACTGCTAGAATAAAAAAGTTTGTTTTGAGAATTGTAAAAAATTGTAAAATATATATATATATATATATATATATATATATATATATATATATATATATATATATATATATATATATATATATATATATATATATATATATATATATATATATATATATATATATATATATATACAGTGTGGAAATTAAGTAACGCATAAATTCAGTAATTCCGTTGATATTAATTTTTTGGAAAAAATCTCGAAGGGGTATAGCGATTTTAACTTCAGCAAATATTTTCAGTCTATTTTCAGTTTCTTATGTCATTTATTTTTTAAATTATGACGTCATCGACTTTTTTTAAAATAACCTATATTTTTTATTATTGATTTTGGTAGTAGTTTTTATTCCGGTTCCGACCGTATAAAATTTTCAATATGTTATATTTGAAAAAAAATCGAGAAAAAACAGTCTTAAAGTTCAAATAACAAAAATTCATTAAATTGGGAAAATTTATCTAGTTGCCCAAGTTTGACGGAAAGTTATCGACGGCACATTCGTTTTTATTTTGAAATTATACAAATAATTGAAAAATCGAACTAATGTGATACACCGGCAACTAGATAAATTTTCCCAATTTAATGAATTTTTGTTATTTGAACTTTGTAACGCATAAATTCAGTAATTCCATTGACATTAATTTTTTGGAAAAAATCTCGAAGGGGTATAGTGATTTTAACTTCAGCAAATATTTTCAGTCTATTTTCAGTTTCTTATATCATTTATTTTTTAAATTATGACGTCTTCGACTTTTTTTTAAATGATAACCTATATTTTTTATTATTGATTTTGGTAGTAGTTTTTATTCCGGTTCCGACCGTATAAAATTTTCAATATGTTATTATTTGAAAAAAAAAATCGAGAAAAACAGTTTTAAAGTTCAAATAAGAAAAACTAATTAAATTGGGAAAATTTATCTAGTTGCCGGTGTATCACATTAGTTCGATTTTTCAACTATTTGTATAATTTCAAAATAAAAACGAATGTGCCGTCGATAACTTTCCGTCAAACTTAGGCAACTAGATAAATTTTCCCAATTTAATGAATTTTTGTTATTTGAAATTTAAGACTGTTTTTCTCGATTTTTTTTCAAATATAACATATTGAAAATTTTATACGGTCAGAACCGGAATAAAAACTACTACCTAAATCAATAATAAAAAAATATAGGTTGGCATTTAAAAAAAAAAGTCGATGACGTCATAACTTAAAAAATAAATGACATAAGAAACTGAAAATAGACTGAAAGTATTTGCTGAAGTTAAAATCGCTATACCCCTTCAAAATTTTTTCCAAAAAAATTAATATCAACGGAATTACTGAATTTATGCGTTACTTAATTTCCACACTGTATATATACTTTGTTGACAAGAACAGTTGCATAAAGTTACACTCTTACGATTGAAATATATAGTTTTCTATAATTTTTAAAATATCTGCGCTATAGATTACAAATAATAGTGGTCGTGGTATGGAACCCTGTGGAACTGCGAGCAAAATATTTATAGAAGAAGAATTTTATCATTGCAAAATATATATTGTTAAGTTTGCATATAATACTAAGTGACAATGGGTGCGGGTGCCTTCTTTCCAACTGAGATCTCAGTTAAAGTAAAAAAAAAAAAATAAAATTCACATCAATGTACAAACCTAAAAAGATATGAACAAATTTTAGTCAAACACATAACTAGAAATCGGGAGTAGCGATATATGACGTCAATTTCAGATCCATGATTGCCTCTAGGTGATATTTCACCACGTAAATATGTCCATGCATATATGACATAATTATCTTATTATCTGGTTATTTTGGAGAGTTCGGTAACATCCAAAGTTAATACAAAAAGGGCTGAAAGTATTGGTGAATGTAATACTAACACACACATGCATTTTTAACTAGCGATCACAAGAGTAAAAGTATATTACTAATGTTTTACGAAGTTAATCTCTGGCGCCTCTCATAAAAAATCTATTTGTATTGTGAGAAGGACCATTTAACATCGACAGAGTTTAATGGCGCGTAATTAAAATATCTGACCCTTTTCAGAAACTCCACATTATATCTTGTGTAGAAAAATCTACCTCTTTGCCATTTAAAAGGTCCACTATATTTGACAATGTAAGATATTTTCACTTAATCGAAGTTAAAATTTGTTTGCCTATTACTATCAGTAACACCACTACTATTGGATACCTAGCGAAAACGCACCCTGAATTTCGTATTGTTAACGTTTTATAAATACTACAAATTTGGAATACTTTTATTTATGTTCAACATAGGGCAGTGAGCGTAAACGTGATAGCCAAGCACCTCGCAAACGCTTGATCCGCCTATATCTATGCACTCGCAATGCTTTTGGAGTCTCGGCAATAACATGCATTTTTTACTCAAGATGACGGTCAGTAAGTAATTGTTTTTATATCTGTAATGTTGACAGGCCCATTCTCATGGGACGTTTGCACTCGCCCATACATTTTATATTTGTTGTATATTACTTATATATTATTAACAACAAGTCACAAGACGTCTAAAAATAAAGCGTATGCCTGAGAGTAAACGGAAATAGAAAACAAAATAAAATTTCAAACTCAATAAATGTGTCAGGTACTTGTACTTTAAAATTAAATGCACAAATTATTATCTAAAATTAATTTTATGGCAAAACTTTTAAATTTATTCCCTGCAACGCTTCTTCGTGAAACTACAACGTAACAGCAAACAAAGGCATAATTTAATCCAAACATTGTTTAAAGACCTTCCGTATACAGTATTGGTCTTGATTTCAAGCAAAACCTGCGTTTAATGTAGCAGATAGTGACAGAATAATAGAAAACTGGTAGAATACAAAGACAGCTGCTCTGCGCTACTGCTACATCGGCACAGATCAACGAGAATGAATGTTATTTATTACAATGAAGATTTAGTGCTATATCCCTAAAAAAAAAAAGAATTATGCAGCTATGGACACGTATTTCGGAATTACTGCCCTTCATCAGCTTTCTTTGTTTTATTTTGAACCCCAATAAATCTATCTTGTTTTGTTGTATGTGCCAGATGGAAACAAGCAGTACACATCGAGCTTTGTGTGTTGCCTGTGCTCATCGAGGTCCCTTTTGTGGCACATGGGAACTTGAAGGCACTAATTGAGTACTGTGTACTGTACTTTCCAGACTTATTTTAGTTTCTGTTCCTGATCTATCCCATTCTAGATCCAATTCCTTAGCTACGATACGCTGATGAGGGGTAATAACTGCGAAACATGTGTCCATAGCTTTATAATTTTTTGGGGATATGGCACTAAAACTTTGTTTTATTTTGAATCCCAGTAAATCTATCTTGTTTTGTTATTTATTACGGCGTCTCGGATCCCCGGCTATATTCGATATTCGCTCGTGCATTGTATCGCGCCGGTGCGGCTGGTGCCCTTAGTTGCAACAAAGCAGAATACAGTCAAATCTCTCCCGCATTTTTAAACTCTAATTCTCTTACTTTTACTAGTGATTGGCATAATCGGATTCTACCGAATCGATTATTCTAATAATCGGATGGTAATTCGAATTAATTTTAATTCAGTGTAGCCGACCATGCTAAAATAACTCTTCTCGATTCTAGCGACTATAATAATCATATGAGTATGAATTATTATGAATTAAAATTAAATTTAACTTTAAGTTATGTTAATAGAGGTGAAGTTCTCCTGCGTTAGCGTACTAGGTAGGACCTACACTGCACGGCGCAGACGCACGCACCAATTGCTGACATATCGAGAATCGTCCAATTCGAAATTCGACCAATTCGGCGATTTGATTATTTTGATTCGTTTTCATTCGTTTTGTAATCAGAATTTAGTATTCGTATTTCATAATTTATGGCGTATATTTCCAGTTATTTTCCGATTATTTTTAATTCGAATTACGGAACAAAATATTCGAATTGTAAAGTTTATTTCAATAATCGGATTACAGGTTATTTTTAATTCCAATTTTTCCATTACTACTTTTTATTGCATTAAACGCAAGTTTTGCATGAAAATGAGACCAGTAGTGTACAGAAGTCTCTAGTATTTTCTTTGAACAGGTACACATGAAGGGTTTTCTACTTTAACTTTTCTGCTCTCGCAAAATAAAGTTTTGCATTTTTTTTTATTACGAATTTGATGTAAACAAAACTTAATTAACTTATTTGGTTTCTCAGATATTTAAAAGAAACTGATACATTTTCTTTGTTTCTTGATCATATTTTTCTTATTTTCATATATTCTTAAAGCAATCTCTTCTGGTTTGTTATCTTTTTACACAGCAAAATGCTAAATTGTTTTGGTATTTTCTCATCATCAGCTTAATTTTGTATTGAAGACGCCATATTGAATTTTCTTTAAAAAGAGATTCCATAATAGATGCCATCTACGATACAAATAAAATCTGATCAATAAATATAATAATGTTTTTCTCCTCAGGTATCAAAAGAATCATTTAAAAATATTTATTTTTCATGATAAAGGAAACAGAAAAATTCTCATAAAATTCCTTTATTAATGTGACCGGTTTCGTGAACAAATTAATTACTTCACATCATCAGACACAGGAATTTTTATAAATATAAAACCAGGGTAGTCAAATTAGAATTAAAATAGTTTTGCAACATGTCAAATTATAAGTAAATGTTTGACATGTTGCAAAACTATTTTAATTCTAATTTGACTACCCTGGTTTTATATTTATAAAAAATTCCTGTGTCTGATGATGTGAAGTAATTAATTTGTTCACGAAACCGGTCACATTAATAAAGGAATTTTATGAGAATTTTTCTGTTTCCTTTATCATGAATAATTACTCATATGGAATCAACCTATCTACGTTAATATTTATTTTGTTTGTAGTAAATTATTATTAGTAAAATATGCAAATACTTAGTTACTTAATTTATTATTTTTCTTATAAGAATTTAACGAAAACAGATTTTGATACATATATTGCTTGGATTCCAGGTCTGCAAAATAATACCCCCACATATTTCAGTGACTGGACAGCTTCACTAAGATCTGCGACAAATGCATTATTGTTAAATATTAGTATTTTTTTTTCGGAATAATCGATGACGGGCAGTCCTCCCGTGACCTCACGGGAGTCTCGCCGGCGCATTAACTACAGCCACTCCCCACATCCCGCAGGGTTAGTAATTGTAGATACCAGAATCGTGTATCCTAAGCAGAGGAAAGAACCCAGAATGACCGCCTTCTGCATTTGGCCTACCAGTCATTTGGCTGATTTTTGGCAGACCGGCATGGTCTTAAATTCCGAGAGAAACGTAGGCTTTATGCCTCCGAGTACACCGATTATCAGGACGACCATTTTGATCTAGTAGCCGTTCGCTCTTACGTTTAAATGTGCAAATTATAACTTTGGGTCCACATAGCAACCAGATATGACCTATTGTTATAGTTATTTGCAGGCATCAATTTAAATGATACGCAATACTCCATCTCCTCTCAAAATGTATGATTAACAGTGCCATTTTGAACAATAGAGATTTAAAAATTTCAAGTTGTCTGCTCTTTTATATTGCGGAACAATATGTATACAGGGTGTTCCATTAAAGAAAACATCTTTTGACATACCAAATATTTTTAGACAAATAAAATTTTAAATATCGAATACAAAATCTTTGGAAAAATTGCTGAATATTGGGGTATCCTCGAGAACATATTATGCTTTAATACACCGTCCATCAGTAAAAGTTTTTTATAAGCTGACAACTTAAAAGTCAATTATCCTCTTTAAATTAAGTTACTTGTGATTTTGTGTTGTATTCGCTTATAGATATAATATCATACTATTTTGTTTTTTAAGTTTAAATAAAAAATAAGCAACGTAGTATTTTAGAATCATTTAATATAAGGTAATAAAAAATCTGTTGAAAAATACAGAAACAACCATGGTCAAATGGTTAAGAAATTAATCATTAAAAGTTTTAATCCGAAACGTAGACTCCGATATATTTATCCTTTGTGTGAATATTTATTGTCTGTTTTGTCTGATTTTTTTCCTTAGGTACAAAGGACGACACCATATCACAGCCTCTAAAGGCATATTGCAGAATAATATGCTTTATCTTTCTTTTAAAAATTTAGAGATATTTTTATTTACCTCTAGTACCTACCAGAATATACCTACATTCACTACGAACACTATTTAGTTTACAACAGTGGCGGCTTGTGCTGTAGAAATATGGGAGTTGCAATTTTTAAAGGTACCAGTTATTATAACATTATTTAGGTGTGAGATATTTTTGTATAGGCAAAAAACCTTTTATCAAAACCAACCTTTGCCTAATCCTTTTGGCGCAGAGGTTTATTTAACAATTTTTTTTAATATAGGACAGTGGCTTAATACCCAACGAAGGTGAGAAGAAATATTACAGGCAGCCACAAATAAATAACTATAGAAAATATAAGCTAACTTTCAGATTCATCAATATTAATTAGTAATAGCTTGCGCCCTGTTAGATGACCCGCTCATGACTGCTACACCATCATATGTTTAAGCAATAAGTTTTCTTTTGGCAAAAAAGCGCATTTTTCATATCGCAATCACAAATCCACGTTTATTATAAATGTCAGAATTAAATGTTCGGTTAAAAGATCGTTTTTTACTGGAAACGGATTGTTTTATGTTTAAATTCGTATCATTTTATTTCAATTTTGTTAGTGGAAGATCGATTATAGAAATGCTTCGCTATTAAACTTTGCACAGAATTCATTTTTACGATAACAAAAAATACCGTTAATATGCGTATATACAAAAAAACTGGGCTGGCTAAAGGTCTGAGCCCTACTAAGCTACTAAGTTTGCACATGATTTGCAACCTGCTAACCCATAGATTCGAATGGAGACGGGAGAGTCTGAGTGCACAGGACTGCAATGGAACAAATTGGTTTGCAGTTTTTCTGCAAACGGACGTCGATGTCAAACATAAATAGGAGTGGTGGCGACGGGACCAGGTTGCGACTGCACCAAAAGTGATAAGAATTTTCGGTATTATAATCAATTAAATCGAATATATTACGTTGATTATTATTACGAAAAAATTAAAAACAACTTTTTCCTTCATCATTTTTGGGGGGTTATGCAAATCTGCAAACCATAGCACAAGCCGCCACCGGTTTACAATAAAAACTCACAAGAAGGTTTTAAAATACTGTAAAATATAATACTATAAAAATATTACAATTCAAAAAAGGTGCGGCGTGTTTAATCCACAAGGATTATTCTTACACTAAACCGTATGCACATAAAGAAATGAGTAAATACAACACAATGACACGAATTGCCTAGAGTAAGGGGGATGAATGGTTTTTTCTGTTTTATTTGGTATATAGTTTTTGGGCATTTTGCGCAAAATTGTAATTAAATAATTAAAATTATTAGTTTTTATTAAACATTTTTCCTAACCAACCTATACAAACTTTATACTCTTGAAAAGAGGTTAAAAACTGCATCAGAAAAACACAAAAAGAATATGCCATTTGAAACATCTTTGATTGACGTTATATCTCAAAAATAGGTGACAAAGAAAAAAATGTAAATGCACAAATATGTGCGCTATAATGGAGGATAATAATATGGGGTTCTTCTTCAACAGTTGTAGCTCTTACAATTAGAAGTTGCTGTGGATACATTTTTTGTTGTCTTTGTATTATCAAGAATTGCATTTTGTTAAAGTCACGCTGTAAGAGGTAATTCAAGGGTGTAAAATAAAATGGGAAACGTGGAACAGCATGAAAATAATCTAGTTAAACATAATACTTAAAAGTAACATTGAGTGTTGTTCATTTTACTAAAAGCTTGTTAAATTTACGTTTTGGGATTGTGAAGGAGTTAATGTCAATTATGTTTTTTAGATTAACTTGTATATTGACCATCAATATTACTGAAAAAAAATTAGACGTACTTAAAATAGCCTAGGCCCGGTATATCCATCTTCTGGTAGAGTGGTTGTTAGTTACTAAACAGATTTATATTAATTATTACGTCTCTACTTTTGCAATAAACTGATCACAGCGAAGTATATTCTTATATGGAATAACTGTTCAGCAAAAATAGATAAATAGTAGCTATTATTTTACTGGTTTAACAATTTTATTCTCAAATTTATCTGTTCTGTAACTTTACCAGGCGGTAGATATACCGGCCATAAGGGATCGAACATTTATTTCTTTTTCTTAAATCTTTTTAAATAGCCCTAATAAACTCCTTTACCAAGAGGCTTTATAATTTGTTCATTTTGATATGCTGTTAGATATTTTTGTGCTTAATAATATAACGTGTGGAAATTAAGTAGGTAACGCATAAATTCAGGAATTCCGTTGATATTAATTTTTTGGAAAGATCTCGAAGGGGTATAGCCATTTTAACTTCAGCAAATATTTTCAGTCTATTTTCAGTTTCTTATGTCATTTATTTTTTAAGTTAGGACGTCATCGACGTTTTTTTAAATGACAACCTATATTTTTTATTATCGATTTTGGTAGTAGTTTTCATTCCGGTTCCGACCGTATAAAATTTTCAATATGGTATTATTTGAAAAAAATCGAGAAAAACAGTCTTAAAGTTCAAGTTACAAAAATTCATTACATTGGAAAAATTTATCTAGTTGCCTAAGTTTGATGGAAAGTTATCGACGGCACATTCGTTTTTATTTTGAAATTATACAAATAGTTAAAAAATCGAATTAGAAATTTATTATCTGCTCAATTCAAAGTTAGTAATAACGATAACTTCGTGAGGAAAACATTGGTATAAAAAGAAACTAAATTGATTAACCAGAAAAAAACTCTAACAATATCATCAAACACAAAAATAAGCAGAGAAATAACAGTTGTTAAATTACATTTACACTAAATGTTCAAATTGACGACCCTGTACCATTTGACAATATCCACGACGATTATAAAATTCATTTCTCACATTCTGAATAGTTTGAGGCGATATTAACCTAATCTCATGTTGAATTCTTTGTTTGAGATCGTCTAAATTATTGGGTCGATTGTTGTACACTTTACTTTTAAGTACCCCCCATAAAAAGAAGTCTAATGGCGTTAGATCAGGATACCTAGGCGGCCATTCTATCTAACCTCTTCTCCCTATCCATCTTTCTGGGATTTTTATTATTTGAACTTTTAGACTGTTTTTCTCGATTTTTTTTAAATAATAACATATTGAAAATTTTATACGGTCGAAACCAGAATAAAAGCTACTACCAAAATCAATAATAAAAAAAATAGGTTGTCATTTAAAAAAAAAGTTGATGACGTCATAACTTAAAAAATAAATGACATAAGAAACTGAAAATAGACTGGAAATATTTGCTGAAGTTAAAATCGCTATACCCCTTCGAGATTTTTTCCAAAAAAATTAATATCAACGGAATCACTGAATTTATGCTTTACTTAATTTCCACACTGTATATTAATTTCCTAAAAACTTTTTCGAAATTAGGTCCATTTATTTTAAATGAGATTGTTAATACAGAAAGGAACGTTGAAATTTTACATTATATCCTTAAATCTATTAAAACTTAAATAACAAATCATAAAATTAGTTAGATAATACTTCTCTGTATTTTGGTAAAAAAAAGTTTACAGTGGATAGAGCCATATCCCTTTGAATCCATGGAGCTAATCTAATCTTCTGGGTATTAAAATTTGACCCGGCAAGAAACTCCTTTACACTAAATCGATGTCGTTTTCGTAATCGAGGTTAGCCTTATATAAAATGGAATTCACTTTCACTTTAAAAGGTTCAGCGTACAGGGTGTTTTATTGCAAATAACAGTATACACTATTGGAAAAAGTTTAATTAGAGAGCCGCCTGCTT
Source organism: Rhamnusium bicolor (assembly GCA_029963845.1). Taxonomy (NCBI): domain Eukaryota; kingdom Metazoa; phylum Arthropoda; class Insecta; order Coleoptera; family Cerambycidae; genus Rhamnusium; species Rhamnusium bicolor. The sequence continues at coordinate 3,453,196 of JANEYF010003577.1, forward strand.
TGTGTGTGTGCATAAAGAATAAAAATAGTAAAATCATGTATGCGACAGGAAAATACTGTGCATCACTGTTGCCTTTTTCTGCGTTATTGTGTTTACGAAGTAACGCGGGCTCGCCTCATCGCATCCCTTCCACATGTGATCCGGTACGCCTCATTGCTTTTTATTCTGCTTAATATTTCAATAAAAAACATCAATTTTTCCCAACCGATGGAAAGTGGCAAAGGCGTTTCCCGATTTTTAAAGTAGGCGATACGTCAAATATAAGCAATTACAGACATATTTCTCTTTTATGTAATTTTGCTAAAGTTCTTGAAATCATTTTATACAAACGCATCTATATGTCCACTAAAAACATATTGTCAGTAGACCAGCATGACTTTGTATCTTACAGATCAACTACTACGAACTTAGTAATACTCAGTCAAACAGTTTCTAATATTCTAGACGAACGAGGACAGGTAGGCGTTTTGTATACCGATTTTACCAAAGCCTTCGATCTCATCGACCATCAATTACTCTTACAGAAATTAGCAAAGTATGGATTTAATTTAAATCTATTAAATTACTTTCAATCATATCAAACAGGCAGACAACAATTTATATTCTACAATGGATGTAAATTGTCAATATATTTAGCCACTTTCGGAGCGCCGCAAGGTTCTAACCTTGGGCTTTACTATTTCTATTATTTATTGACGATTTATGCACTGAATCGAAGTGCGACAAATTAATCCTTGCAGATGATTTATAATCAAGAGCATAAATTCCGTAAACGATTGTATATATCTTCAAGAAAACCTTAATATCGTCAGCAAGGTGTGCGACCTGAACAAAGTTGGTATCAATGCTGCTAAATGTAAAGTAGTGTCTTACACAAAAAAGAAAAATTGCTTTAACTACAACTACAGCATTAATGACACTGTTTTAGAGCGCATACAAACAATTAAAGATTTAGGTATATATTTTGATACTGAACTGAGTTTTATCGAACATATACATATCAAATCTAAAGAGGCAATCAAAATGTTAGGATTTATTATAAGAAACTGTAAATCATTTACTAATTTAAATTGTTTAAAATCATTATATTATTCTTATGTACGATCAAAACTTGAGTACGGATCCATAATCTGGAACCCTCACTATCTAGTTCACAAAGCGTTAGAGCAAGTTCAAAGAAAATTTTTAAAATTTTTATCATTTAGAGACACAGGAATATATCCTGAGAGGGGTATAATTATCTTCTTAGCATATTTAATTTTGAAAGAGTAGAGTACTGGCGAATTTGTTCTATACTACTTTTTCTATACAAATTATTACATAATAAAATTGACTGTCCTCAAATTCTTTCAGAAATTAATTTTTTCACCCCAAGAATGCATTCTCGACAAAATCCCACATTTTACACGAGCCAATACCAATATGTTGGGGTGAAAACACAACACAGCGGTGCGACGTCGCATCGCAAAAACGACGTCGCACGGCGATGCGATGCGATGACGCAACGTTAAAACTTCATCGCCACGGCATCGCAGAGGAGACGCTTCTAGTGATATGTGGACCGCACAATACGTGTCCTACGTCTGTTGCAGGCCACAACACTGCGGTGCGACAATGCATCGCAAAAACGAAGTCGCACCGCAATGCAATGCGATGAAAGTTCATTGCACGGCCACAGAAGACCTATACCAGAAGCGACACGTTTGATGTATGTATGGCGTGTTATAATTAAATATAAAAACCAAATAAGCTGCTGGCAACATAAAACATTTTTTCCAATAAAATAAATCATTTTTATACAATACTAAAGGATATAAACGAGATTTCTGTTTCGCAATCCGCAGTACAAATCTAGCCATATGCATAAATATAAAAATAAATATTTGATTAACAATAATACGCAAAATACAATAAGATTTATAGGTTGACAATAATACCACCAAAAGTCGCATATAAAAGACAACCAGACTTCAGTGATTTGCGCGTGCGTTGCTTGAGAGAATCAGTGCCGATCTCATAAGCGAAAACACAACACTGCGGTGCGATGTCGCATCGCAGAAATCAACGACGTCGTGGAAATTTGCGATGCGTCGTCGCACCGCAATGTTGTGGTTTCGCCCAAGATTTGTACTAAGCGACGACGCATCGCAAATTTCTACGACGTCGTTGATTTCTGCGATGCGACGTCGCACCGCTGTGTTGTGTTTTCGCCCTTGCTAAAATCACCAATACATTGTATGTGCCATTATTTTAACAAATTAAATCAACATTGTGATATAAACCTTAGCACACAAAATCAGTTGGTAAAATATGCCAAGCAAACTTTTAGTACATAATTTTAGCTTCCTATTCCCTTTATTGATTGTTCCTTTGCGTGTTATGTAGATATACATTGTTTTTCTCATCGTTATTTATATTATTTTACTTTTTTTCAATAATTAGTTCTTATTTTGTTTTTCTTAACTATTACTATCACACTATCTTTTTTTTAATTAATTTTCAGTTCTTTTAATAACATCTATTGTACTTACCTTTATGTTTAATATAAAGATTTGTTACTAACGTAAATATTATAAAATGTTTCGTAGTATTTAAGAATAATTTAAATTGTCCTGTAATTGGGCTCTTCCACATTTGATCCCTACCCTTTCTACACTCAGTTTATTGTAAATAGACAAAAAACAGCGTTGCGTAATTATACCAAAATCTACAATTTGGAATTTTAACTGGTAGTGGTTAATGGAGCCTCTAATAGTGGCATAATCTATGATAATTTTTTGGAAACGTCACTTTTTTTATAAAATTATTTACACCTTGAGAAATAACTAAAATCGTTTCATATAAAATGCATAATATGCAATGAAATATTATTAACTATGATGAACATTTGGCGACATCCAGTTAGTAGTAGGGCGGCAATACGAGATTTTGTTCATGCAGCTACAATCATTTATTTTGTAATTTATAAAATAAATGCTACACTGCACGAAAAATGAGAGCTCTGTCCTTCTTTCTGCACTAAGTGCGGACTGCGCTTAGTGCTATATGTGAACGCATTTTTTCAAAAGTTAACTTAATTTAATCAAAACCAAAAAGATCAAACCTAAAACCAGAAATAAATTAATAACGAACACAGTTAATGGTATTTTAATTTCATATTATGTATAAAATTCCATAATATCATACAAAAAATATAAAATAAAATGCAAATGATAATATAATTTCTGAAGTCGAACTTGACAGCCAATTGTTATTATTTGAAAAGTTTCTATTCAATATACTTACTTGTAACTGTTTTACTTTTGTTTATTTTTTTATAATAAAAATTTTTAAATATTGGCGTATTATTTTAAGTATCTGGTAATATTTCCTAAAATCTAGTAATTTCATTGTTAGTTTCTGATAATCATACTTTCACAATCTGGCAACACTGCAATAAACAATTTTGTGGTCACGTGGTGAACTGCTCTCACGTTGTTCTTGTCTCATTTCCTTTATTATCGTCTCAGCCGTTAGTATGGTAAGCTAAACTGGCATTTCTCCTTAACTTGAAATGTATGTTATGCACCCGAAGAAAAAGTGCAAATAATCAAGTGGTATTACGGCAGTAATACTGTTGAGGGAGTTATCGTGCGATTCATTTTTACATTTGAAATTCGTTCTACCCTCACGGTTCAAACTGTATTAAACATCATTCATAAGTTTGAGTCTGTGGGATGTGCTACAAATTGCAGAAAATGTAGTCATTTAAATAACGAAGACGAGCCTAGAGTTTACTTAAGGGAAGATCGGGAAACTAATGCTGAAATCAGTATACCCCCTAATCATCTGAATGAATACTTCACAAACGTTGCTACTAACATGATAAGCAATCTACCTCCATGTCAATTAAAACATACCGATTTTTTAAACAATATAAAAAGGGACATTCCCAGAGAAAAATTTAACTTTTCAAGGTAACTTATAATAACGAAGTAGCCAACATAATAAACAGACTTGAGAAGACAAATAGTACAGACCCTTATAGAATTAATATGATAATTTTAACAACAATTAAATACAAAATTTTAGTTCCTCTAACAAATCTTATTAATCTATGTATAGGAGATAATGTTTTTCCAGATGTTTTGAAAATCTCAAAAGTTATACCAATTTATAAAAATAATTCTAAGGGTAATCCATCAAACTATCGCCCAATTGTCATTATCCCTTTTTTTGCAAAAATTTTGGAAATAATATTAAAGAACCAAATTATTAATCATTTTGAACAAAATAATTTATTTAACACACATCAATTCGCTTTTAGGACTAAACAGTCTACAACACTAGCTATTAATTCTTTAATTAAGCTCATCAATCAAGGCCTTGAAGACGTTTTGTTCACGTTCGCACAATTTTTGGATCTAACTGTGTATCATATGACATTTTAATTAACAAATTAAATTTTTACGGTATTAGTAATAACAGCTCCGACCTGCTAAATTCTTACTTAACAGATCGTTTACAGTTCGTCTCTTGTCAAAATACACAATCAAATCTCCTTCATATAAAATATGGAGTTCCTCAAGGATCAGTGTTAGGTCCGACACTTCTCTTAATCTATGTATATAACTTATCAAGTGTTACTTTAAATGCTATCTTTATACTATTTGCCGATGACACAACAGTAACAAAATCTTTTAAACATATAAAAGAAATAATTCTTGAAATAAATACATCGCAAAGCCCTGTTCAAAATTGGTTCATTGCTAATCGACTGTCTCAAAACGAAAGGAAAACTGAGAATTTGATTTTTACCTTAAGAAATATTGATGGTAATGTAAACTTTAGAAATGAGGTAAAATTTCTGGGCGTATACCTTGACAAAAAGTTATCTTGGGAACCACATACAACTTATATTTGTAAAAAAGATTTCAAAAAGTTTATACTTATTACGTAATCTCTCACAATGTTTGAGAAAAAACTTTATTAAATGTATATCATGATTTAATTCACTCCGTAATCTCTTATGCTATTTTGATTTGGGGGGCATTCATCTTCCAGTAACATGGTTTTTGCTATATAAAGAAAGGCAATTAGAATAATTTCTTGTCTCAATTACAGAGATGATTGTCGAGCTGAATTTATTAGGTTAAATATTCTTCCATTACCGTGTGCTTTTATCTTGCAATGTTTATTAAATGAAAACGAAAATTTCATCAGCAATATTTTATTCGCTGATAAAACATCTTTTTCCATACATGGCCGGCATAATCATTCTGTAGTTTGATATTGGTTTAAGGAAAATAAACATTTCAGTGTGCCATTACGTACTCAATATCCACAAAAAGTAAATGTTTGGGCCGGCATTTTAGGTGATCATATTATTGGTTCTATTTTCATTGGCGGTAACTTAAATGCCGACAAATATTTTAACATTTTGCAGAATCACATTATTCCGGTTGTTCAAGCTCTTGACGTCAACTTTGGGGAGATTTGGTACTAGCAAGACGGCTGTCCTGCTCTTAATGCAAGAAACGTGTAAGAGTTTTTAGACAACACCTTTCTCGATCGTCTTATAAGTGGAAGAGGCACAATAAAATGGCCACCAAGATTCCCCGACTTGGCGCCTAGCGATTGTTTTTGTGGGGATATGCAACCTCGCAAATTTATAGACATGAACACGAGTGAGCGTGCTAAAATTGTTACCACCCTACAGAGTGTGATTCCTGATATGCTTGTAAATGTCAAGAATGAATTTTATCACTGATTAGGGTATTGCCAGACGCAACAGGACGATATTTTTGAGCCCCTTATAAAGTAATATTAATTTTTTAATACTTTAATTTAATTTTTAATACTTTTTCTAAGTCTCTCATTTTATTTTTCTCAGAATATTTGTTAATTTATTTTTATTTAATAGCAGAATGCCAGTTTACTTTTACGCCAAATGGCCAAAAATTACTCAAAGAAATGTCACTGAGTTTTTTTATGTATTTTAAAAACGATATGCATTAAATAACTAGACTCTCGAAATAAATAGGGACACGTAGTTATTTACAGAAATAACAAACATACCCAACACCATTTTGAAAAGTACTGTACAAAACACCTCCACTATGTCGCCAACTACCTGCTATAATCTGTTGAAAGGCGAGTCATCGCAGTGCATGACCTAAAGATGAATAATTTATTGGTTATCAGACATGCACTGGGAGTGGCGTACAGGAATTGTTATCCTATCTACACATAAAACCACGACGTGGCGAACACGGTCATTAATTTGCGACTGATGACCCTCCGCTACTAATTGTGCATACCAATGGCCAGTTCGCACATTCTTGGTTGTAGGGGTTTAGCAAAATTGTACCCCGAGTTGCCAATTCACTATCTCTGTCTTTGTTATTCTTATAGTATTAGATAAACAGAATATTTGCAAATCGCTAGAATTTTTCATAAACACCTAATATCTGCACAATAAACTTAATATGGAAAGAAGGGATTCGATGAGGCGTGCCCTCGTTACTTCACAAACACAACATATAATGAGGGAACATCGATGCATCATAAGTCTCTTTCTATCGTATGCATGACTTTGCTATTTTTATCCTTTATGCACACACCCAAAGCAGGCTTTCTAATTAAATTTTTTCCAACAGTATAGGACATGAACGCATTCACGTACTACTCAACTACTATAGTTTGGCACTAGGCGGCGCAGAAAGAAAAGAAATATTGCTAATGTGGGACAGAGACGAACTAAACTGCTTTATAATGAAAGGGCGGGGTTTAGACCACTGCGCATCCAAACTCAAATGCCAGTCTAGAATTGTTGATTAGTACGTCAGTGTGTAGAAAAAATTTTAGTTGAAAGTCCCTCAAACAGGTTTTTTGTTGCTGCTTGAATAGAATTAAGTATGTGTGTAGGTAATATAGTGTGTTCATGTCTCAAAATATATTTGTGTGTCTGTAAGCACCTTTACACAGTACTATTTTTTGTATATCATAAAACTAATAAATAAACAAGAATAGGTTGCATTCTTTAAACATGGACATGTTTTTTGTCGTGAATGTCGTGTGTTATGTTATAACAATAAATTAGTATTTTTTGTTAGGTAATAAACTTGGCAAATCGACTATCCGTCATATTAGATGAGAAAAAACAGAATGCTGAACCGGCAAATGCCGATAATCCCTTACAACTCGGCCCTGATGAAAATGAAAGTTTGCAAGTAGTGTCGATTGTCAACAAATCGGATGATATTGATGGAAATGCAATGCTTTATGCCGAATTTCCCTCAGGTGAAGTTACCGAACGGGATCTTGAATCAGATGAGGTGTAATTTTTGTTCTTTTTTTGTTTTTTATTTAGAATTTAGATTCAATGAAATGAAATGTGCTGTAATAATCGTGTTGAGGTGTAATTTGTGTTCTATTTTATTTTTAATTTAAATTCAATGAAATGAAATGTGCTTTACTAATTGTGTTGACAGAAATAAATGAAATATACGGTGTTAAAATTTATTGAATCTCCTATTGATTATTTCAAAACCTTTAACCAGAGAGTCTCTGCTTTAACATAATTAATTTAAACAAATGATATATTTGTCTACTTTATTATATAGAAAAATCATGTAGAATTGAATTGTTTTAATTTCTTAATGATAGTTATTTAAATATTTATTTATACTCCAATTATTACAAAATTTCCTTATTTTAAATTTGTTATTATCTTAAATATTTATCTCATCTGTAAATGTTTTAAAGTTTTCCCATGTAGGTACCAATAAACTTTCACACATCTATTGAATGTAACAAAAAAAATATCATACATTTATTCACAGATTCTAAAGATATAGATAACCCAATTTATCTGTCAAAAATTCTTCTTTAAAATTAAAAAAAAAAAGAATATTACCGGATCTCTTGAGTTCTTGTAGATGTCTTTTTTTTTTTAATTTGGTAAAATAAAATAGTGAAGTAGTGCAATATTTTAACAATCATCAGTTTCCTTCAACATTGAAGATTAGAATTGGGGGTCACGTTCACGTTCTCCTTATAGGCTCTAATTCTTTTGCTCAAAGTATGTTAAATGTTTTACTCGAAAAAATAAATAGGCATTAAAACAGAAATAAACATAGTAAATTGATGTTATACAATACACAACGTTAATTAAATCAAACTGAAAACACAAAATACGGGATTGCAAGAGAAAATTAAAGGTTTGATTCGAGAAGAGTAAGTTTTGGACAAACAGTTTTATGTCATAATGATGATACAATCCTAAAATATAAATAAGAATATAATCAATAATTAAAGAAGTATAACTTACCTGGTATCAAGCAATATTTTATTCCCTAATTTAATATTTTATATTATTTATAAAAAATAAGTAAACATAAAACGGAGATAAACCTTACTCGAAAAGAAAAGAGAGATGATAAATACAAATAATGCTTGCTTTAAATTTCACTCAATTAAGATCAGGTTCTTATTCGTATCAATATCAACAAATCCGGCAATCTTAGTGGATTTTAAGATGTAACACGATAAAATAAACTGAATTTAAAACAAGATGAAATTTAACTTTATTCTAGAATAGAAGTTTAATGATCATCATATCCAATAATACAATATTATATCTTTGAAGAATTATATTTATATTATACGATTATGTAGGGGAGATATGTCGATATTTTTGCAATTTGGCCTCGACAGATTTACTATATAATTTTTTGTTAAATATTAATGGTAAAAAACCCTCTTTCAAGTTCCCATTAAAGGTTAAAAAAGTGATGATAATGAATTATTATTCGTAGATATTTTAGTTAAAAATATCAACAAAACAATTAAAATTAGTGTATACAAAAAATTTGTAATATTATACTGAAGCAACCGGGTCGAGCAATCTCATCGCTTTCAACAAAATTTCCCAAATATTTTCTAGTCAGTGGGCAAGTGCAGTCATATTGCAAGAGATATTCGAATCGTTTGAGCAAAGTTTTGATTGATGGGGTGCCTCTGATCGCAATCGCCGGCAATCTGAAGTAAATTTCACAATGATCGCTCAGTAAATGGACGATTTCAACCGGATTGCCTGACTTGCTAGATGCACGCATGCCCGTATCTCTTTGTTTTGTCACCACAACTTGTCACAGATGATTGGTTGACAACCAAACCTCTTGTGCAGTGTTGCCGATTTCCGGGTAAACACCAAAAACTGGGTATTTCGATATAGACATTGGGTAAAAAATGGAAGCGGGTAAACGAGTATTTAAGAAAAAAGTGAAAAATATTAAAAATATGATAGGACCTTAAAATAAACGAAGTATGCTCAATCGTATGTTATATTAATTAATTGATAATTCTTGTAAGGAGTGATCTACTGGCAGTGAAAGAAATAATATTCATGTATTTCTCTGCCTGTTTCTTGTTATCGACGCTCTAAGCGCTTTCTAATTTTATATCTAGACTCCAGGAAGCCGTTCGAAATTACCCTAAGCAATATACAGAGTGCACACTAGCTGTTCGAAAAGTGGTATAATTTTGAATTGGGTAAATATTAATGTCGTTCGTAAATTGTCGGTATAACACTCTGTGTGCACACAACTTTAACAATCTCGATGAGCACGTTAAAGTTTACTCGTCATACGCAGACGAGCTCTCAGCTGACATATATGAAATATATTTTTTTTGTGATGGGCATTAAATATTTCAGTTTCAAACAAAACATTACAACCTCTAGACACTCTGTTGTAAAAGATTCAAATTGGAAAATAGTGTTGTACGATAAGCGTATCGAATAACGCCAGTAAGTTTCTGATTTTATTTAAAGATCATTAGCTGGATTGATAAAAATAGAGACTATAGTAATAAGCAATTATTTTTAGCTTCAGAAAAAGTACTTTTCAGGGTTTTAGCCATAGATAATTTTTCTATGGTTTTACCTCAAATCAATCAGACAGAACAATAGATATGTAAACAATAACTAACCTTTCAAAAAACGTATACATGGAAAAATATCAAGAAATGCATGTTAGCCACATTTAAATTAGAACCAGTAAAAAAAAGTTTAAAAGTTTTATATTTTGAACCACATAACTCCATATATAATATTAATGTATGGCAAAAGAAATAAAAATAAAACACTCCAATTTTTTACTTTAATTTTATTCCCTATACATTTTAAACCTTAGGTAAATATTCGGGAAATTTAAAGTAATGGAGCGGGTAAAATCGGGTATTCTTAAAATTTTCCGCTGGGAAATCTAAAAATCTTGTTGGCAATATTGCTCGTGTGTCACCTGGTAAATGGGGAGCTGTGAGAGCAATCGAATTTTCTAGAGAAATCACATTGAACAATCTGGTTGCTCAGTGTCGCCTAGTGAATGGATCACTTTACAGCCACCACGCCTAGGCTGGTAAAAAGCCGCTAAAGGCCTCATACAAACAGTGGATGCACGGAAAGAAAACGCGTTAATTTTTTAACGACAACATTGTTTGATCAGAATTGTAGTTGTTTTCATCAGTTTGTAACCTCATTGTCACATAATGTATATGAAACGACTATAAATATTTGCAATAAAATTGTTGTAGTTATAAACAACAAATATTGTTTGACTGTTTGTTCTCTTAGGATAGTAAAAGTAACCAATTACGTCAAAGTAAGAATTTCACTATAATGTACAGATAATTATTAGCGGTCTTTGTTGAACTCAAACAAACAATGTACAAAGTACTTACATATTGTAAGGATTTTAATAAAAATAATAGATAACAAAATCTGCTTCAAATTGTAGTAATAGTTTTAATTTAGAGATGTACATACGTACGCAAGCAATAAGTCACCATTAGATTTGTTTGCCATCAGGTCGTTGCTTTTGCGTTATGCAATTACGTAGGCACTTATTATTTCTTTTCATTCCAAAATGCTGTTCTGTCCAAAAAATGTAACACCCAACGCTGTGATTTATAATGTGAGTGCTATCAGTGGTGATTTTTATAATCATAACTAACAATGGACGATTTTGTTATCCCAATCTTAAATAGTTTTAATATTGCATAACATTACAGGGAATCTTTATTTATATCTTTTAGAAGAGCAAAAATTGAGGATGAGTTTTTCGTTTCATTAACTGTGGTAATAACAACGTTGAGATGTGGACAGATTTATTTTGAACTACAGTCTTTCTATCAAGGGATGTCGAGCTGTATCACCTGTGGTTTTAATCCACAAGAACTTCAATGAGTATTGGTAAAACGAAAAGGGGATCAAATCGCAATACAATATTATCGTCATAAAATATTTGGGGTGACATAACTTAAGTGTCCATTTTTTACATGCTAAATATACTACTATTGTACGTAATGGGTTATAATAATAATTTAATTTTTCACTGATTTATGTAGGAAATGTTGCTATAAATGTTCACAACATATCTTACAATATTGTAGTAGAATAGTCAACAAAAACTTGAACATGTTCCAAACTAGAGATGCCGATTTTTGTAAAATGAATCGATCTTTGAATCGATTTGAATCATTGCCTAAAAAGATCGATCAATAAAAAATCGAAATGAAAAAAATCGAACCCATGAAAATCAATTCTTTAATAGGTCATCAGTTGAAGTTGTTATAGTGAGACTAATAATGCCAATAATTAAATATTTTAATTCAACCAAAAACTAAAATAAACATGTTTTACATAAGTATTAATAATAAATTTAATTTTTTATTAACAACCTCAAATAATGTACACACGGTAAATGTTTAATTTTTGTATTACATAATTATTATATTATAATTCTACGAATCATGTCGGTTCTTCCGGTTTCTTTTCATATATTTTACCAGGACAAAATCCAAAAACTACTTAAATACAGCCAACATTTTAAAAAAAGAGGAAAAGGGAGGAGGAGAGGAAAGGGAAACGAAAACAAAATAATATAAGAAACGAAATAAAATTATCAAAAAAACATTACCAATCTCGCTGAGCTTGCTTACTTGCTACCAACTACATCAAAACAAAAGTCACCATTCCTTCGTAGTTTGACATTTTGACAATAAATTAACATGTCGATTTTACAATCAGATTTTTTATAAAAAAAATCGATTCATTAAAATGAGAAGGGGAAATAATCGATTTAAAATCGATTTTTTTCCGCTCCAAAGATCGATTTTCCTAAAGATCGATTATTGAATCGGCATCGCTACTCAAAACACAAAATAGTAAGTATTATTACAAATTTTAGTAGCATCTCCAATACTTCATGACTATAACCACACATTGTAGTAAACATTTTCACATCGAAATTGAGCTAGTCACTCTTTCTTTTGCAAGTTTGTGTTGCAAATAACATAATAATTTGTAGTTTAATTCTACTACAATTTTTTTTTTTGAAATTTACTATCTTTTATTATTGTCCCTATTTGTATCGTAATTTGTAGTAAAAGTCCATAAAATTGTAGTACTTATGACAAAACCTTTTTTTTCCATATGTTGATATTCTCGACGCCAAATTTGGTTTGGGATACAAAAATTAAAACAGAAAAAAACCAAGTATCATGGGGTTTATTTAGATACGAGATTAACTTTCGGCCGAAAGATTAACATAACTGTATGCAAAACCTATTTCTCGTCCAAGAAACTTCACTCACACATGGAAAATAATGGCAGACTTAGTACAATAATAAGGAATTACTTTATGCAAAAATAACAAGACCAGCTCTGCTATCGGCAACACTATTGGAATACAAAGAGACAGACACTTTCATATCTTTCGACCAACAATTATATCAAAAACCAAACAAAATTTCAAATTAACATTGCTTTCCATCTTTCCTTTTTACATATTTTTGTTCACAAATTAACTTCAAGGACATTGTATCAAATACTATTAGCATCTCTCAAAATTAAACATTGCGGTTCGACATTGCCGTCTTCTAATTCTGGCTTTAAACTGCACTTAGCGGATTTTTGTGTTAAGGTATTTTTTGCGTGTGCCCAGCTCCATACCAACCTGAAATAACATGAATATTATAATTTTAAATTTTTGCCATTAATTTTAAGATTTGAACCATATTTATAAGTATTTATTTGCATTTAAAGACCGAATAATCTGTTCGTTCAGGGTTTTCACATTTGGAAACCTCCCTATAGCCAATATTTCATAACAGTATCTTCACATGTCACCAAATTTAGATTTCGCCAGAAGTGGTCAACCCAGGGATTTTCATATATGTTATCCATTCCAATAACCCGCTACTAACCTTTTTCTTCCAATCTGTTTAAAATAGGATGGAGATATCACTAAAGGTCTTCTATTGCCAATCAGAATATTACAACTTAAATTTGTTTTCATGCAAAATGATGGTTAGTATTTATACTATAAATATACAATAGCCCAGGTATTTTGGAAGTAACCACATTTTGCCGCTTCAGTGGCGGCTGGTGGATTTAGGTTATACAATATCTCAGTATTGGAGAATGTCACCCAAGCAATATATTAAGGCACGACTATTAGTACTGATTAAAGAAGTTTTGCAGAAAAAAATTTAAAAAAATTTGAGAAAAAAAGTTACAAAAATTCCCAGCCTCCCCAGATTCCTTCTAGACCATTAGTAAAATCTTTGCAAACCTAAAAAATTGATCACCCCGTTATTTTTGGTTTTCGAAAAGTTTGATTTTTTGGAAAGTTATGACACATTGAAATTTAAGTTCTTCATCGTGTAAATTTCAAAATGTCATAACGTTACAAAAAAATCAAAATTTTCAAAAAACCAAAAATAACGGGGTGATAAATTTTTCTTCTGATTACGAAAAAAAAAATAGTTTGCAAAGATTTTACTAATGGTCTAGAAGGAATCTAGAGAGGCTGTGCATTTTTATAACTTTTTTTTCTTAATTATTTTTTTCAATTTTTTTTTCTGCAAAACTCCTTCAATTAGTACTAATAGTCGTGCCTTCAAATATTGCTTGGGTTCCATGCTCCAATACTGAGATATGGTACAACCTAAATCCACCAGCCGCCATATTAGTGTGACGTCACCTAATTATGCAATCTACGTAAAAGAGTCATGAATCAAAGCACACTGGTTGCCTTAGTTCCTGTGCCAAAGCCAAGTTGGAAGAAGCGCAAGAACTAGCTCCCACAGTTTCCGTCAAAAAGACCGGAAAAACGTCTCGCAAAACTCGTAAAAAACGTACCAGTTTAAGTGATAGTGATAGTGACAATATTAACCGTGAAATAGACACATTTAAATCTCCCCGCCCCGTGAAAATAGACACTTTCAACCCCCGAGACTCTTTATTAAAAGTTCCTACCTTTTTGTCCCCTGCAAAAAGTAGTTCAGATTCTAATATTCATATTAGGTTAACAGAACGTCAGCCTAATCTAACGCAAAGTGATACAGACACAAAGTGCGTCAGACAAAGACAAAAGACCGTCGACATAAAGTCAATTAAAGTGAAACGAAAACCAAGTGAGAAGTGGACAAACATCAAGCCGCGTGTTTATAGTTCCACGTTAAAAAATCCAACAAAAACCAAGTCAACAACTCCTCAGGAATCTAAGGAATTCCAAATATTTACTAGCGATACTCGACCTAAAACCGAGATACTGACTAAAGAAAAGGCTCTAGAGGCACTCTATATCAGCCAATACGAGGCTGATATGGCCACCTCCAGTGGAGGAGGGCCACCACCGCCTCTGCCCACCACACCACCTCCGACAGAAAATTCCGCTAAAATGACTCTTATTGAGGGGCCCACCAAACGCATGACTACCGATGACTACCTGCCATCGTCGTTTGATTTCCGGCGTTGGCAGGCATTTTAAGTCCCGAGCGGACACTTGCTCGACAGAAAGAGCTCCTGGACGCCCGCTCGGCGGACCAGGTGCTTAAAAATTTACCAACCATAACTAGGAACAGTCCAGAACATCCCCCAGCACAATCCATGGACATATCATCCCCTACGGGGGATTTTATCACCCCTAAAAAACAAACAAAACTTAAAAATCTACTAGACCCAAAACCAAAGCCAACAATTACTTCAAATAAATTTGAATCCCTGCCGATGGTTTCAGAGAAGGTTACAGCTGAGGAAGCCATTAGGTTAAAGGCCAATAAGTCTATAACCGCAAAGCCCAAAAACAAAACGGACGCCCCGCCTAAGAACCCTCCCATAGTTCTGAAGGGGATACCTACCAATCATTCTGAATTTATTGCGGAAATAAAACGTTCCATCAAACTTGGATTTCATACGAAATTCGCCGCGAATAATACACTATTGTATATATACGATAGAGGCGAATTTCTAAAATACCAAGAAACACTGAGTCATAGTGAAATCGAATATCATAGCTATACCTCAAAGCAGGATAAGAATCACGCCTTTGTGTTGCGGGGCATCCAGGGTGATCCTCCCATAGAGGACATAAAGAACGACCTTATTGACACGCATAACATGGAGGTGATGAATATTTTTAAAATGAAAACGGTTCGGAACCCACTTTACCTAGTAGTCACCAACAAGGATGTGACACTTAAAAAGCTGGAGAATGACGTCAAATACGTCCTGTATACTAAGGTAACTTGGGAACGCCGAACCAATGATCGTTTATTATCGCAATGTAGAAGATGCAAGATGTGGGGGCACGCCACATCGAACTGTCACCGTGCGCCACGCTGCGTTAAATGCGGTGACATGCACTGGACAACTACACTACAACATCGAATAACAGTTTCAACGATTTTAATATACTTACAAATGAACTGACAGAACTGAACAGACTTATTAACCTCAAAGAGACTATAAAAGCTGTACACCACCTCAATACTATGCTTAAGGCTGTTACGGAACCTATGCAGGCGATAACCATACTGCAAGATTTTGCACAGAACGTACTACCACAGTACCGCATTCTTAATTAATTGCCTGTTATGGAATTGTAACGGCCTTATGGCCAAGACGCACGAACTAAAACAGTACATACATGACAACAAACTAGACATTATTTTGTTGACTGAGACAAACCTAAAAATAAAGCACAAATTAAAATTTAATAATTCTCACCAAGTGAGAAGTGGACAAACATCAAGCCGCGTGTTTATAGTTCCACGTTAAAAAATCCAACAAAAACCAAGTCAACAACTCCTCAGGAATCTAAGGAATTCCAAATATTTACTAGCGATACTCGACCTAAAACCGAGATACTGACTAAAGAAAAGGCTCTAGAGGCACTCTATATCAGCCAATACGAGGCTGATATGGCCACCTCCAGTGGAGGAGGGCCACCACCGCCTCTGCCCACCACACCACCTCCGACAGAAAATTCCGCTAAAATGACTCTTATTGAGGGGCCCACCAAACGCATGACTACCGATGACTACCTGCCATCGTCGTTTGATTTCCGGCGTTGGCAGGCATTTTAAGTCCCGAGCGGACACTTGCTCGACAGAAAGAGCTCCTGGACGCCCGCTCGGCGGACCAGGTGCTTAAAAATTTACCAACCATAACTAGGAACAGTCCAGAACATCCCCCAGCACAATCCATGGACATATCATCCCCTACGGGGGATTTTATCACCCCTAAAAAACAAACAAAACTTAAAAAATCTACTAGACCCAAAACCAAAGCCAACAATTACTTCAAATAAATTTGTATCCCTGCCGATGGTTTCAGAGAAGGTTACAGCTGAGGAAGCCATTAGGTTAAAGGCCAATAAGTCTATAACCGCAAAGCCCAAAAACAAAACGGACGCCCCGCCTAAGAACCCTCCCATAGTTCTGAAGGGGATACCTACCAATCATTCTGAATTTATTGCGGAAATAAAACGTTCCATCAAACTCGGATTTCATACGAAATTCGCCGCGAATAATACACTATTGTATATATACGATAGAGGCGAATTTCTAAAATACCAAGAAACACTGAGTCATAGTGAAATCGAATATCATAGCTATACCTCAAAGCAGGATAAGAATCACGCCTTTGTGTTGCGGGGCATCCAGGGTGATCCTCCCATAGAGGACATAAAGAACGACCTTATTGACACGCATAACATGGAGGTGATGAATATTTTTAAAATGAAAACGGTTCGGAACCCACTTTACCTAGTAGTCACCAACAAGGATGTGACACTTAAAAAGCTGGAGAATGACGTCAAATACGTCCTGTATACTAAGGTAACTTGGGAACGCCGAACCAATGATCGTTTATTATCGCAATGTAGAAGATGCAAGATGTGGGGGCACGCCACATCGAACTGTCACCGTGCGCCACGCTGCGTTAAATGCGGTGACATGCACTGGACAAAGGATTGCCTGAAAACGCTGGAGATGCCGCCGAAATGTGCCAACTGTAAAGGAGCTCACACTGCTAGCTCCGTCCAGTGCCCAGTATATCTTTACCGTGCTAACCAACTGAAGAACAACGCCGCCGCCGCCGCCGCCGCCGACGCCGCCCCCAAGAAATTCGTCGACGCCGCCCCCCACCTCCAACGCCTGGGAACAGCGGAGGATGCAGCAGCAGCAATATCAATCAGGAAATGTCGTACAAGACCAAACACGGACTGTACGCACTCCACCTCCACCACCCAGACCCACTACAACATCGAATAACAGTTTCAACGATTTTAATATACTTACAAATGAACTGACAGAACTGAACAGACTTATTAACCTCAAAGAGACTATAAAAGCTGTACACCACCTCAATACTATGCTTAAGGCTGTTACGGAACCTATGCAGGCGATAACCATACTGCAAGATTTTGCACAGAACGTACTACCACAGTACCGCATTCTTAATTAATTGCCTGTTATGGAATTGTAACGGCCTTATGGCCAAGACGCACGAACTAAAACAGTACATACATGACAACAAACTAGACATTATTTTGTTGACTGAGACAAACCTAAAAATAAAGCACAAATTAAAATTTAATAATTTTTTCTTTCACAGGTCCGACAGACTCGGGAGGAGAGGCGGCGGGGTGGCCATCCTTGTGAAGAAGGACGTCCCCCACATCCCTGTCCCCCCCTATGCCCACCCCCATCGAGAACTTAGGAATTGAACTAGGGGATGGTACCACCCTTACGGTGGCCTACAACCCGCCTCGTAACCGTATCTCCGATAATGATTTGGACATGCTATTCGCTAAAAATAAAGTTTTAGTTGCAGGAGACCTAAATGCTAAACATGCCGTCTGGAGGAACAGGCGCGGCAACGCCAACGGTACCGTCGTGCATGACTATGCACTCAGGGCAGGTATTGCGGTCGTATCGACCACCACACCAACACATTACCCAGAAAACAACACCACACCAACATACATCGACATAATCCTAAACAAAAACTACCAGCACGACATCCAACCAGTGTCCCGGCCAGAGCTGGGCTCGGACCACAATCCGGTGACTTTCAGCCTCCTTGACGTTGACCGGAATGTGCTTGAGAGAACCACTTTCGATTATAAAAAGGCCAACTGGGGTAAATTCCAAAACTTGATGAATAATTACACTATAATTAATCCGCATATCAATAACAACGAACAACTCGATCTCGAGATCGAGAAACTCACCAATAACATTATCAAAGCCAGACGCAAGTCTGCGAAACAAATCAAGCAAGGCCCGCGCGTGGAATCTACCCCAGTTGACCTTAAAAAACTCATAAACTTCAAGAACAAAATACGAAGAAGATGGCAAGCACATCACCGGCCGATCGATAAAAGGAGGCTGAAAGATTTACAACAGAATGTAAAAGAAAGCTTTGTAAATTTTAAAAATACAGAATGGAACGAAAAGGTGGCCAGGCTATCGGTCAAGGACAATTCCCTGTGGGTGATGTCCAAATTGCTCAAAAGGGATGCCAGTAGCATCCCTGTTCTTATCGATAACGGACAAACATCGCTAACCGACAGGGAAAAAGCCGAGACCATGGCCGGCCATCTTTTCCGGACATACACGTCCGCGCCCAGCGAGACTGAGCACCAGGTGGGCGTCGATGCTGGCTTAGCACATATCCCAGCATACACTCCCATCCCCCCACGCAAATTAGCCAAACTCCTCACATCTCCCAGTACACTTAAAAACCTACTTAAAACACTTCCTAACCTAAAAGCTCCCGGTCCAGACACCATCCCCAACATATTATATAAAAAATGTCCACACAAAACTATTGTTCAAATTATCTACATAATAAACGCGTCGATAAGACTGCAATATTTTCCCACAGCGTGGAAAACTTCAATAATTGTGCCCTTTCTGAAACCGGGTAAGGATCCTGTCCTTGCAGCAAGTTACCGACCCATCTCACTCTTAAACACATTAGGAAAGATCGCTGAAAAAATTTATCTAATGAACTTAAATAAAATCATAAATAAAGGTAACTTGCTGCCGAACTTACAATTCGGTTTCAGAGGAGGACATAATACCACGCTGTCGCTGTGCAGAGTGGTGCACGACGTTATCGAGGGTTTTAATAAAAAACACTGCACAAAAATGCTGCTCCTGGACATCCAGAGGGCATTTGACACAGTTTGGCATGGAGGCCTCCTGCACAAACTGACACATTTACATAAATTACCAATATACTTTGTTAGCTTGATTAAATCATATCTCGAGGGCCGCACTTTCGCGGTCCGAGTGAACCATGCCATGTCCAACTATTATAACGTGAGAGCGGGGGTCCCGCAGGGGACGGTGCTCTCTCCTGTTCTTTTTAACCTATACGTTGCCGATATCCCTACCCATCCTTTAACACAGACAATAATGTACGCAGACGATACAACTATATATTCCCAGTCTTTTTATGCTGAAACCGCAACTACTAAGTTGCGGTATCACCTAACCAAGCTTCTTAAGTATTACAAGGACTGGAAAATAGTCATTAACGAGTCTAAAACAGAGACCATTAACTTCACTAAAAAATTCACAAACATCAAAACTTTTACGCCACTTACCATAAACAATAGAGTTATTGAGGAGACAAAGGTAGTGAAATACCTTGGGGTCAATTTAGACCAAAGACTCTCCTTCAAACAGCATATAACCAAAACGCTTAAACAGGGCTTATATGGCCCTGCATCATCTCTATCCGCTGGTGAACAGGAGGTCACTCCTGGACACCAGCAATAAACTTTTGCTCTATAGAACGGTTATTCGTCCTATCTTAACTTACGGCTGCGTCGTCTGGAACAGGATGTCGAACACACAGTTCGGCCGCCTCCAGACGACGCAGAATAAGTTATTACGTCTCCTCACTAATTCTAATCGATACATAAATACACAAGAACTCCACGAGACGACAGACATGCCTTACATTAGAGATTATATCGTACAGACGGCCACCAAATTTTTCAGACATAACATCCAAAAATCCATCTCACCGCGCACATCGCCGACATACGCCACCACCACGATTACCAACATACGCACAGACTAATACACGAAAACCTACCAATATTTTTTGAATAACTGTATTTTTAGACGCACAATGACAGACATCCCAAATCTTAACACCTTCTCCAAATTATATCTTACCTACCCAAAATCGTAACTTCCCTAGATGACCACTCTATTGCTTTCTTACTCCCCTTTTAGACAGACAATCCAAATTTCAATTCTCTTAAGCAGGTTTTTTCTTGAGCTTTTTCCTGCATGACCTTTAACATAACGACATTTTTTAATATTTGATTTGCTTATAATTACCAACATGCCTCGGCAATTAACTAATTTTTCTTTCTCACGCTGTTCTAGGAAAGCGTCTTGATACGACGAACAACGAAAAGATGCCAAGCCAGCCGCATCGGGCCCATCCATCTGGCCAGACGTCGGGGACCCTCCGATAAAGGAGGAATACTGACCTTTCTGCTTTTCGCCCTGGACTCGTCCAGGGCGAGTCAAATATTTCTGTTAAGCCGATTGGCTATTTATGTTTTGTTATGTGAATATTTAAGTATATTTTGTAGCCGAACATAGTAGGCACTAGCTGAGTTCTTTGTAAATATTTTAAATGTGAAATAAATGATTTTAAATTGGAAAATTGGAAAATTGGTTGCCTATATGTAACACTGGAACTTGCCCTTATGCTCATGAACATGAAGGCGATATTTTTGACAGAACAGCACAGAATTTTTTTTCTCTCATGAAAGAAATATTTAAGAACTATTATTTACCATCCACCATACACAAAATATAAATTTTGTTAATAAGAATAAAAATAAAGTTACTCTAATGCGCTTATATTTGTATATATATAATAACATATTTTGTTCTTAAATATTTTTTTCAAGGCACAAAAAAATAAAATTCTGTGCTGTTTTCTGTCAATAACATCGCCTTTATGTTCATGAATATAAGGGTCAAGCTCCAGTGTTACACATTGGCAACCAGTGTGCCATGACTCTTTAACGTAGGTTGCATAATTTTCATTAATTATATGACGTCACAACTAATGTGGTCCATTAATTATGACATTTCAGCTGAAAATAATCTTTAAAGATGCATGTATGAATTATGGTGGCAATCGCAGTAAAATATGCTATCAGATGACATAATAATAAATTACAGTTGCCATTTAAAAAAAATTAAACCAATGGATGTTTCAAAAAATTGAAACATCGCTTGGAATTTCTGTGGCCATAACATAAGTAAAATACTAAGTTGCCCTTAAAAAAGTATTTCTTGCCATTTTTGTTTTTGCACATTCCTAAAAAGTTATATACAAATTTTTTGAATTTTAGTTTTTCATTATTTTCGGTTTCAAATAGATAAAATTTTTTGACAGATTCTTATCCTTTTCAAAAATACGAAAAAGAGTCCAATTTAAACTAGCCCTTTATCTCTTCAGTCAAACGAGATAACAATGGTGAGCCTTGAACTTGAAACACCCTCTAGAGAAAGAAAATCTGATGGTGATAATTGTAAATTTTAATGAAGCAATATTTACAAATCAATTAATCTGAAAATGTATTTAGAAATTATTCTTCTGTAATCGGGGACACAGATAAGCGGTATTCCGTTTATTCTCTTTGATGATTTTAATTAAAGTCAGTTTAATTCAATTTGCCTAAGTGAATTGTTCTTTAAGTGAGCCTATTAGTGTTATTGCCTGATTAAACGAAGTTCGAGTGTCTGGAAGTTTTTAGCGTTAAAAAAAAATCACCATTTAATTGTTTTCATTAAATTACAACCAACATGCAGGATATTTTAAGAATGGTATATTAAATGAAATAAAGACACAACAGACACAAGAACCAAAGTCAGAATATGTTCATTCTTGAAGTCTCCTAAAAATGTTTGCTGTTTTAATAAAATGTACAGGGTTATTCATTATAAATTACCCACCCCTTATCATAGTTATTATTGCCTATAGAAAAAAGTTTTAAATAAAAGTTGTGTGGTTATGACTGAATTTTGTTAAAATGCTATCAAAAATACAGTAGCGTGCAGATTTCAGGGGATACAAAAAATAATATATTTTTTTAAATAGGATACCCTGTATATTATTAAATTTTTGGAATGATCCTTTGTTCCTGATTTCAAAAATACCCCTACCATATACCGTTTTTGAGTTATTAAATGTCGAATATCTTAGTTAAATTAGTTACTGTAAATATGGAAAAGTTAACATTATTAAAGTGAGCTATGAAAATGTCAACTATTATGTTTGATAAGTGACATTTCTTTAATGAAGTAATCAAAATGATTTACGGTGAGGAAGAAGAAGTCCAAATATTTACTTGTTATATACAAAATAACAAAAATAAACGTGCAGCAAAAAGAGTATATAGGGTGTTGTATCCAAATGGTCCAACACCATCAGAAAATACGTTCAAAAATATTTACCGAAAGGTGAATAATAAATACCTCCAGTTTTAATAAAAAAAATAGTGTAGTTCAAGCAAACCAGGAAGAACACCTAGATATACTGCTTCATTTCGAAGGTAAGCCCATCCACATTTATTCGCGAAAGGACTTTTTTGAAACATTGTATTATTTTTTAGAAAATTATGATGTAGTATAAATAATGCAGTCGATCAATTAGGTAAAAGTTATTCCAAAATCCAACGTACGTTAAAAAATAACAGCTACAGACCGTATAAAATTTTACCCGTACAAGTTTTAACTGAGGCTCATAAAAGGAAAAGGCTGAACTTTTGCCGCCAGATGATTCAAAAGTTGGATGAGGATCCCGATTTTTGTACTAAAATATTGTGGACTGATGAATCATCCTTTTCTTCGACAGGAGTTTTTAATGGGAAAAATAGAAGGTCGTTGGAAAACAAGCACAACAGAAAAAGATTGCTAAAACAAATAAAAAGATCAGGAAGAAAAACTGTTAACGTTTGGTGTGGAATTTTCAGAAACAAAATTGTTGGGCCTATATTTTATGATTATACTTTAACTGGAGTTACCTATCTGGAAATAATTGTGCCAGACGCAGAAAACATTCTTTTGCAGAATTTTCCGGAAGTCGAACTTGATGATATGATTTGGATGCAGGATACATATGCAAGATATGTAAGACACTATGCAACTTTGCATAGTGTCCTATCCGTTCGAGATCATTTGAATAATGTATTCTCAATATGGATAGGTAATAATGGACCTATTAAATGGCTACTTAACAGTCCGGATTTCACCCCTATGGATTCATTCAAAACAATTTGTTCCGTACGAATGCTTCCCGTCTCTTTCAAGAGCCACAGCGTGTTGTAGATAATCCGCTGACTGTAGAATATGTTGAAACCTTCTGGAAAGGAATCTACGAAACGACGCGTCCATTCAATAGCGACACTCCAGCAATTGCACACTTCGAGGCTCTGTGCCACAGACATCTTGAAGAGTCAGAAGAAGTGTGCCCGGCAATCAGTACGGAAGAAATTCAACAAGCGCTTGTTGGTACCAAGAACTTTGCTGCCCCGGGCCCAAACGGCATTACCAACTGGTGGTGGAAGAGATTTCCTTCCACCCACCGACGTCTGGCGCGAGTTTTCAACTCATGGTTGAACGAGGGGCAGCAGATTCCGGACTGGTTCGTCGAGGAACGTACTGTTCTTATCCCCAAATGGGGTGATCTTCCGACCAGAAGAATTATAGGCCGATCACTTGCCTCAACTCCTGCTACAAGATATTCACACGTATCTTGTATGCTAGGACACTGAGGTCTGTTAATCCGGTCTTCCAGCAGATACACGAACAGCGTGGTGCCAAGAAGGGCATGGCAGGTTGCAAGGACAGCCTGCTGATAGACCGCTGTATTACACAGAATTCTGTGCAATACAAGCGGAATCTATCGATGGCCTGGACTGATTACCGCAAAGCATTTGATACAACATCGCATGAGCTATTGTTGCACTTGCTCGAATGTCTTGCGGTACCAGCACCACTAGTGACATGCATAAAACAGCTGCTGCCGCTCTGGAAGACTCGCTTCACCATAACATCAGGTGCACAGCGGGTCACGACAGAGCAGGTGGCATTTAGGAGAGGAGTTTTCCAGGGTGACTCCCTGAGCCCTCTCCTCGTCTGCATTTCACTGCTACCGTTGTCTGTTGGACTCCGCCAAACCCGCGGATATCAATGTGGACCACCCAGCGACCGGAGGCATAAGGTCACCCAACTATTTTATATGGATGATCTTAAATTGTATGCCTCCGGAGATCGCGACCTACAAAACGCGCTTGTGGTCGAAGAATACACGTGGACCATTGTTATGGAGTTCGGGTTGGACAAATGTGCAGTCGTCCACCTCAAGAGAGGACGATGCAGGGAATTCTTTGAAAATGCGAAGCTTGCAGACGGAAGCATCCTAAGACATCTGGATGCCGGTGAGACCTATCCATATCTGGGTGTGCAACAAAGGAACATCCAGGATGTAACACAAATAAAAGACTCTCTCAGCGGCAAGTACAGACACCGCTCCGCAAGATTTGGTCTTCCGAATTTTCGAGGAAGAACAAGGTGTCTGCAACTAATATGCTTGCCGTTCCGGTTCTGCTCTACTCCTTCGGAGTAGTAAAGTAGACAATAGAGGAGCTGCGCCAATTAGATAGAGATACTCGCAAGATGATAAATATTCACAAAAGTATTCGTCCTAGATCGTCCGTTCCTCGTGTGTACCTCCAACGTCAACGAGGGGGCCGAGGACTCTTGAGCCTGGAGTGTACGCATGGCAGAGTAGTACTGAGTATGGCATGTAACATCCTCAGGAGCTCAGATCCTCTCTTGCGGTTTGTGAAACATCACGAAACTGTAGGAATGGGAGCAGGATTGTTCAAGGCAGTTAAAAGACCCGCAGATGAACTCGGTCTCGCATTTGACATCAGGCGAAGAGGCCGGTGAGGTGCTGATGTAGAGTCAGTCACCGAACTTCAGCCAAATCGTCTGAAAGCCCGATTCAGAGCTGCCCAACAGGAAAATCTGTTTCGGCAGCATGTCGCTAAACCCCAGCATGATGTTTTCTGTAAGAACATAGAAACACTGGGTTTATCGACCTGGCTGAGATTCGTCTTTCTAAGGTCAGCCGGGCTTAAGTCAGAGACCGAGAGATTCATTATGGCCTGCCAAGATGGTGTTATCAACACCTTGGTCTACCATGTGCCTGTCATGTATCAAACATAATATTTGTCATTTTCATAGCTCACTTTAATAATGTTAACTTTTCCATATTTACAGTAACTAGTTCAACTAAGATATTCAACGTTTAATAACTCAAAAACGATATATGGTAGAGGCAACATACGGTATATTTTTGAAATCAGGAACAAAGGATCATTCCAAAAATTTAATAATATACAAAGTATCCCATTTAAAAAAAATATTATTTTTTTGTGTCCTCTGAAATATGCATGCTACTGTACTTTTGATAGCATTGTAACAAAATTCAGTTATAACCACATAACTTTTATTTAAAACTTTTTTTCTATAGGCAATAATAACGATGATAAGCGGTAGGTAATTTACAATGAATAACCTTGTACAATAAATTATTAGTTATACTTTATTCTACAGTGTGCCAAAAATTCAGGATCATATTCCTTACGTCAAAATAAGAAAAAAGTTACTATAACGATGAATCTGATAATGCTTTATTTTTGAGATACAGGGTGATGAATAAAGATCGGGAGGTAGCGATAAATGACTTCAATTCCAGGGTTGACGCTAGGTGATCTGTCACTGCATATACTCATGCATATATGACACAATATCTTACCTTGTGGTTATTTTGGCGAGTTCGATAACATCCAAAGTTAATACGAAGAGAGCTGAAAGTATTGATAAATGTAACATTAACACACACATATATTTTTAACTATCGATCAAAAGACGAAAAGTGTATTGTCTATAGTTATTTATTTGTGGCATTTTGTAATATTTCTTCGTACCTTCTTTGGGTATTAAGCCACTGTCCTATAAATTATTTAAAACAAAATTGTTAAAGCTATGCGCCAAAATGGAATTATATAAACAGAAAATTGTCATGTGTGATAATGCGAAAAAGACAATATTTTATCAAAGTAATGTTCCTCTAATTTTGAAAACGGAATCAGAGTATTTCGAATCCAACCTCTGATTAATTTCTTTTGGCGCAGAGGTCTATTTAACAATTTCTTAAAAACAATTTTTAGGACTTAATACCCAAAGAAGGTGGAAGAAATAAAAGTATATTAGTAATATACCGAGCTCAGTAGCGCAGTGGGCCAAAGCGTTAAGTGACAAACCTATCTGGTTTACTGCCTATCGACTTCCGGGTTCAAATCCCTGTTTCGATTCTGGCAAAGTCGAAGGGTTTGGTTGTGTGTATCCTCGTTACACCATAATAATTGGTGGTTTCATCCACGCTAATTTAAACGTATTTGTTATTCACTTCAGAACAACTCTTTTGTTAAATACTGTTACATCTCTGTGATAAATATTTTTTTCTTAGTGGTTAATCAATAAAAAGTACAATGTACAATGGAAAATTCAGATCAGCAGCAGAATTTTGGAGAAACCATTGACAAAAGCAAAGAAGTGGAATGTAATATGTGTCTGGGGAAAGTGTCTGTACATGCTAAACATGATGTGGCTGAAGTAAGAGGTCTCCAACTGGCTCCAAAGAAACGTTTTGTATTAAATAAAGTTGAAATTCTGAATTTTATTTCATGCATAGGTATAAGTAATGAAGTTGTTTATTTCTACGAAACCAACAATCATAAAAGAGACTCCTGGACATACCGTATCTTCACTCTAGTTATTCCAGCTTCTATCATACCGTTGATAGAATAAAGTGGGATTCCTACACTTTAAAAGAGGAACTGGCGTCCGAGACCGTAATTAGAAATACAATACAGTAGTAATAGCGGCACAAATTGGCCGCACAGCAATTAAGAGTGTCACAATGTGTATATTTGAGTGTACTGTATATATTATTTGTTAATTTGTTTAATATACGAGATTTTTCAACTAATTATTTTTATTACAAACTGCTGTAAACCATGTTAAAGATAATTTCAGTTTTTTATGTATTTTAAAGAACTATAAATAGTTTTAGGTATTTAGTAAAAAACTGGCATACTCTTAATAAGAAATTACCTAGTTTTTATATGTTTATTGTTGTTTTTTCATGCTAATATACAAATGTTAGGTAAATGTAATTAATCAACACTCTAAAACACAAATTACTCTAGAATCTACTAAAACAACTACCTCATCCTATCTAATACTAGAATAAATTAGATTAAATAGTAAAATTCGTAGCAATTTGAGTAAAAAAATATTGCTAATAAATTATTAAAACGTTTAATCATTCACCAGTAATCTTTGTTTTTAAAAACAAACTCTTCATTCCGTGTAAATCATAACGAATAAGTTTTTGAATTAAACATATACCTAGGTGTCCATATTTTAAATAAGAACACGAAGAAAGGGAGATAGAGGCTCATCCACTATTATATTATTAAAACCAATATTGGACAGCTTTTTCTATAAAATACCATTGCCAAATCTCTCGAGGGTTTTTAAAGAAATAACATAAACTCGACTGAACAGATTATCCAGAGATTCGGAAATATATCATGTGGCGTAAATCAAATCAAATTACTAACGCTTGATCGACTGACACAAATCCATGCAGATTTGTATATCGTCTTTTATTTTTTTTAACATATTCACACATTACTCTCGAAAAAGATGTAAAATCGTGCCTTATTGGTATCTGCAATGTGAACACGTTAAAGATTCCCATTCCATAACAAAGTTTAAGATTCTGCAATATTTTCGCGTTAGGGATGTCAATGTTTATAAAGCACAGAAGAGCATATCACTTGGCATCGGTAAATTGTAAATGGAAATAAGCCGACGTTTAATACGTCATTTAAAAAAATCATGCCATACAATACTTCATGGTGTATGGAGCAGACCGCCATTTTCTTGAAATTAAAAATTTTGTTTTAGCATATTTTTGGTACCTAATTGATGTACTGTTTTAAAAAATGGTATTCTCTACAGACATAACTTAAGTGAAACAATGGGAGTTTACGAAAAGCCACCCTGTGCTCTCCAAGTTCAAAGATTCCTTCCGAAAAGTAAATCCAAGTATTTTTTTCTGCTTTCGAATAGCCAACCTCAGGTTAATAAAACCCGATCGCCCTTTTGACTCCGACAATTTTATCAAAGCGTTAATTTCTGCCACCACCGTAAACGTGCCTGGAAACAATTTTGAAAATATAAATTTTTCACCTAACCTATAATAAATCTGACTAAAATGAATTGTAAGCTAAACGAAAAAGAAATAGATAGCCATATTACTTTATTCAACACTTTCAGTATAAATTAAAACTCTAAAGTATCCACAGGAACATACGAAGAAAATATTGAACCTCTTATACAGCACATTGCAGCAAGTTCAATTAAATTATTCCTTCTTTCTTCCATAGACCATAATAAGGCGTATTAAAACTAAGATTATCTTTGAAAGTTACAAGTTTTGATATTTCGAATTAACAGATATAAATTTAGGTTAGATTTTGTCATAAAAATATAAAAATACGTTCGGAAAGTATCTAATGCTCGGAGAAAATTGATAAAAATCTGGCTGCGATATTTTGGGTAATACAGATTTTCCTTATCTAGCATCGGTTAGAATGACTGAAAAAATGCATGCAATTCAGAAAAAAATACAAATCAGACACCACTATCCCAAATATCGAGACAACATAAAATGATGCTTTTAAAACTGCGTAGAATGACATATTGTATAAAAACCTATAGAAACCAACCCAGGTAACACTAATGCTCTTATTAAGATCTCCAAGGTCGCTTTAAAATTATACAATAAAACTTCGAATAAAACCAAATGATCTTCAAGACAAGCTTAGGATCACCATAAAGCAGCTTCTAGCCAAAAAAGGACCCATCCTAAAAGGGTCTTGAAGACTAAATTTTAAAACTATATTAAAAACCATTTAGTTTTAATTTCATATTCTTAAAGAGTTCTTCAAGGCAACCTTAAATTTATGTATTAAAACGTTTTTCATTTAAAATAAAATTGCAGCAGACTAAATTACCTTGAGAATCATTATAATTAATCCTAAAAGGGTTTTATTTTGTTTTAAAGTCGGACAACTTTATGCGTGAAATAGTTAAAACAACGGCAAGTCTCTAATGGGGCAGAGTGGTAATATTTTAAACGTAACGCATATAAAGCTGATCAAAAATAATATTCAAATGCAAACTATTCTGGTAAAAATTACCAACGGATGGCACTTTTCTGACAAAATATAATAAAATACTTCTACATAACTCGAGCGCCACCAATATAATGGTTTTTTTTATTATCTAAAAATTTTTTTAAAAATATCGTCAATTTCTATTTTGCATCTAAACATCCAAATGCATTTTTTTTATTAAATTGCATGTTTGGACACACCGTCCTTCAGTTATTTAAGAGGATGTAAAGCGCATATATTTCAATAATATTTTTTTCTTTGGCTATTGAAAATATTCATCATGGCGGGTCTGTATCTTATATAAAAAATGGCGTGGTCTAGATAAAAACTGATTGCAAGTTAATAGAACATTTTAAATCTAACAAGACTTAAAATAGCGTTTTATTTACCACTTTAAGTACAATTACTCTCCTAGAAATTTATTTACTCTTCCTTTTAAAACTGAGTTGCTTTAATATGTTCAAACTCGTGGCCTCATTGATTTAAAGGGATCTGGCGCGCGTATGAAATCCTAACCTTAAAATTGTGCCGGTTTTGTGATTGCTGGATTTAGTGACTTCGTTTTAATTTAAAATACTTGTCACTAATATTTTCCATTTTAAATATGTCTTCTAGTTTTCATTCATGCATAAAGTAGGTACACGGACCGCACTGGTTCACTAAATCAGCAATCAGTTTATTGAGCAGATGGCGTGTTTTCTCCGATTATGGAGGGGGTAGAATTAGTTTTAATAAAGTCATCAAAAATCCAACAGGCATTTCTTTTAATCAAATTGACTAAATTAAAACCTTTGAACTTTAAAGTATTCTTAATTTACTCTTTAAAAAGTAAAAACTATGTTTTAGGATTTAATGTGGAATTTCATTGAGCATATAGGCTTAAGATAAAATAGTTTTCTTAATGGGTTTTAATGACTACATCAAGGATACTCCATAAAACTACATTAAAACCATTTGTTCCAAAATGGATTGTTTTAAAACCAACTTGCTATTTAATTCTTTAAAAAGGCAAATTAGTTTTAAAATAGCCAATGTCAAGAGTATTATAAAACTAGTATAAGATCAATAGGGCATTAGGAGCAAACGGTTTTTTAATTTTAATTTAAAGAGTGCATTAAATCATTTGCATAAGAATCAGTGGTCTTTAAGAACTTTTAGTTTATCTTAAGGTAATTTTAAAACCACTATCATTTTATTGAACATGTTAAAGCACTTTTAAAACCTAAATAAATCAAAAGTATCTTAGAGTTGTTACTTGGGAACGTAATTTAATGATTTGAATTATTAAAACAAACCCCTGCATCTTTATAGAAACATTGTGCGGAAGGTTGCTACACATTTGAGGCAACAGACACACATCCAATATATGAGTATGCAAGAAGTAATTTATGTTTACGAAAAAAATCTCAGTTCTTCAGCCGCGTATCGAACCCTTGATGAGATGCAAAATCAATCAAAATCACATTGTATCAACTAAATCAAAAAAAGTCAACTAATTTTGAAAAATCTGTTTCGGGCAGTTGGTGGTTGGTGCCGACGTGAAGAACTAGAGCTCTTGTTTTGATATCTATTCTGATATAAATAATACCGATTCAGGAAAAAAAATTATGAGGATCACAAAAAAAATCGATTTCACATAAAATCTATTTTAGGTCGGCATCCCTAGTATCCAACTGCCGCTAGTCATGTTTCGCAATGTGTTAAAATAGATTGCGGCGAAAGTGCGATGTCAATACCAACTGAATGGCAATTTTTAAAACGTTAGAGGCTATCACGAATATTTGTGTTGTATTTGCAATTACTGCGTCGAATTTCTTTGGCTACCAAATTAAGGGCATGAGTAATGCAAGTTACGTATGCCTATTAACTTTGGGTAAATATTTTTCAGAAGTTCTCCAGCATTAACTCTGTTTTGTGTTCCACATTCGATGCTCACCATTGGGAGCTCAGAAACCATAATAACTACTAGTTAAATGGGGCAAGTTTTAGCAAATTTTATACTGATTCCGAAGAAGTCACGGCTTGGAATCGTTTTTGAGATTTTCTGAAAAAAAGAACAAATTTTGCGATTTCATTTTTGGCTCTAAAGAAGTAATCCTTGGTCAGATAGATTCTGTATTTTTCATTATTAGGACGCTTTTTGGAGAAAAATATTTTGTTGCAAAAACGAATGCTCTATAGTTTTGTTTTCTATGTACCCTAGCTAACTTTTGTTTTTCTTTTGGCATATTGAATTATTCGTTTTTCTGATTACGCTCAAAAAGAGCTTTCTAATGATGTATTACTTGCTGAGGAAAATTTGTTTTAAAGGGACTAATTTAAGAAAAACAGTTGTAAATAAATCACAATATTTTCGTTTTTTCAGAAAATTTAAAAAAACGGTCCCAGTTAACCATAATTTTATAACAGATTCAGAATCAGCATACAATTTCCAAAAAATTTCCCTATTTAACCGACATTATAGATCTTATGGGTTTCAAGATCCCAATGGTGAGCATCGAATTTGGGACACACAGTATATTATGCTGCATCAGTAACTAACATCAGTACTTGTGAATTACCAACACTCATCATATCAAGCATTCTTATAACGAGTTCTTGTGCAGTTAATTGTAATGGTGGTTTGTAATCGTTTACTAGCAATAAATATGATGATGTGGACCCACCAGGGTCTAAAACGCGTGCTAAAACATTTGTCACATGATTTCCTTTTGCATCCACTATCTCGTCTGCTGTTATCCATATTTTTTGATTTTGTAATACAATTTTTGTTTTATTTATTATTAAGCTGTTCATACGGTTCAATGTCTGTACCTCCACATGAAATTATAACCTCTTTCACAAGCGAAACAATATTAACTCCTAGCTTGAACAGTTTTATATTTAGCCTGTGCTAAAGAGAATTACGTGATCTGACAGCCGCGGGTAAAACTACGGTATAGCAGATAATATTCGTTCTTCACTCTAATTTATTCCGGGTGAAACTGTAGTATCTGACTTTAATACAGATGCTGGTTCATACAGCTGTATTAATTCTATCTGCGTATACGCAGTACTTTCCCGTTAACTCCATAGTCCACAGCAATTTTTGTAAGTGACTAAGTGCTTGCAAGTTTCCCTATGAATTATGGCTAGCAGAGCCTTACAAAACCCCTTGCAGACCCTAAAAGTGAAAGTATTTTAGAAGAACATGGAGAAATTGGTGAAAATGTAACCTCCAAATTTGCAAACTGGTAAGTTTTGAGCGCGATTTTAAGTATATTGTTTACTTAGTACTTATAACTGTCAATCTAGAAACTGATGAGTTTGTTTCTTCAAGTGTTGCGTTACAGTGTACTACAGGCTACAATATTTTTTTAGTATCTTCGATGATTACGTTGGACATAGTGAGTGATAAGTGTATACCTCTGGTGGTCAGTGCTACTACCAGTCAGACATCACTGATGTCTTAGTGACTGATAGCGACCTATAAAGCAGACACCAAGAGCTTCGATGTAAAATCCTGGTGGGCTGAACTATATACTGAATAAGATTTGCACGAGACAACTACTCAGCGGACCAAAAATCCCGACCTGCATTGAATTAAACCTGCAAATCTTGTTTGGTAGCTAAGATCATTTGTCAATTCCACACTAGACATAGACCGGTTTCGAACTTTTTATGTTCTTGTCAGTATACCATAAGTAATGGAAAAGACAAATAATAATATCAAATCAGGCTAGCCTAAAGCAGACTAAGCAAGACAAACATAGTGAGTGATAAGTGTATCACTCTGGTGGTCAGTGCAACTATCAGACAGACATCACTGATGTCTTAGTGACTGATAGCGACCTGCAAAGCAGGTACCAAGAGCCTCGACGTCTAACCGTGGTGAACTAAACTATATACTGAATAAGATTTGCATGAAACAACTACTCAGCGGACAAGATCAGTGATGTCTGACTGGTAGTAGCATTAAAACAATGTAATGCTTATATTAATAAATATTTATTGAACGTTTTTTCATATTGAATGCAAACGCATTTATAAAAAAACATAAATTACAAAAATAAAACAAAATAAATTACATATGTTGTAAAATAGACACCTTGGTGTTAATTTTATAAATCTATGTTTTTGAATTTCACGATTACCAAACTTTAACGTAAAGTAAATACGGACTCTAGTAAATAAAGAAACAAAATAATCTAATGGAAATTTTTGACATGGATGATAGAAAGGTACTTTTAAAAACTCGATTTTCAGTTTATATCCAATATTTTCTTCACCGCTTAGTTCATTAAATCTATTAAAAAATATATTTTCTAACATATTCACATATTCTGCAATACTTTTACATGGGATCACTAGGCCTCCAAATTTGTTTTCTTGAGTACTGGCATACGCTTTTAACTGGCAAAAATGAAGTTTCGGTATCATCCAATGTATTGGTATCTGCATAACTTATGCAAGTATCGCAAGAATGTTGTACTAAACTTTTTTTTAAAAGATAACCTGTCACATAAATTAACGCGTTACCTTCTGGAGTCTTAAGGTCTACGTAATCTTTAGTAAAAACTGTAATTCGAGAATGTTTGATCGCAGGTATAAATACTACTTGGCTACATTGTTCGAGTACTTCAGGGGTAAGTTCCAGTAAGACTTCGTTTATATCATCCATGCAATTTGCACCATCACTTTGGTCAAAATATCTTAGTGCAAATATTTTTTTAAAAGCCCTTACAAATTGAATGGGTGTGGGATTTTTTACATTTCCACAACAATTTCGTACTTGACCGAAAAAGTTTTTAAGGCAATCCTGATTTAGGTTTCTCGTAAATAAATATTTATATCCCTTAGCCTCTAATTTTTTATATAAAGTAAGAACAGCCTTGATAGTTAAACGCCAACCAAAAATAAATTTTAATTTCCTTGTTACCTCTTTTCCGTTAAAGCTCTCAACACGTAATTGTTTAAATAATTCATCCATTTCATTTAAAAACGATATCTGCTTTTCGGTTCCCATGAAGGCTCTGAAATTTTCTAATGTGTTGGAATTTAATAAGTCAAAGAAGTCATTCATCTTTTGTATAAATTCTGCTGTATGTTTGGCTTCTTCTGGTAAAACATTAAAATCAATATATGTGAACATTGCTACAGCTACCGAGTGGCTAAATATTTGTGACGCTAATTTCACTTTCATTTTTTGAAAATTGTTTGGATTGAGGTGATCTTCAGATAACTTAGGAGCAAGTCTATATTGTTTAATTTTATCACTGTTATACATTTGTTCTAAATAGTTCTTAGATGTGATTTTATTTCCAAATATAAATTTATAACTAAAAAAATTATTTCTGGTGGATTTTAAGAGGTGGGGTATGTCAAACATATAAACGAGCTCCTTATCGTCAACATAAAAGCATGGATTGTCCTCATTTAATTTTAAAACAGTTTTTACCAATTTATAAAAATTTGAACCCTGGTCAGAAACTACGCCTAATACATTTAGACCTGTAGCATCTAATTTTCGTACCGCCTCAAATAATATATTTTTAACTTCATCTGATGATGGTGATGTTTTATAAAAAAAGTACGCAATAGGTTGTTTCCACTTGGTGGCAATTCCTCTAGCCATTAAAACTAAGGCATTACCAGCCACATCTGTAGACTTATTGTTTAAACCTTCGTGAAAACCTATTATCTTGTCCTTTGATATGTCATAGAAAAGATGAGATTTAATACTAATTTCATCAATGCATAAAATACAATCTTTCGCTTTATCTACTAAAAGACGAACTCTTAACTCAGTTACCCGAAAAAGAAAATCGTTAAAACCTGGATTTATTACCCAACGTTGTGTAAAGCGATGAAGGGTGGTTTTAGAAGGTAACCGACATATCATGGAAAATTTTTTATAAGCTTTAGGGCCAAGAAAGTATACACCTAAGGCAAACTGTTTAAATTCGTCAGAATATCTACAACCCTTGGGGGCTTTGTTTAGAGGCAAAAGCTGTGTCCTCAAAAAACAAGATTTTGTTGGGTACTTGTTATCCAAGAATTTAATAACATCGTCGTTAGTTATTCCCGTTTCAAGTCTTCTTTTGCATTGAGACGTGCGAACTTCTCCTTGGAGGGCTGTAATTTTTCTCTTTAGCTCATTTTTTTCTCGGAGTTGACGACGAAATTTTCTGTGCTGTCTGACAACCTCGGTCTTGTTTTAAGATTATATTGGTTTGTGAACTTGTATTTTTGTGAGTTTGTTTGGATACATCCGTTTGAATAAATGCATCCGATTGCATACATGCATTCGTTTGGATACCTGCATCATTACGTTCCCTGTTTGTATCTTCTCTAGCAGTTGTTGTGGCACCATTATCAGAGTCAGTACTTGTCGTTGCCCTCGACAGAAGCAGCGAGGGGATCGCATTATAATGCAGACGTTTTTGTTTTCCAGAAGTCATCATAAAGCTCTCAGCAGTAAAATGCAGGCTACAAATTTTAATTCGTTCGTAACACTCCTCGGATTTAATATTAGAGTATCTATGGTTACCAGAAAATCCTAACTGGTTTTTCCAAATTTGACACCTGTAAGCAAAAATATTTTTATACTAAAAAATACAACTTGACTTTAACTTAAGTTTACACAATAACGAACAAGAATTTTAATAACTGCAAAGTATTCTTTTAATATATGTATACTTGAGTTGGTTTCGGTTTCTCTGAAACATTTTGTTATAACATGTACAGTTTTCAAGATATAAGGCTGTCTCAAGTTAAATAGCGCACCCTGTATAATATAACGACAGCAAGTATATATTATTTTAAGGTGTCACTTATTACAAACTGCAAAGCCAACCCTGTCCAATCGAATTTCCATAAAATCAGGTACAGACAAACAAGAGATATATATTTCTTACAGATGATTACGAACGAAGGAACGATTAAGATATATATTTCTTACGAACCAAGTTCGCCTTCCAAAATCGACTCAAGTATTCCTAATTTTCAGCATATTCGAACAAATCGAAGCATAAAAAAAGCAGTATAATTGATTGCGCCCATCACAATTAAAAAAAAATTAAACTCACCTTGCTTCATCTTTTGGGCATCGGAAAAATGATAATCCACTTCCACGCTTTGATATGCAACCATCTACTGAACAATTTGTTACAGGCATATTATTACCACTAATCACAATCACGCTTTGCGTTTTTTAGTCCACTTTATACAAATCACTTTTCACGAGCTAATAAAACTGTCACTGACGTTTTACGTTTTTAGTCCTCTCTGTACACCTGAACAATAACCGTTCGCAACAAGAAACAAATGCATGCGAGTACACTGTGTAAAAGCCGGGTCTCGATTGGGACCCAGTAACGTCCGTAGCTTGGCAAATTGGTGGGGGAAACAATTTCGGCTCGGTGTGGGAGTGGAATAACTGTTATTTATTCTGTAAACTTTGCTATCAGTCACTAAGACATCAGTGATGTCTGACTGGTAGTAGCACTGACCATCAGAGGGATACACTTATCACTCACTATGTCTGTCTTGATTAGTCTGCTTTAGGCTAGCCTAGTTGAGTGAGTTTTACGTAAATGCACCTTTTGCAGAAAAAGAAAACCTGCTGCATAGTAGTACTTCAGTAATTTCAAATGACCTATTTCACCGATTTGATTTTCCACAACTTGATGTGGGCAGTGTTTCTTCTAGCATGGAAATTACTGGAACAGCAACTGATACTCAAGCCATGAAGTATGACGAAAACCTTCATAATCATCCGCGTAAGATAACCATCTTAGGTGAGTGTCTATATTAATTCTTTCATCTGATTTTGTCTGTGTTTCATTAAAATTATATTTCAGCAGACCAGGTGTTTGTTCGCCTTCGAAGACATTAATTACTTGTAATGCCGTAATAGAAGAAATGGGAATGTTGTTGTTTAAGACCGATTTCAGTTACGAATCGTTTCAGTGTGTACCTGACTAGAACGGAAAGACGCACAATGTTTCCCACAGAACTTCCCGCACTGCATGATGATAACCAGAACCCTATCTCATCTAAAAAGTATAATCATTTACAAAGTTTACTTCCTTGGGTCCCTTGCTAGTTCCATGATTTTTACAAACATTTAATTCATTCGGATAGGTTCTCGTATGACATTTAAGAACGACTTTTTCCGTAACATTACTTATCGCGTAATAAATATTTTTGTTTGTTCTGTTTGCTTTGTTTAATGTTTGTATATTTTCTTAATAAAATGGTTTTCGTAAATATTATCAAGTTACTTTTACGATATTAACTCCAAGATAATATAATATGTGAAATTCACATCATCGTATACACTACAAAATAGTATTCTCCAGTTTTCCAAAAAAAAAAAAGGTAATTCTCAGTTGGTAGTAGAGTAAAGAAACCTCTATATAATAAAGATAATAAGCAATAAAAAACCATATTTTTCAACGATCTGAAAGTAATGGCAGTAGACTTAGCTTAAATAAAATTTATTCATTCAAATCGCTCTCCTGAAAAGTTTTGATTTTGGCGCTTAATACAGTTTTGCTCTGAGGTACAGATATACGATTCAATATTGCTTGTCGTTCAATTCTAGTTTGATGCATTTTTTTCCAAAACTGTTTTTCATTCGATACATTTAGTGGAATATTACAGACACAATACATAAATATAAAACCGCTGCCAATTACTTGGGGATCAGAATTTCCTCACTGTGGTAAAACTCGACGTGTGGTGAAGTTTATAATAAAAGTAATTTTTGACATTTCAAAAAAATCACATTTTGACGTTTCAAACAAGTCGCTTTGACGTTTCAAAATAGTCACATTTTGACGTTTCAAAAAAGTCAGATTGGTGAAATGTCACTAATATTTTTTTTAGACATTGGGACCGATTTTGCACAACAACGAACTCAATCTCTGCCTTGACGTCTAGAATGTGTGTACCAAATTTGAGAGCTTTATCTCAAAAACTGTAGCTGCTATCGCGAACCAGACAGACACACAGACAGAAAATTTTTTCTGTCTGAAATTTTGTGTATTGTCATAATTCGTCGAGATTCAATAAATGCAATAAAAATTTTCAATATTTTTTTCACGAATATAACTTCCTCATTTTGAGGGGTGAGGAAGTAAAATTACATAGAAACCCGGCATATGGTAATTTGTATTTTTATTTCGTAGGTGTTCTGCACATTTTAATATGTTTTATTGTGGGAAATATGTGTGGACACTGGCTTTACATTGCATAAAAGACACCTGGCTGATGTACCGTCACCTTTTAAGTCACGAAAGTCTATGTGCTTATCTTAAATCACTTAATTCACTGATTTCTGCTTTTGGATAAACTGACTCTATTGCAGAGCTGTCAGGTACTTCAATTAAAAGAATTGAAATAGTAATTTAATTATTTTTAAGTAATTAAATTACTTTAATTCAATTACTTTTTTGGACGCCTTAAAATAATTGATATTTGAATTACTTTTATAAAAGTAATTGTAGTTGGTAATTGTTTTATTGTTTTTGGTAATTGAAGTACTAAACAAATAATTCAATTCCTTTTGGGTAATTCAATTCCTTTCAGATACTTTAATTACTTTAAAATAATTGAAATTGTATCGAAAATATTTCGCGAAAAATCGCAACGCACACAGCTTTATTAACTTTTCTGAGCTTGTCGTTTGGCAGTATTTTCGTTTTCTTTCAGTTATCCAGTGCACTATACAGTATACAGTAGCTGTGATTGCAAGAAAACCATGTTTTTAATTATTTGTGTCCTTGTGTTTTTAATTCTTAAAAAAATTGCCTGGCAAGGTAAGTAAATATTAAATAACAAATTTGTTCTTTACTATTTTTTAAATATTAATATATGTTATACATATATCTCCGATATTGGCAATATCTATTATTTTACCTATTTGATTTAATCAAATACCTATTAATATTAGTTACACTGACAAAATTTTTTTAATAATGATTGTAGAAACAAAATTTTTGCACAGAAATGCGTTTCACGTTCAACTCAAATATCGAATAAAAAATGTCTGTCTGGATGTATGTCTGTGTGTAGACCATTTATTGTCAACACAATAATTTCTTATAGACTTGAAAATTTTGTTTTAAATTTAGTACCTATATATGTAAAATAGCTTGGTAGAATATTACCTACATACGTGTTTGAATGACCTAATAATTATTTAAAAATACATGCATATTGTGCCTCTTTTTTGGTAGGTATTGGAATTTATTTTATTTTCAGTCGATATTTCAATTATTTTTGGTAA
This sequence comes from Rhamnusium bicolor, assembly GCA_029963845.1. Taxonomy (NCBI): domain Eukaryota; kingdom Metazoa; phylum Arthropoda; class Insecta; order Coleoptera; family Cerambycidae; genus Rhamnusium; species Rhamnusium bicolor. Next base: position 3,493,168 of record JANEYF010003577.1, read on the forward strand.
TTCAATTACATTCAAAGTAATTCAATTAAATAGAGTAATTGAAGTATAAAGTAAAGTAATTGAATTCCTTTACTTGAAAAAAAAATATTGTTTTCGACGAGTAATTGATACTTGAAGTACTGTGTAAAATGAGGAGTAATTGGTAATGGAAATATTTACTACTTTGATTGATAATTGGTAATTGGTACTTCAATTACTTTTAATGGGTAATTGTGACAGCTCTGGCTATATTATAATTTTTCTTTTTAAGTAAATTGTTAACCAAAGTTTCTTTAAAACCATTATTCACTGCTATTTGTTTAATAAAATTTAATTCGTTGTAGTAATTATCTTCAGTTAAAGGAAATTTGGTTAATCTGTTTATCATACTAATATAGGCAGCGTGTTTATGTTTTACAGGATGTGATGAACTATTATGTATCGTAATATCTGTGTACGAAGGTTTATGGTAAATATTAAATTCATGTGAATTATTAATTTTTGTGATAGCTAAATCTTATTTTATTTTATTACTGTTCCATTTTATTACCCTAGATTAGTTAGTTGATACTTATATATACTCTCACTTTGTAATAAAGAATTTAGTCTTGTACTCACCATCTGATGAAGCCACTGTGTGGCGAAACAATTGTCATGAGTTAATTAAATTGTGAAAATCAAACATAAGTTTATTTTGTGTTTATATAGGCAGTCAATACTGATGCGTATTTTTTCATTAATAGGAAAACGATTGTTTAGTTTTATAAAATGACACCAAATAAAATATTCGTATTTCTTATTAATAAAGCAAATAGGCATCAGTGGTGACTGAAATGTTATATATTAAATCCATGTGGTATTTAAGATAAATCATGTCGTGTTCTCATTTTTCGTTCTCATCAATAAAAAATTTTAATAGCGATTTAAAGTTTTCTGTTGGTTATCCTTGCGATGAAGGCGTGCTAACGCCGCCTTAAGAATTAATAACTCCTTAAAATTTATACTTCAAAAATTATTTATTTTAATTTCATTTTTATAGACATCAAGATATTGATATTGTTTTATTTATAATAGTTTTTACACAATTTGGAGTTAGTAATATAATATGTTTTATTTCTGTGTAATAACCGTCATTTTACATCACTAAGTATGTCGATTTTGAAAAAAAAACTTATTTAGTTATTTAGGTAAATTATTTTAAAGTAAATTGCGGTTATAGTAGAAAAAGGTCAAAATGATCAAAGTAGGCGGATCTTCTTAAAATGTTGCATACAAGTATAACTGATGTTATATTTTTTATGAACTTCACTATTTATTTTTATGTTTTCTGTTTTCATTCTTTGTTGAGATATAGGTTTTTTTAATAGTCAGTTATTGTTCAGTTTTGTGTACTAATTATTGTTATAATTTTTTTTATATTCTTAACTGTTTTAAAAACTAACAGAATTTTTGTTGCGTTTTATTTAGTTTTTTTTTTCAATTGAAGGCAATTTTTAGTTATTTTATATATTTTCATGAGTTAATAATTATTTTAATCAATGCTTACTTTGATATGATACATATATTTATATTGTAAGTGATTCGCCTTTCTCTTATTTATTCACCTGCTTCCTATATGCGACGCCTCTGGCAGAACAATACCCTACCACAATTTTAATATTTTGAACTTGCGGCTCACTAGTAAACAGTGAAGTAAACACCGATTTTACAATACAAACTTACTGCGGCTACACTGAATAGTGTACGGATTTGTCCATGCATAAATACGTTTTCAAGGTAAAAACTACTACTGCCGTTAACTTTACTGATCAGTAATCATTAATGTGTAAGATGCACAACATAAATAACTAGTCGAAAGTCTCTGCGTCTATGACTGTGGCTGTTGTGAGTATCTCTAAATGACTGCTTAAAATTTTTGATACGTGTAAAATGGCGCTGTAAAACTATCCTCTATCCAGTGTACGAGTCCACTAGTTGATTTAGTAAACTTTCAAATTTCCATTAATTTATGTTTTGATAAAATTTTTGAATACTACGGTTTTTTGTTAGAATTCAGAAACTACCAGTTTTTTAATAAATAGTCAGGAACATACCTATTACGTTATTTTTATGATTACTCCAAAACAATTAAAGTATTCTCTTATTAACAATCTATAAATATTTTGTGTATATTCAAATTAATGAAACATTTTAAAGCAAGTCTCAACTGAAATAACATTATTCCTTCTCTTCATCTTTACTTCTTTGACGCATGTATTCGTGGGACAGGGGAGTTTCCTTTCCAATTTAAATAATCCAGATTAGAATTGAAACAAATAGAATACAGTTCAGCTGAAAGCTAATACTTAATGACAAAATAGTCCACCATTTGCATTTTACTTTCATTTCATTTCAATAGAGATTTAGGTTTTTATTTGTGTTGGCAATTTCTGCAAACAATATTGTGCACACATTTTTTTGGAAAAACTTTTTAGTAAACAGGCTGATAAAAATAACTTAAGATAAAGGTCTCTATTACTTTTGTATTATACGTGACTTATTTAATTTTCGTTACAATTTCTTATGCCGTTTTCCGTTTCTGTGATCGTGTAAAGAAGTGATTTTTCCGTTAATAGTTTTCTATTGTAATCAAACCTAAGTGGGTTGTTCGTTCACTTTGAAACATGATATGATACGTGATAACTTGTGTTAATATCTCTTTTAAAATTGTTTTAACCAAAGTTAAATTTATTTTGCAAGTCCAGTATTTGAAATAATAATTATTTCTCTAATAAAATTGTTTCAAACTGGTTTCTTTTCAGGGTAATCTTAGTTTGTTTATTATTCTAATGATAAATCGTTTATTGTGTTTGCACTCAATTAAGTAAGAGGAAAGTAGTTTAATTTAATTTAGTTTGATTTCAAAGTAAGTTGAAATATTTATTTATGGTAAATAAATATGTTTCTATTTGTTTAATAATTTACCGAATAAGTTATTAATTGATTTATTTTTAAATATAAGTACTTGGCCGTTTTAAATTATTTCTTTTCGGAAATATACTCGTAGTTTAAAAGCTATGACAAAGTGATTCCCAGCCTTAGCATATTTAATAAACATTTGTTTATATTAAATACCGCAGGGAATTTGTTTAAACGTATTTCGCTAAGCTTGCTTAAAGAATTTTGCCCCTCACATCAACCGCAATTTCGTTCCTCGCGCAGTGAGTCACTTGACTTTCTCGTCATCCGTTGAGAACAAAACTGCTCACACGGCTTGAAAGAATCACTTCTTCTCAGGTGAGTGCTCAAGTTAGAAGCACTCAGCTCCCGATCTCCAGTGCACTCCGCAACCAGGTAGTGGTAAGAATAATTTTAACCGTTTTACTGTTTTATTTGCATTTCCATCATTTTACATTTTATGCCCGAATTTACTGCTTTGCTTTGTCCGAAGTACCTATTTTCCGAATAAGCCAGAGATATTAAGGAAAGGTCACGATTCATTGATAAAGTTGGGTTATCCATTCAACTACGAGCATCGAAATTCTTTGGCTGTCATTTGAGTATTGACGTAAAGCTAGGACTTTTATACCTCGATCTCTAAAAAAGGGTTTCATCAGGTGCACGCAAATACCAACCGGTCCGACCACCACACGCGGAATTATTCGGTTGTCATTTTATTGAATATTGACCTAAAGATAGGACTTTTATACCTCGAGCTCTAAAAACAGTCCCATCTCAGTGGTAGTAGCTCAAGTACCAGTGAAATCTTTAGACCTCGATCTCTGAAAAGGATTTGATCAGATATACGCGAATACAAACCGTTCCGTCAGCCACACGTAGGCAAGAAACTCTAACAAGAGATAATAAGAGCTAGTCTAAAGATATATCACGCTCGCGATTAGACAGTCATATATACCGCCTGTCCCTGGACTGACTTCCTGCACTTGTGTTTGGCTTGCACTCCGTTACCGCTTACCATTGATCATACCTGCTGAACCGACCGCCTGCCGTAATACAGCTTTGAGCATTAGTGATGATAGTCAGTAACAGCTTGCTATAATACCCGTAGAAGTAGCTGCCGTAACTTTGCTTTATTTTGAATCACCGCTTGCTTGCTTTTGTAGATGCTTGAATATTGTCTGTTGCTAGTAATACCGTAGTAGTAGTTTCCGTAACTTAGCTGTGCTTGATATAACTGATCACCACTTTTGCATTGCTATAACCGCTTGCTTGGTTTCTTGGTTGCTTACTTGTAATACAGCTTAGTATTTATGTTCCGTTAAAACATAACTGTTGTATTTATTTATTGGTTTTAATTAATTTCTTTTTTTTTCTGTGAAGCAGTCTTAAATAAATATAGTAAGTGAAGTTGAACTTCTGCCTTTTATTTAAAACAAAGATATAAGTAAGTAAATATGTTCGTACACCGAGAATCATTTTCGGCAGGTAAGGTGAAGTTGTCCATTGCTACGCAACCGACAACCACACACACAGATCACATGGACATTCCGTTTCTTCACTGAGTTACCCTAGCTTCTATCATACCGCTGATAGAATATAGTGGTGTTCCTATACTTTAAAAGAGGGACTGGCGCTCGCGTCCGTACCGCAACAAAAGTTCAAAGTACCGCTGCTGTACTGATGGGTGCCGAAGTGACACGTTACACGCAAAATACAATTTTGTTATGTCACAATCGTTAGCAAAATTCATTATAAATTCATTTATTCGTCTTGTTTTTTCTGCTCTGCCAATTGGTAAGGGCTCAATACATTTGAATCGTATACTGTCCTGCTAAAACAAAAGGTCCTATCTAACAAAATCACGGTATAGAGTAATTTAAATTTAAATTCTTTTCCGTTTATAATTTACACTATTTTATTCTTGGCATTGAAATATTTTAAAGTTGTAAAACTGCAGACAGAACTTCTAGCTTTAGAAAACATATGAAGAAAAATAGCAGGAATCCATTGAATCCACAAACTGAAATTTGTCAAATTTGTAGATAGAACTTTTGTTTTAGGGGGGCAGTATGTTTTAGGAGGGCAGTATGGTAGTGACAATAACCGAAATCTGATATTGAGTCTTGTTACTGTAATTGGACCTCACATAAGTTTATTTGAAAAAAGTTGTTTGGTCTGATAAATCATTGACAGTAAAATTGATTCATAAAAGTAATTCTTGTTTATTTAATTGGTGTGGAGATGAGTCTATTGTTTTAGTAAAAATCAACAAATCAGTTAGCAGCCATTCTGTACATATAGTGTGGGCATCTAATATTTGTATATTGAAATCTATAAATAACGTAATGATACATTGATTGATTAAATATTTCTATTGTCCGGTTTTCCTAACAGTTTTTTTTTAGTAAAGTATCAATAAAATCTGCGCAAAATATTTTAATAATATACATTATGATTTTGTTACAATAAATTTTACACCTCAAAAATGTTTACACAATTATTCATGTTTTAAACGCTCTTAAAAAGACAGTCATTGTCAACATGTTTGTAATATGTTATTTTTACCATGTTAAAATAACTGCAGTGAAGTGAATAATTTTATTAAAAGAAATGATACTGATAAAATCGTAAAAACCATAATACTTACAAAAAACTTACTTATACGACAGTTTGCTCAGGTCCACTCTTCTTTACGTTAAATTGACCTAAGTCAACACCAACTGTATTGTTGTATCAGACAGTAAAATATTTTCAAATGAATTTATACATTTTACATATATTTAATTTGTCATTAATTACTATGTAAAAAATAAATTTCAATACTTAGTAATGTAATTACAAAGCTGCAAATCTTTTCTGTGTATCATGGTCGTAGAGTACAGATGTACTTACTGTCGCCGGCATTCACCTTGACCGTGAAACTCTTTCTTCAGTCCAGTCTATTATTAGCTTTCGAGTGGTGTACACGTTAAGTCACTTGGGCGTATTGCATATTGTTTTTGTGTTTTTATTTTATTTGTTGTACTGTATTGTTGATATTAATTTAATAATAAAGCATGGCAGACGTATGCAGGGGTAGAAAACGGCCATTTGCTGACAAAGTGAATAAATTCATAGGTGAATTCCCGGATTTATTCTATGATGGTGCTAAAATAATTTGTAAAGTGTGCGAGAAAGATTTGATGTGCTGGGATAAGCGTGATTATGGACTTCATGTAAATAGTGTATACCATAAAAATAAAAAAATGGCGTGCCCTCGACAACACAGTTTATGTTTGATTTACTATTAATGCTGATTGCCTGTGATGTTCCGTTGCTCATACTCGATAAACAACCATTTCGAGAGTTCTGGAATAAATACAATGCCCAGGTGAAGTTACCAAGTCGCACAACGTTATGTAACTATCTACCAACTGTACACGTAGACATGGTAAATAAGATAAAATGTGAATTAAAAAATACGCGGCTGTGGTTATCTGTTGATGAGACAACAGATTGTAAAAAAAAATCTATTTTAAATGTTATAGTACGAGTACTGGACCCTCTTAAACCGACAGTTCCACTGTTACTAGCTAGCAAAAAGACTAAGTCAGTGTACTAGCGATATAAATACCAGGGTGGTGCTGGAGACGTTAGAAAAATTCGAACTGTCAAATGTCAAGTGTTGATGTTTGTGACTGATGGCGCAGTGACAATGCGTTCAGTAGGCCGTTCTTTGCAAGAACAAGGTTGTACGTTTATACATGTTATGTCTAAAGTGCATGCTTTACATCTTGTGGCAGAAACTATTCGAAAAGGTTTTCCAGAGGTGGATGAATTAATAGCAAGTACAATAAAAGTGTTTCTTAAATCTCCTAAACGTCTCCGTGCATTTCATAGCAAGTGTCTCGGTATTCCTAAACCACCACAGCCGATTCTTACACGTTGGGGAACATGGCTGCAGGTAGCTTTTTACTATGCTGAATATTTTTAAGAAATAAAAGCTGTGATACTACAATTTAATCCATATGAGGCTGTAGCTGTTAAGGAAAGTCAGACAAAATTCGAAGATATTTCCGTTGAAACAGCTTTAAAAAAATATTGCGAAGAACTATAAACCATTACATGAAAGCATAAAAAAAAATGAGAAGACAGTGCGTTGTCGTTAGCGGAGTCACTGCACGAGATCTAAAAATGTGACGCTGCCTTAGATACTGAAGTAAAGCAATAAATGTGCAGAATTCAGAGGCGTAGGGACAAGGAAGGTAGTGGACTCACTACGCCAGTTTTAAAAATAATGCGGGCATATAATTTGAAAATAAAATATATCGATTTTAAAAGTATTACAGGATTTGCTTATTTTTTAAACTATAAGCCATGCAAAGATGTATAGAGATGTTATTGGACTGTAAAGTGAACATAAGGTTTTTTTAAGGGAAACGAGCTGTTCAATTTATGACAAAAATATCATGAAGTGGATTAGATCCTTTGATACGGCGATATTAACACTGAAGTTCAAACGAACTCTCGTGAGGTGTTGGAGTCCACGGTAGGACTGTTTGGCAACGGTTCTACAGGAAAAAATATCGCCTCTAATTTATTATGCAAAATTTATACATAATGCAATTCGCATAACGTTTTATTATAAAATTTTCATTCATGCTTTGTACCAAAATAATAATGAATTGCTTTATTACTATACATGTTAACAAACCAAAAGAAAAAAGGGTTAATTACGATAATGTTTTTCAATATAAATAATGGAAAGTTCAACAAACAAAAAGTAATCTCTTAATTATTATACATGCACATGTAAAGATACATATGTTTATATCATATGATAAAGATCTCGATTTTGGGCTGACATCTACTGTTTTACATCTTTTTAATAATTAATAATTTGCAATTTTAATATTTAGTGGAAGCATATTGCATAATTTTGGGGTTAAGTATTGAAAATATTTTTGTCCAATTATTTTCTTAATTTTTTCTATTTTGTATCTTTTTTTTTGATTTTTGTATCATTCTATATGAAACCTATTGACGTAACCATGAGACAGCAAAATAATTGAAGATACAATTATTTGAAGGACTTTTCTTAAGATGTGATCGCTTTTAATTTTATACAGGGCGTTACAACTTTCTATTTTCTTTCTTAAAATTAGCTAAGGAATACCACCTTGAAATATCTTAACACACTTAACATATACTCTGTATAGTGTAACTAGGTGTTCAAATTTTAAAATTTCCTTTTTGTTGTGGTGGGGCATATAATTTCATACAAACCGTTGGCCGTCGCGATCTGGCCGCTTAGAGCGCGGGGCTCTAGGAGTGGTGCATACGCGGCCAGTGGATTTTACAGAATTAATGGGGACCGCGATCTAGCGTCGACTACACAGCGGCCAGTAGTACAGTACAATCCGTACAAGAAGATTGTCACGCATTAAAACTCACTAGCGCTTTATCCTTTTCTCCTTACTGACTGTACACACTTGCTGGCCGCTCTGAGCTTTTTTGTGTTCTTGGTCGTGTATATCCTGGCGGCTTAGTGTTCGGACACTCTTAAAGTTGTTGAGGTCGAATAGTTCAGCCCTAGTAATGATAGTATCCAAATGAAACATGATTTTAAATTTTTTATTTTTGAAGTAATCAAAACATAATAGAACTGCTGTAAAATCTTGCAATACATATATATGCAAAATAAAAAACAAATAAAATACACAACTATATTTTTGATGTGTAACTGATAATTAAGCCTGGCCAAGCGATGGTAGATTCAGGGTCGGGCGCAATACCAATGCCATCACGCGCTTGTTTACGATGACGATGACACGACACACTTCAGTTGTTATCTGTCGGTCGATGCATAGAGTACTAATAAATAATAAATAATGTTGAGTGTAAAGAGTAGAAAACGACCGTATGCTGATAAAGTGAATAAATTTATCGGTGAATTTCCGGATTTATTCTATGATGGATGTAAATAATTTGTAAAGTTTGTGATCAAGACTTAATGTGCTTAAATAAATACTGCTGCAAAATTCATGTCAATAGTAACCGGCATAAAAATAAAAAAAATGGCGTGTCTTCTTTGGAACCTCAGTTAATGTTTGATTTACTGTTAATGCTGATTGCCTGTGATGTTCCCCTGCGCATATTGGATAAACCAGCATTTCGGGAGTTCTGGAATAAATATAATCCCCATGAATTTACCAAGTCGTTCATCGTTACGTAGATATGTACCAAGTGTTCGTGAAGACATTGTAAATAGGATTAAATGTGCATTAAAAAATACACGGCTGTGGTTACGTGTTGACGAGACGACAGATTGTAAAAAAAATTCTATTTTAAATGTTATAGTACGTGTACTCGACCCTGTTAAACTAACATTTCCACTTTTACTAGCTAGCAAAAGACTAACTGCGTGTACTGGCGAAACAATTACGCGGGTGATGTTGGAGACTTTCGAAAAATTTGAACTGTCAACAAGTCAAGTGTTGATGTTTGTGACCGACGGTGCTGCGACAATGCGTTTGGTGGGCCGTTTCCTTCAAAGAGACAATTGTAGGTTTTTACATGTTACGTGTAAAGGGCATGCGTTCCATCTTGTAGCAGAAACGATTCGAAAATGTTTTCCAGAGGTAGATGCATTAATAGCAAATACAAAAAAAGTATTTCTCAAATCTCCTAAACGACTTCGAGCATTTCACACACTGTGGCCTGGTATTCCGAAACCACCAGAGCCGATTCTTACACGTTGGGGAACGTGGTTGAAGGCAGCTTTTTATTATGCTGAATATTTTCAACAAATAAAAGCTGTGATACTACAGTTCAACCCTAACGAGGCTGCAGCTATTAAGGAAAGCCTGACAAGCTTTCAAGATGTTTCCCTTGAAACAGATTTAAAAACTATTTATAACAATTATAGAGGATTACACGACGCAATAGAAAAATTGCAAAATACTTCGTTGTCGTTAGTGGAATCGCTGCAAATAGTGGACGACGTAAATACACAGCTACAGATTATAAATGACGCAAAAAATAAGCTCGTTATTGAAAAATTCGAGAGTGTATTACGGAAAGATCCTGATTTTACCAAATTAAGACAAACTTGTGATAGTGCATCTACAGCTGCGTTAAGTGAGTTTACAGAGTGTTTTACTTATGCCTGTATTACTTCAGTAGATGTCGAACGATCTTTTTCAAAATACAAACATATTTTTTTACCATAGCGAACATCGCTTACTGAGACAACTGTAGAAACATATCTGATGCTACACAGTTATTATAAAAGTGATCCAGTTTGTGATAACAACAACCAAGCTACTTCATAAATCTGCTTAAGAAGGTGAGTTTTGTACATATTTTTATAAAGCGTACCAGTATTAATAAAATTTATTTCCATTTATTTTATTTATTTATTTATTTATTTATTATTAGTTATCACTTAGATATACAATGTACATATGTGAACGTCATTTAACAGTTTAATAATAATGTGCAGCACTAAGCTTACAAAATATAAGGAAATACATAAAAAAAGAATTTAAAGCGAACGAAATAGTACAAAAATATACATCACAATATATAAAATATTTTTGTTTTTATTATTGTACTTATTCAAGTATTATGATATGATGCATACCCAGTACGTCTCTGTAGGATTAATGACCTTGGCCAGGCTTACTGATAAGTGATAATCAATGTTAAATGGTGGAGCAGTATTTAATATATTTCTGATTTTTGTAAATAGTCTAATAGTGAAAATATGTTTGTGAGAACATCGTTCCAAAATATTAATAAAAATTTGACTAAAAAGTTTTAATAACAATCAACATGCCGGCAACTTCTGTTAAATGTTTTGCTAAATCACCCTCGACTATTTTTGTATATAACGTTAAAAATACCATTTATGTGCTTTATGTAGTATTTATTTCAGCCTGTGTTTTGTACCTACCAATTTTTGTTTGCTGTTTAATTTCTTATCGATTATAATGAAGAAAACTAGTACTGAAGTTAATAAATGTAATGAAAGATCGATTAGATTAAAAAACTAGTTTTACTGTTTTAATTGGTGTATTCGTTGTTGTATTGTGATATTAATATGTGGCAGATTACCACACATTCAAGAAAATAACGATTTGTTTTCTATAATTATTCATCGAATTTTTTAACGTAATGTTTTGCTTGGGGCTCTAGGGCGACAATATAGACAGGGGAAGGGGGACTTGCGCCCCCTCAACGTCCTCCTTGGGTACGCCAACTGATTAATTTAATTAAAATAACGATAAAAGTTCCTTTGAACGTGGGGTTATATCAGGTTTGTAAATACCCTGTATAGATGATCTTGCATGAGCGGTGGTGGACAGAACTGCTGTTCGTTACGTTAAATTTGGTCATTGTTTGAATGCGGAATTTGGATCAGTTTCTGTTTATTTTCGGCGGAATTTTTAAAACACTAATTTTTCAACGTTTTTAAGTTCAATAGGCATAATGAAAAATAATAAAATAAAAAACTGGCACCTCTTGTGTTGCCCTCATCCTACATACAAATATAAAAGAGAGTAAAAATTCTCAGAGTGACTATTAAAAACTAGATAAAGAATGGTTACTACTTTCTACCCCAGAAGGAAACAATAAGATTGCTAGAAATTTATGCCTCCTCATCTCTGTGCAACGGAGCGAAAGTAATAGGATAAATCTGAAGCTAAAAAAAAGTGGAAAGTACAGTACAGTCATAAATGTTTTTATTCATTTTTTAAGATTCGCTTACAATCTTGACCTTAAAATTATGACAAAAATATATATTTTTTTATTTCATCGTATTTGCATTATTTATAAATAGAATACATTACAAAATCCTTGTTTGCGAACCAGTTTGTTATATTTCTTCCAATACCTACTACGTTTTAAAAACGAAAAATTGACCATTAAAGATTTTATATTTATACAAACTGGCTTGTGAAAATCACAATACTTACCTACTTTTTTTATTATACAAATAAAAAAGTAATAGATTAAAAAGCACAACAAATTTATTGAAGATAATATAGAACTTATTTATTTTTAGCCCTACGCATTCTTTTCGTTATTGTATTAAAATATATATTTTACATGCAAAATGTCAGTTAGTCAAGGTTTATATTATATGTTTCATTATATTATGTAACATGAATGAATATCTAACCATAGATTTAATTTTCATTAAAAATAATTGATTTTCCATTTGTATCTTCAAGGTCGGAAATTCCTATACTATAGAGTGAGCGATAAAAATTCAACAAACCGTTTTTGGTAAAAATCCTCGTATTGTATTATTTTTTAATACTTCGTTTTTTATAATTTGCATATTTTTACGGTTAACTATAATCGAGCTGTCATCCAATTTTTTCAGCCGTCAAAAAAAACCGATTAAAGATGATAGTGATAGTACTTTTCAAAAATGTAACTATTCATATAGATTTCTTACTTCAGTAAGAATTAGTTTTCAGTTCTGAAGTTTGTTTTAACTTTTATGAACAGTCCCCAAGCAGCAATTTTACGACTTACGACTTACCACTACATTTGCATAGAAATTAACATTTGGGCTTTTCAGGTGCAGAGAAGTATTAACCAGTAGTTATAACCCTTCGCTTATTATTGTTTGAAATTAATTTTGATTTTGAACTCAACCAATGATAATCCAGAGGTACTAATCACTGGTTAAAATTTGTCTGCATTCGAAAAGTCCTATTGTATTAGGTATAGGAAATTGTCTTCATGTAACTCACGACCTTGGGCCCACTAGACGAAAACGATTATCAGTAGAGTTGGCAGAAAACATATACGTACTCATCATAGCAAACGTAATAAAGGAAATTAATTAGCAACCAAAGCAAAAACCGTTACAATTTATAACAATGTATGCAAAACTTACCCTCTTAACTAGCTTAATGAACTAGCTTGGTTATCACAAACTGGAGATCTGTAAAAACTTTGCAGCATCAGATGTGTTTCTATGGTTGTCTCCGTGAGTGATGTTCACTGTGGTGAAAAAATATGCTTATATTTTGAGAACGATCGTTCGACATCTATTGATGTAATACAGGCATACTTAAAATTGTCTTTGACCGCACTTAACGGATCTGGGGTTGCCCCATCAATACCACCACAAATTTGTCTTAATCTGGTAAAATCAGTGTCTTGCTTTAACACAAGTACGAACTTTTCTCTAACGGGCTCATTTTTTCCATCACCTATAGAGTATAGCAGTCGATTTACTTCGTCCATTATTTGCAGTGACTCTACTAACGACAACGCACTGTTTTGTAAGTTTTGTATGGCCTCATGTAGTCTTTTATAAATTTTGTGAATAGTTTTTAATGCTGGTTCAACGGAAATATCTCCAAATTTTGTCTAGCTCTCCTTAATAGCCGCAGCCTCGTCGGGATTGAATTGTAGTATGACAGTTTTTATTTGTTGTAAACATTCAGCATAATAAAAAGCTGCCTTCAACCATGTTCACCAACGTGTAAGAATCGGAGGTGATTTTTTTGTACTTGCTACTAATGCATCTACCTCTGGAAAACCTTGTCGATTAGTTTCTGCCACAAGATGTAAAGCATGCACTTTACACGTAACATGTACCAACGTACAAATGTGTTCTTGAAGAGAACGGCCTACCAAACGCATTGTCGCGGCACCATCATCGGGCACAAATATCAACATTTAACTTGTTGACAGATCAAATTCTTCTAACGTCTCCAGCACCACCCGCGTAATTTTTTTTGCCAGTACACTCCGTTAGTCTATTGCTAACTAGTATTAGTGGAAATGTCAGTTTAAGAGGGTCCAGTACACGTACTATAACATTTACAATAGATTTTTTTTACGATTTGTCGTTTCGTCAACACATAACCACAGCCGTGTATTTTTTAATACACATTTAATCTTATTTACAATGTCTTCGCGTACAGTTGGTACATAGTTACACAATGTTGCGCGACTTGGTAACGTCACCTGAAGATTGTATTTATTCCAGAACTTCCGAAATGGTTGTTTATCGTGTATGTTCAGCGGAACATCAGAGGAAATCAGCATTAACAGTAAATCGAACATAAACTGTGTTTTCGAAGGCACGCAATTTTTTTTGTTTTATGCTGTACAGTATTTACGTGACGTCTACAATTATATTTATCCCAGCACATCAGGTCTGTCGCACACCTTACAAATTATTGTAGCATCATTATAGAATAAATCCGGAAATTCACTGATAAATTTATTCACTTTGTCACCGTATGGCCATTTTTTACCCTTGCGCACGTCTGACACATTTTATTATTAAATTAATACCAAGAATAAAATACAACAAATAAAATTATCAACAATACAACAACATAAAATAAAACGGAGTGGAATAAATTAGCGTGTAAAAACTACGACATACAACAATGGACTAGTCTCGCGGCTCGCCTCGATTTGTCCGCCAGCCGGTCATTGCCTCACCAGATATCTATCCTGCTGTTGCACCACTGAATAGCCGCACGATTTGCCAACTCTACTTATCAGTCATTTGTGACTAAATTAAAATGGATATGTTGCAACAACATCTGGCAGACCTTAATCCGTGACTGTGAATGTTGGTGAAGGTTTTGGGTTTATTATTGACGTTGTGGAAACGTCGTCATGAAATATTAACGTATAAATTAGAGTCATTCGTTAACGTTTTACCAACGAAGTATCGTGGTGTGATGCGTGTATGATAAAGAGAGTAGAAGAAGAGGAAGAACTAAAACAAACAACATACCTAAACTATAAATTTTTGTTGTGTTATTCTATTATTCTCGTTGTTTTCTTTTTAGGTTTCCCTTCTCAGTATCAATGGAGAGAGACCGTTCATTCAAATATTTAACCACTTTTTACCAACTAAGTAGTTCTTTATGATGCATATTTTAAAAGGATTCATAAATAAACATGACTGAGGTTCTTTACATAACTCCGTAATTTTTGCAAGACCATCTGGAGGACCAACATACATACTGTTGTCCACCATTAATGCGATGTTGATAAAAATAGAGAGAAGAAAATGTGAATTTAAGACATTTTGGTCAATCTAATTATGCTATTTTAGGTTTAAAACTACTATAATAATCGTTACATTGCAAGTTGACAGTTAAATCACTAAAATTTTTGTGTTCAAGAAAAAAGTCAATTTGTTTTCGAAAAACTCATCCACTGCTTGATTTTTCGGCCTACAATGTCCATATTTTACCATGAACTGATCCGTGTTAAAAAATGTTAGTACCACAAAGCTCTTATAGTCTACAGAAAATGTCACACTAAAACAAAGAAGCTGAAGCTCTGGATTCTATCTTTCTAAGTTGAGGTGGAAACAACTGTGGGGTTGATTTCAATAATCAGAAGTGGTCCAAAAGTTTAACAGTAATGTTTTTAGCTAGAAAAGATACTTCAAAACTGGTATAAAAGTTCGTTTTTCCCGCAGTGTTAAACGACTCATTAATTAGTCTTTATCAGTGCCAGTCACATGCCGACCCTGATTTTATCCACCATTTTAGTACAAAAGCGGGTCGGACCGTCGTTGTTACGAAATCGTCCAGCAACATCAGAATACTTTGTTAGCCTCATTGTAAGCACTACCGATGTTTACTTTATTTGTATTTAGGTTTAAAATTACCATAAAAAAATGTTCTCAAAATGTCTGTATTTCGTCAATTACATAATTTTTGACATTTTTTATTAGGTATTTTTCAATATTTATGCTCCCCCTTAGGGAGCTTCTGGATTTGACCACACCAGGGTTTCTCATTCATTACATGATATTTCAAATCAAACGATGATGCAAAAATTTTGTTTGGAAGAAATTTCACTAATTCGAAAATAGTTGTTACTAATTTGTTAAGAAAAATTTGAATATATGAAATTCCTTATATCATATTTTTACCAAAAGCCTCACTTTTTTAAATTTTATAGTTAAAATACGATGTACTTTGTTCTTACAAAAAACTGAAAAACTCGTCAAAAACCGTATCACTAACTTGTTTTGATCAGTTTATTTTACTTAATTACATTCCTCAAGCAATTTTTGATGCTTTGTATAAATTTTTAAACTAAATTTTTTTACATTATATAGTTTTCTCAGAATTATCAATATCCTTTGACACAATACAAAAAAAAAACAGTTTAAGAATATAACTAAATAAAATATGCTAAAACAAATATTTCTCATTGTTTTTATGTCTGAAGACCAAATATGAGAACAATTTCTCTTTATGACAAGTTTTTAATAAAAAAGAATATACTTTTTCCTGGTTTAAGCAAGATCATAGGTTTTAAAATGTGATCGGCAAAATTAAGCTGTAATAACTGCACTCAGGTGTTGCTTATTGGGAATACTTATTAACAGTAGTCAAATAATTATAATAAAAATTAAAATTTGGTGTTATTGCAGAAAATAATACCAAATAGTTGTAATCTGTCTATACTCCATTCACGGCTTTGTAGTGTAACGATAGAATTTAGTTAAACAGTTTTATATAAATAAATATTCAACATTTAATTTATTAGGAGGAGCATGACATGTATAATGTCGAGTTAATTTCTTTGGAAAGATAGGTCACCTTAACTACCTCAAATAAATAATTGGGTACCTATAAACATTTTGCTATTTTGTATGTATTTACGTGCCTTAGTTACATTGTTTGTATTCATGGGCACAAACCATTTAGTAATGGGATGCAGACGCTGGAAAAGGCAAATTAAATCCTGAGCCCATTCAGGAATGATCTCAAATATAACTTAGGTTATAAATAAATGTCAGTTGAATATTTGATTGATATTTTCTACATCTCAATATAGAGTTAGTCCTAAATTGAGAGACGTAATTAACTAAGTATTTGAGTCTGTCAGAATACTATTTTCTTAACAGATAGAGTTTGTCCTGATCTGTGTAATCGAAAATTGAAAGACAATCATTATTTTATACTGGAAGTTATCGTCAGTCATTAACTCAAGCGCGTTGCGTCACTTTAACAGTGACAGAAGTCAATATAAGTTGAACTCAGCCAGCAGAATTTTACCTAGCTGTCACTTTGACAGTGACAGATGTCAAGTATCATTTGATTTCAGTAGTGGTAATTTTGCCTAACGATCACCTTGGCAATGGCAGATGTCAGGTATAATTTGAGCCAGCCGTAATCATTTTTATTAACTTCACTTTGACAGTAACAGATGTCAAGTATTATTTGAACTCAACTGCAGTAATTTTAATTAACTGTCACTTTGACAGTGACAGACGTCAAGTATAGTTTGTTATTTTGTAAATCGAAATTAATTTTGCTAATCTGCATAAAAAGCGACTACATTCCCACTTTATTAATTCATTACCTTTACCCCAAAATTATCTCTACCTATTATGTCAATATTAGTTAAATGAATTTAGTGTTCTTTTATATTTATTGTTGCTCCTACAGGTGGAATGTTTGTGTTATTACATTGTTGAATAGACCATGAATGTTCAGTTGAAGTTTACGATCCTTAATTTCTTAATGAACCCTGGAGTAATTATTTCTCCATTGTAGTTACACCGAGTACAATAGGCCGTTGGTTCTCTAACGACAGAAAAACTATTGCCCATTTTGTAAACCACACACCACTCGTTACAAAAATTTGGCGCCCGAGCAGGGACTTGAAAAGAAGTCAATTTTCACGAACCTCAAGGAAATGCATAACGAAGAATTTGGAGTAGAATTCGAATCAGCGGAATCTCGTATTGGATGGATCAAGAATTTAAATCGAAATGAACTCATAGTAGAATTAAAGAAATGGAGCCTAGAAACTAGAGGGAAAACTGAGGATTTGAATATACGTTTGAAAAATTTTGTGTAACATGTTTATGGAGAACAATTGTCAAATGAATCACCTATTCAAAACTGTATAAATATCAGGAATTCACAAATCAATACAGAGCTGAACGAAGTTCGACAACTTCTTAATCAAATCAGGAAGTGGGGAATATTTTATAATGGAAAGACGAATCTAGATGCAGTATTATTTATCGAAAAATTAAATGATCTGAAAGAGGAATATGGTGTTGAAGATGAAATAATATTTCGTACAATTCCTGGGTTATTAAAAGATAAAGCCAGTACTTGGTTTAGAATCAATAAAGGAAACTGTAATTCATGGTCAGAGTTTATGATAGAATTTAAATAACTATAACTAACATAAGATATGTCAGTTCCTCTATACTAAGGACAATAAGAGGTTTTTTTGTTACCAGGTAATTTTATAAACAGAGCGGTATCTGGCCTGATAAAGATGTAGTTGTTTTAATTCGTATTGTGTAATGTCAGAGGAAAAATCTAGTACCAGTACGATCGCCTGACAGTAGTTTACCATTGATAGAAGTGGATTAATACAGAGGAAGTATTTTAAATAAAACGTATTACCATGTTAACCCCCTTAAAAAATATCTCAACCAATTAATTCTAAGGGTTCGTGAAAAGAGTATATGTTTAGATTGAATAACCCCTTTCTTTATAAGTGATCCTTATCTTCTAATTAATATATCAAGAGGTAAACAAATTAGATAAATTTCTGGTGGAAACAGCGACTTCTACAAATTATAAAGATAATAGTATCAAATACTAAATTGTCATGGGTCACGACGAAAACTGGTATTTTTAGATATATCGGGCTAAAAATAGCATACTTTTACATTTTCATTACCCATTTGTTTAAAGCAAATTCTCACTTTATCTTTTATTTCAGTACCTGTATGTATACAGTGCGTCCCCCGATGATCTGAAAAATATTTGTTCCGTTTTTTTTTTCATTTTCCAAAAAGCCACACTATGTAGACGAAAATTGTTTTTCAATATTTCACCTGTGATTCTTCGCCCAAAAATAAGCAAATAGGATGTAGGTTCGAAAAGGCCTTTGAAAGGCGCTACATCCTCTCAAAAAAAGAACAATTAAAATATTAAAATTAGTAAAAATTAATTATACTAAGGGTCAGTTGTACCAATGTAGTTCAGCCAAAGCTCAGTTGAACTTGGTTTTAAATCCAAGGTTACGATTGTTTCAACAATAGTATCCTTGGATTTTAAACCAAGTTCAACTGAGCTTTGGCTGAACCATATTCGTACAACTGGCCCTAAATTAGGCAATATTGAACTGGTTCTATTCATGAAAACTAAAATCCGCACCGGCTCGGTGGAGTAGTTGGCTAGAGCAAGCGATGGCAAAGTGTAATTAGATAATCTGTCCATCACCTAGCTGATTAGAATCCCGCCACCAGCATTGGTAATGTCGGTGGGAATGGTTGTGTGTGTGTGCGTTTTTTCATAAGGGTAACCCTCGCCCGTGCAGCTTAGGCTTTGGAATAGGGGGTTCTCTAATTTATGTGATGTTTATGTTTATGTTTATGTACAGAGTGATCCACCGAAAATTCACCCCCTCTAACTTCGTCATTTATAAACGGATTTTAAATTTTCAAAAATAGAATTTTTTTAAAAGATTTTAATATATACTTTTAGAAAATACGTCTCCGAAATTAGAAGAATACGAATATAAACTTTTTTGTCAATGGAACACTATATTTTGTTTGAAAATCATATTCGCTGTTTTCTTCTGATTTAAAAAATATATACTTTTACATATTTGTGTTTATTAGTTTTGAGGATATTTCCCAAATAATCATTTTATTTTATTACATAAAATCGTATCGTCCGCAGAACACTTGAACTTAAGTAGGCTTTGATATTTATTGATACAATTACCTATTGCAGATATGTCTAATCATTATAATTTGATGACTGATCAATGGAAAATTAACCGACTTTTAATGATTTATAGTTTTTTTTCATACCAATGCTAATTGAGTTAATGCACACTTGATACGCGGATTGTTACAAATAAAAAAAAACAGAATTAGGTAAAAGAAAAAATGTTTAATAAATAACCAATTAAATCAACAGATAAACATAAACAGATATCCAGATCGTCCAGTTCCTTACAAAAACATATTCAAAAATGTATGGAATAAGATGGCAAATTGTGGATCTCTGACGAATAGAAAAAAATTAAGAAATAATGAAGACCGTTACAAATCTTATTACATTTTCAGAAGTTCGCAATCAGAGATGCCTCAAGAGATATAGGTATTCCTTATACTACAATACAGATAATACTACACAAACATAAATATTAAGCTAAATTAAGAGTTAAAATAATTGTTCTACACGTGACCCATCATTTTGAAAGCATAGATTAATTCTTTAGTAAAAATTTCTACCGACGCGACGTCTTCAAGGATAGTGCTGTTATTTATATTATTAATCACAGCGATAATTCTTTCTCGGAGATCATCGATGTTATTGGGTCTTTGTTTACTTCCATTTTTACATGGCCCCATAAAAAATCGATTGGAGTCAAATCGGGACTCTTTGGTGGCTATCTTATTGGTCCATTCTTGCCTATCCACTCGTCAAAATGTTGGTTCAGGTAATTTTTTACTTGTAGTGTGTTGTGGCAAGGTGTACCATCCTGCTACCAAATTATATCGAACACTTCGTTCAATGAAATATGTTCTAGGTAATTTTCAGCATTTTCTCTTAAAATCTGAAAATATTTTTCCCCGTTCACATGTCCGTCAAAAAATGCGTATATTATTTGATTATGAATAATTCCTGCCCACACGTTAACACTTCGACGTCGTTGAAACTGTGTTTCTTCGACTATATGAAGATTTTCTGTTGCCCAGTAATGATTATTTTTTCTGTTACATATGTCTAAAAATTTCATGATCGTGTCTGTATCTCTCCAAAATTATTATTATAAAGGCAAAATTCTAATCTTATATTCTTATCATTGGGAACAATTTTTGCAACAATCTAGGCTTTCTAGCTGTGTATTTATATACAGTAGTGTAGTATTCTCTGTATTGTAGTATAAGGAATACCTATATCTCTTGAGGTATCTCTGGTGGACCTTTTGCGATCTTCTTGAAAATATAATAAGATCTGTAACTCTCGGTCCTCATTATTATTTCTTAATTTTTTCTATTTGCCAGAGATCCACAATTCGCCATCTTATTCCACACGTTTTTGAATGTGTTTTTGTCAGGAACTGAACGATCTGGATATAAAAACCGATATTCTCGGTAGGCAGCTTTTGAATTTTTATTATTTTTTTCATACACCGTAAAAATATCCATTCTGACAGATTGATTAATACATTTTTAAAATATAGATTTTATGCAAGCAATAATTAAATAAATTGTCAGATAAATAATGATTTGACATATCTGCAAAATAAATATCAAAGCCTAGTTACATTCAATTGTTCTGCGTACGACTTTATGTAATAAAATAAAATGATTATTTGTGCAATTTCATCAGAAATAATAAAGGCAAATATGTAAAAGTATATATTTTTGATATCAGAAAAAAAACAGCGAATCGGATTTTCAAACAAAATTTAGTATTCTCCATTAAAAACAGTTTATATTCGAATCTCTTATAATTTTGGAGATGTATTTTTCTAAAGGTATAAATTAAAATTTTTTAACGTAGGTAGGTTGATCCCATATGAGTAATTATTCATGATAAATCAAATAGAAAAATTCTCATAAAATTCCTTTATTAATGTGACCGGTTTCGTGAACAAATAATTACTTCACATCATCAGACACAGGAATTTTTATAAATAAAAAAACCTGACTACCCTGGTTTTTTATTTATAAAAAATTCCTGTGTCTGATGATGTGAAGTAATTATTTGTTCACGAAACCGGTCACATTAATAAAGGAATTTTATGAGAATTTTTCTATTTGATTTATCATAAAATTTTTAAAAAAAAACTCTATAATTCGGTTTTTGAAATTTTGAAATCATAAATGACGAAGTTAAAGAGGGGTAAATTTATGGTGGATCATTCTGTACAGGGTGGGCAAATTTCGATGTTTGTATATGGTAACTCGGTAACTGTAAGAGAGACAAAAAATGGAACACCCTTTTTGATCTCTTTTTTTTTATGCAAATTCAAAAGAAAAATTTGCTATCGTCTTTTGTTTTCGAGTTATAAACAAAAGTTCGATTTTTCGACTTTTAAACACACGTCAATATCTTGGTTGTTTCTAAAGTTATGAAAAAACAACTTTTACATTCTTGAGGCACTTTTTCTGTATAATACAGTGGAGTCGAGAAAATTAAAAAAAGGTGCAATTTCGAGTTATGGCATAAAGGTAGTATATCATTTATCATATCTTTACATGTGTGTGTCAGCACGGTGTTCTGGGTCAGACTCTGGATTTTACGTCATGTACTATTCACTCGCAGACCTTAATGATAACTGTTTTGATTTTAAATCATATGCAAATGTAGCAGGTAAAATTACAGACAAAACTATTGTCTATTTTTTATTTGTTGGAAATAAGAATTTAATGGTTTTTATTTAGTTTTACGAAAGTGACTATTCGTAGGTACAAATAAAACAAAGTAGACTATCAGGTTTGCCTGTAATTTTACCTAGTTCTATGTGGTTTCCGCAATAATTTTTTAAATCATAAATTAATTTTTTAAGTAAAAAAAAACGTAGGTATTTCTCTTTATCTAATTTCAAATTAGACACGTCCAGTTTGACTTAGGTAAGTAAAAGGCATTACAACCCAGAACCCGTGATTTCTTCAAATCATCATTCATCAATGTTCTCTCTAACTTTATATAAAAAGTTTTGACTGTGCCTTGAAACTAACGTACCATTTGGATATTTTTGCACTAATCTGTGTAATGTAAACTGGTGCAAATTGAAGTCGATGCAGCCGAATTATTGACCATAGTTGAGTTTCCATATTTTTAGAACGAGATGATTAATTTTGCTGTGGTTGGCAAAATTTATTGGTCATCGACCATCTTATAAATAAACTGATCGTATTTTGAGGTGGTTCACCTTAAAAATTGGTCCAGTTTGATGAGTGGTAACTTTTAAACATATGGAAGTATCTTTGAAAGTTTTTTTTTGTCAGAAAGAGTGTTCCTTCAGCAGTGCATAATTGCATTCATTTTTGACTATTGATATTGATTTTACAGGATGATTTGTAAAGCTATGATTTTTCTCTATTTTTTTTTTGATATACACGAGGTAAGCGAGGCACCTTGTATGTTTCATTTTAAAATCATCATATAGCCTCATGTCTTAGCAATGCAGAATTTATTGAGTTTTGGTATAACTCACTGTATTTTGAGGATATAACTTTTTTTCCACTTCATGTCTATTTGCGTGAAAAAATAAAAGATTGCTTTGATATTGACAGGTGTCAATTAAATTGTAAAAATGCCGCGTCTACAAGGTGCAATTCTTGAAAGAATAATTGGAATGGTTTCGGCTGGTGTTTCACGGAGAGAAGTAGCTCGACGCTTCAATATTGTATACAGTATGGTCAATCGCGCTTGGATACGATACCAAAACAATAACTCCCCACAATATACACTCGAAGGTGGACGCCAAAGGGTAACAAATCCAGCAGAAGGTCGTTTTCTAAGAAGAACCGCTATGCAGAATAGAAGAACTAATGATATCCAACTGAAACGAGCATTCTAAGTGGCCACGGGTAACATCATTTCAACATCAACAATAAGAAACGATTACATGAAGGTGAACCTCACTCCAGACGACCAGCTAGGCGTCCAAAGTGGACTCATGAGCATAAAAGACGACATCTGGAATTTGCTTTGAATCTTCAAAACTGGAACGCAAATGACTGGGCCCAATGTCTTTTCACAGATGAATCACGGTTTTTTGAAAGTCCCGATACCAATCGATTGTGTGTGTTTGTGCGAAGAGTGAATGAACATTACGAAGAGGATTGTACGGTAGGCGTTACACCTTTCGGTGGTCGTTCAGTTACAGCTCCGGGTGGGATATCAATAGACCGTCGCACTGAACTAGTGCTTTTTGCCAATAAAACAGCCACAGCTTTGCTATACTTGGAAAGAATTCTGGAACCAATAGTTC
Organism: Rhamnusium bicolor; assembly: GCA_029963845.1. Lineage (NCBI taxonomy): Eukaryota > Metazoa > Arthropoda > Insecta > Coleoptera > Cerambycidae > Rhamnusium > Rhamnusium bicolor. Next base: position 3,517,078 of record JANEYF010003577.1, read on the forward strand.
TTCCTCTGGCTCATTAAATTGGTGAACAGTTTGTATATATGGACGATAACTCGAGACCACATCGAGCCAACATAGTGAATGAACTTTTTCAACAAAAAAAAAAATATGACGAAAATGGAATGAACTTTCGTCGGATTTCAACCAATGTTGGATCGCGAAATGGAACCACATGAGATTGAAGAGCTGGGAAACGCACTTTAAGAAGAATGGGAGGCCATCCCGGATGATCTAATCATTAATGTCATCAGGAGTATGCTTCAAAGATGTCGGGAGGTGATAAGGAGCAGATGTGGCTCCCACCCATTATTAATTAATGTTTAAAATTTGAAAATCATTATTTATTATTATTGCGCTAAAACTTTATAATAAACTTTCTTTTTGACATTTTCGCATTTTTGCGTATATTTGTAGTAAAAAATCATGTATTTTAACACAAATGAGTTATGACCAAAATTTAAAAAATTATGCAGAACAATGACATGAGGCTATATGATGACCTTAAAATAAACATACAGGGTGACTCGTTTATCTCGGTGTACATAAAAAAAATTGGCAGAAAAATCATAACTTTACAAATCACCCTGTAAAATCAATATCAATAATCATAAATACATGTAATTAAGCACACTTGCTGCTGAAGGAACACTCTTTTTTGACAAAAAAAAACTTTCAAAGATATATCCATCCATTTAAAAGTTACAACTCATCAAAATGGACCAATTTTTTAGGTTTTAGATTTTTAAATTGTGGCTTGTTCTTTTATCTACAGGATGATTAGTCAGACTCTTCCCATTATGCACAATATCTTCTTATGATCGTTAAATAATAACAGACTTTTTATAACAACGTAATATCTATTTAATAGTTTTAACGTTCTATGAAGCTCTTTTGTCAGGATAAGCGAGATCTTCGACTTAACATTGTTTCAAGAAAATCGAAAGAATCTCGTGTTTATTCCGGCCATTTATGTTTCAATATTAAAGTTAAAATAACCTCTCAAATTGTACATTGCACTTGTAAATAATAAGGCCTATGAACGTTCAAATGGTTTTCAGGCGCATTTAGTGCAAGTGAACTGTCGTTCCCACCTAAACTGTGAACTATAAATCTATCCTTAGAATGATGGAAAGTAGAATTTCACATTTTGTGTTTTATTGCTTGATGGTACTAAATTTTTTGAACCCAATCAATGTCATGGTAAAATATGGATATTATAAGTCGAAAAAACAAGCGCGCCCACAAATTGAGTTTTCAGTCTTTTTTCATGGATATACAAATTTGAGTGATTCAACTGTCACCACATAACAGTATGATTCCCTTAGCGGTTTTAAATTAAATCTAGTATAGTTAGAATAACGAATATATCCTAAACTGGCATTTTTTTCACTTTAATTTTTGTCAACATCACAATGGCGGATAACAATATGTAAGTTCATGAGCTGGTCTTAAAAAAATGTAAAATAACCTCAGCTGTATTTATGTATGTATCCTTCTAAAATAAACACCACATACGACTGCTTAGTTGTAAAAAGTGCATTGGTTGATTATTTGAATGACCGATCTCTCTCCGCTTTGATACTTTGAAGGGAACTCTACAAAGAGTCACGAGAGTAATATAATAATAATAATAATACAACAAAAATGTATAGGTTGTGTTCTCTGTTTTAGTTCTTCAGTGAGTATGTTAGTGAATTGGCTTCTTTCGATTTGATTCGTTTATTTATTATTAAAAGAATTAAACTAATGAGAGTCGCATTTACCTAAATAAAGTCGAAATCATATTTTAAAAGTTGTCTCAAGAATTAATTATTTCAAGTAAAAAATTATAATATATATATATATATATATATATATATATATATATATATATATATATATATATATATATATATATATATATATATATATATATATATATATATATATATATATATATATATATATATATATATATATATATATATATATATATATATTCTCTAAGTTCAGAGAGGGAAATTAGACGACTGTCTATGTTAAAAACAAATATTTTTAATTTTTAAGCGGGGATTGCAGTCATGTGACAGGTAATAAAAGAAAAACTCTTTTTTTCTGTTCAAGCTTTCGAAACTTTTATTGTTTCTTCATCAGGAACTCTACAATAAATTATAATTAATTAAACTAAGTTATGGAAAAAGTGAAAAGTACTTACGAAAGTGAGGTTAAAGTTAAAGTTGTATTCATTGAAAACTACAAAAATTTCTTGACAAATTGTAGAAAAAAACACTAATAATTAATTGTTGGTAATTTACTACCACTACTATGTAAAATTAACAACAGTATAAATGGATGACTAAGGATCCATATTAATTTAAATTCTTAGAATTATAATAGACGTGTATTTTTATGAAGTAAAAAAACAAAAAGAATTTGGATATAAAAACTTGTTAGAGTGAAACCAAAAGAACAATGACAGCAGTAGATACCAACAGCTCGATGTCTTATATTTAGGGACATTGATTATTAATCCATACTATATAGGGTGTTTCCATCATTGTGGATATTATGGTGGAATTGTAGTAAGTATAAATTATGCTCAAGTTATCAATATCCTTTCTGGCATTAATGGTATTTGGTTCTTTGAAAATGTGACACATTTCCAAAAAACTCCGTTTGTGATAGTTCATTTCATAATCTAATATTTGAACGTTATTATAATTGACATTGTGATTATGTAATAATGCATGATTGGCTAAAGTGCAAGACTGTTTGTTAAGTCTGATGTCACTTTTGTGGGAAGTTATACGGTCTTTAACTTTCCTTCTAGTTTGGCCAATATATTTATTGTTACAATCATCACATGGTATGCAATACATCACATTGGACATCACCAAAATATCATCCTTATCTTTTAATTTTGAAAAAAGGTTGTTAACTGTTATTTTGTTTTTAAAAGCTAATTTGATATTGTTAAATTTAGAAAATATTTTTTTAAATCTGTGATCAAGTGGACTCAAGTACGGAAGTGAGCAGTAAATGATTTGAGGCGGGTTTTGTTGCGCCCTTTGAGAATCATGTAACACATTATGTATCGATGATCTGCTAAATAATAGTTTTTTGACTAACGGTGGTGGGTAACCACTGTCTATAAAAAAGTTGGAGTTTTTTTAAATTGTATATTTTAAGTGATGTATGACTTGTAGCTATCACCCTATTTTTCATACCTACTATGAGGTCGATTTTCATTTTATTTGGGTGATTGGATTCAAAATGTAAAAAGCGACCTGAGGCACTTGGTTTGGTATACCAAGTAGTAATTATTTTATTATCTTCTCTTCTTATCAGTTTGGTGTCCAAAAAAAGGAACACTGTTAACTGTATCTTCTTCTTCAATAGTGAACTTTAAATATGTATTATAATTGTTAAAAATATTTAACAAAAGTTCAGTACTCCCTCTAGGAACGCTTAATATTATGTCATCCACATATTTTTTCAAAAAGGGGATAGCAAAGTCAATGTTGCCAAGACAATTATCCAACAGATCATCCATAACATACTGTGCTATTATATATATATATATATATATATATATATATATATATATATATATATATATATATATATATATATATATATATATATATATATATGTATATTTCCCGGAAGTTTTTATAAAAACATTTCTATACCTGGACATTGATCTTTATTATATAAATTGAATGGTTATTAAAAAACAATTGAGGCAACCATCGAAGTATATAACAGGAATAAAAATCAATGTAATCATGAAGTCGAATCAAAAATCATAAAACGTATTTTTGATTTCTAACGGGTATATTATTATTCCCCTAATAGCGCAATTTTTGTTCAAATCAAATAACTTATTTCTTAAAATAACTAAAATCCATGCTTTTCATTTTATCTACTACACGCTGTATATTTGTATAAGTAGTAAGTATCTACTGGTAAAATAACTTTTGGAATCAAATGTCTAGAAGTCTATTTTTAACATCATCCGTGATATCTCGCAAGTCCGATATCGTCAACAAAAATCACGAAACTGTATTAATGTCTCAACTACCAACTCCTAATTTATTTTAGGAAACAGTTTTATTCTTTTATTTGACAGTTACTAGACAGTATTAATACACTATCACATTTCTTTACATCAAATCATTGAAATAATATAAGTTTCTTATATGGTATCATATAATTTATATTATTGTTTAAGAGCTAAGAAAAAAACGTTTATTACATTAAAAGGCTCGGTTTATCAATCGTGCGTTAACTAAATTCGCACTTTTAGAATAGATTTTCTTAAATTTTACAAATATTTTTGAAGTGGTTGTAATAACAAATATTTTACATATGCGTTAACTTTTAGTTGGAATGATTTGCATTAGCTTATCATAAATTTTTATGAAAATATAGTGTAATAACAATAATTTCAAAATATAATTTCTATGTTCTTATTCTCTCTTATTGAATTGACCAGAATGAATAGATAGAAATATATCAGTTGATTCGAAATTTAATGAAAAAAAATATCTTTTGCCATGAATTTATTGAAACAATACGGATTATTGGCAAATTTAAACCGAATTTTAACTGATCCATATAGTACAATAGATGGTTAATAAAAAAATCTGAGGGTGCCTTCGATAAAGCAAGGACTACTACTATCTGCGATGCTCTTCGGACTAGAGGTACTGCTCCAGTACTGATCAGATGGGTGAAATATGCGCTGGAAGAGAGACGAGTTAGTGCTGCTTTGGAAGACTGACAGTTGAACGTCGGGGTGAGGGGCGGTTGTCCACAAGGCAGCTGCCTATCACCCCGTCTCTGGTGTCTAATAATGGATGGTCTCTTGGAGTGCCCAACTTCGGAAGGATTCTATGCGCAGGCATATGGGGACGACGGGATGGTCCTAGTGACCGGCCGCTTCCTAAACGTCGTTTGCAACAGAACGCAGGTAGCCTGTAGAATAAAAGAAAGATGGTGCGGCGAAACAGATCTCTCAGTCAATACATCCAAGACTGAGATGATCCTTTTCATCAAGAGAAGAAAAATAGAGGATTTTAGGGCACCAATCATGTATGGTAAATCTCTCGCGCTTGCGCAGGAGGTTAGATACCTCTTAGGGAGTGACCCTAGATAGTAAACTGTCATGGGGGCCGCAGATCGACAACGTCCTCAAAAAAGTCGACTCAACCTTCTGGCAATTGCGCCGAGTGGTAGGTAGAAACTGAGGCTTTAATACGGATCCTATATTGGCTGTAGACGGCGGTCATCAGGCTGAGGCTCCAGTATGGATCTGACGTCTGGTGGCCGAGCGTGGACAGAGCGATCACGTCCCGAAAGCTGGCAAAAGTCCAGATACTAGCCTGCCTAGGGATTACTGGCGCAATGAGGATGACACCAACAGCTGCTCTGGAGGTTCTGCTAGGCCTGCCAATGCTTCCCTCGTGGATAAAATAGGAGGCTATGGCGGCGTCTTTGAGAATGCGGGATTCTGGGAGCTGGCAGTGTTCAGGTAGAGCTGAAGGCCACGCAACAATTGCTGGACTGGCGGAGAGGGAAATCCCATCTCCTCTAGAGGTGAGAGAAGCGAAAGATCAGCTAAGGTTGAAAAGGAATTCTTTTCCAACTGAGAAGAGTGAGAGTATAATTATACTCTCACTCTTTTCAGTAGGGAGGAGTGGAGTGAAGGAAGAATTGACTTCCCTCCGGACTCTCTGGTGTGCTACACAGACGGATCTCGGGTGGCCACTAGACCGTCCTTCGGGGCGGGAATATATCTGGAAGGCAAAGAAGTACAGGAGATCTTTGCTCTAGGTTCATACACCACGGTCTTCCAGGCAGGGGGTTTACGCCATCCTAGCGGTGGCGGGTAAGGCTGAGATTAGAAATGGGGCGGAACAGATCGTATACATCTGCTCCGATAGCCAGGCTGCTCTAAAAGCGGTGTCCTCCCCCAGGACTAGATCAGTTCTCGTTCAGGAGTGTGGGGATGCACTAGAAGAGCATGCTAGGCATAAACAAGTGAGACTGGTGTGAGTCCCGGCACATATCGGAGTTCCAGGCAACGAGAAGGCCTATGAATTGACTAGACTTGGAGCCGATGAACCCTATCTCGGGCCTGAACCTATGTTAAGCATTACTTGAATGCAGGTCACAACGGCCCTCAATGAGTGGGCCCACGAGACACTGAAGAAGCATTGGAGGACCAACTGGGCCTGCAGGTAAACCCGAGATTTTATGACGCGACCGAACAAATCGAGGTCAGCCTGGTTACTGGACCAGAGTCGGAAGATTCTGTATCTTTTAATTAGAAATCTGTCAGACCACTGCAGACTTAGGACGCATCTATCATTGATAGATATTGAGGAAAACCCTAAATGTCCAGGATGCGGAAGTGATGATCTTACCACTTCCTGGGACAGTGTGAAGCTTTTGGGCACCTTCAGAACCGAAGATACTATTATCTTCGGTTCTGAAACACTTCTAAGGTAGGAGATGAGCTCCCTCACAATGAGTGATATCCTGTCGTTCATTATAAGGTCGGAAAGATTCGACAAGGGAGCAAGAGAAGCACATGGCTGAGGACACAGCTGGGGGTTGATAAAAGGGCTCGTCTGCGGCTTACTTGCCAGGCGTAAGCCTCCCCCCACTATTACCATTACCATTTATTACCAATAAAAAATCACCAGACTCTGGTGACGGCGCGGCGGAGCAGGATGGTAAAATGACTACTAATACCAGGAGGTCTAGTTCAGCGTTATAAAGACATCAAGATGCTACCAGACATTCAACCGGAATATTGCTTAAAAACCAGGCGAATACTCGAAAAAATAAACGTAAGAAAATATGCGTGCGCACGATGCTGATTAGGTAAGACTCGTAAGTCATCAGGGTCAGGGGGTATGCTGTTCGAATTAAACCTCTGTGATAATAATTTATTTTTCAGTTATACATGTTTATAGGAGGTGTTTTTTACGAAAAATTGTTGTTTTAAAAATAACACAAGTACCTGTTTTCCAGATTTGGTACATATTCTAAGCTCTAGTAATAAGAAATAACTTGCACACGCATTACAATGCATTAATAATAATAGTTTTTCCAAGTACAAATGTTATGGATATAAACAATTCGAACTATCATGATAATTAAGCTCAAACATGTCTGTGTATTTGCCGAAAATAAAATTGTACTCGATCTTGTGATGATAAATTTTTCTTTGATCGCACACAAAGGTATTGTTTGATCAAGATGTAAAGTAGCAAATGATGACATGCCCAAAGTGATTTAATTTCTGTGTATATTATTTTTTCATGATCAGGATTATCAGAGCAAAACCTCATTATTTCAAAACGGTCGCTTTTTGAAATTATGAGGAACTCGAATTGTAGTAAATTAGATGATCAATTAGAAGATTTAAAAACCCACGTTCAAGAACAAACCTAATGTTTAGTTGTAGTAATACAATTTTTCTTTCATTTTCATTCATTTCTCCCTTATCTCTTTTATTCCTTTCATCAACAGAATTTATCTTACAACTAATTTTCCCAAAATCATTATGTTAACTTGAAGTTAATGCAAATTATTACCTATTACTACTTACTTATTTTTTTGTATATTTATTTTTTTTGGCACATAGTAACTGTGCCCATATTTATTGTTTTAAAATCAAAGCGATGATCACCCTGCAAGAAGGGTAGCATCACAGTAATGAATTTTACGTATGTAAATTGTCCCCTTTAAAATAGCAATTGATTTGTTTCAGAATTTTGCCCTAAAATGTCTAATACATAAGGTATTTTGGAGGTGGAGACATCAAACAATCACGGAATGTAAACAACTACCCCTATAACTGTGCTGAATTAAATTGTATAACGTCCTACATGAGCAAATTTATGCTCAGTTCTAGATATAATAATAAATCTTGTAAATATAAGTTAATAGGCAACGGAAGTGTTTGCCATTTTCAGGGCCGGCAGTTATATAAAAAACATTTTTAACGAGCATTTATATGATTGAATTGATGGATTTATCATTGGTATATATGCGTTTATTTATATACCTGTAATATATACAACCAGTATTGAGGGTAGGAAGCTGGGATAAACGTACATAATATTACACGTAACTATGCTCTTGTACCGCAGTTAGCGACACTTTCGCGGAGTGGCGTTTGTCATATGGTGCACTAACATTCTTGCATAATGCGGTCTTACCATAATGACACAGTCACTACCGTTTGTGCATAAACTACAAAAAAAATATTGAAAATTACAATGACCTTACAATGTACTACGATGACCTGTACTTCTTTGCCTTCCAGATATATTCCCACCCCGGAGGACGGTCTAGTGGCCACCCGAGATCCGTCTGTGTAGCACACCAGAGTCCGGGGGGAAGTCAATTCTTCCTTCACGTGCATTATCCAGTATACGTGTTTAAAATAATAATGTACTAATGATAGTAAATGATACAGCTGCTTTCATGGTGAAACACGGAGAGCGTTTAAAACATGTGTATCCCAATATGATTCACATTACGTGTCTTGCACATGGCTTACACCGCGTGACAGAAGAAATTCGTAAACAGAATCCAGTGATAAACTCCTTGATTAGGAACATCAAAAACATATTCGTTAAAGCAAGCTCATGAAAATGCGAATTTAAATAACGTTTTCCTAATATAACGTTACATCTCCGGCCTATCCTTACGCGATAGTGCACATGGATTCAAGCTGCGATTTATTATGTTATGATTTTGAGAATATGAAGACATTTATTTTACAGTTACATCTTAGAGATCCACGTGCTACAAGACGAAGTCAGTGGGTATTTCAACAACCAAGCAGATTTATGTGACAGTGGAACATTTTGAAATGTCGATTGCAGCTACTACTAAATTAGAGAATGGGCAAAGTAAATTAGCAAAATTATTAGACAGCAAAAGTCGAGCTATAAACAATAAACAAAAAAATGTTTTACACGGGAACCTGAGATACAAAACAATATGTTGATATTTTGTCGGAATTTGATAAAAATGTAAGAAAACCTCAGTTTCTCATTAACTCATTGATTTAATGGGAAATTGAAGTTCTCTTACATTTTTATCCAATTCTGGCTAATTGTCAACATATTGAGTAATAGGGGGTACGAAACTTCTAATAAATACAAAACAGTGTGCAAAATTCATGAAAATTATCTGCGCAGTTTGTCCGTGTTGCACTGCCTGCCTATGTGAATTATTTAGAATGTGCACCATTCACTTCGGTAGATGTGAAACGTTAATTTTTATTTTACAAACATACAGGGTGAGTTTGAAATGCGTAGTTATATTTTAACCCTCAATATATTTCGTCGTGTATAATTGATTGGCATTGTCAAAAAATTTTTTTTGAACAAAAAAAAATTTTTCAATTTCTGATAATTTTTTGGTCCTCCAGCCACTGACATTTTGATAGTCACTGGATAACTTTATAAACGCCGTTCACAGAAATGACGTAACTGAAGGCAGTGTTGCTACTGCCAGAGTTCGTCATCACAATTATCCTATAATTGCATACATTGCATGAATTGCAAATTTTGAATTTTTAAAAAAAATTATTACCCTTTTGTCACGGACATTTTGTGAGACGATATTAGACTTATTTAATATCAGTGTACACGCCGCACCAAAACAAATGTAATAGTTTATAAAACATTGAGCTCTTTTTAAGAAAGCATGATATCTGTACACACTGGCCGAAAATAATAAATAAACCTCAAGGCGGCCAAGGCGCGATTGATTAGTCCTTTTTGGAGAGCGACACTTGTCACTTGTAGGTTGATGTTAAAACAAAAGGTGTTAAAAAGTATCTTTTTTTATAAATAAACAGAACTCGTCCCGTAAGCACCAAATATTAAAAATATGCAATACTATTTATGTGTAATTTAAATTATTATTATTGTCTCTAATTTACAGTTTAAGTTTAATATGGTTCATTTCTAAAAATGAATCAAAGTTGAAAATAGTCATTTTAAAAAGACGCATTTACTTTAAAAGAACGAAAAAGCAGATTTGTTTACTTACCTAATACAACAGTTACTACATGAATATATATGGCTGAACGGACCTAGATTCCGAAGCCAACAAAAAAAACATGAATAGGTATATCATATGGGCTTGACTTTTGGATAGCATTCCATAGCCGTTTTGTTTGTCTAGCACTTTCATCTACTTGAAAATATGCCTTTAACATATCCAGCATTAAAATAATAAAATCGCTATGGTTAATCACTAATTTTCACAAAATGCGCCACCAAAGGAACAAATTATAAATAATAAATTTTGGTAACATAGTAACTCAAAACTTCGAATCACAAATTTAATCACAAAAAACTATAATACCGTTATTAAACACATTTTTGTAAATGCTAATGCAGACAGGTACGCGAACTATAATAACACTGATTTTTACATGAGCTGTAGTATTGCCAGATGTATCAGATTTTCACATAGATTATAAATTTCATTATAAATAAATCATGATGCTTTTCAAAAAATTTCTATTGACCTAACTGACGGTTAATTTAGCTAACTGAACATTGAAAAAATGGGTCTTACCATCGCAACAGAAAACAGCAAAAGACTATTATTTATTTGGGCTTGCACAACTAGCGCTGTTTACGCGAGGTTCCTATTTATAAAGATCTACCTACACGGTATAAAATTTAATTCAGTTTACTCTTTTTTAATGGAAGAACTGACCGAGGTCGGGGCTGACGACCTAAATTTAACTTTTTTATCAACTTTTGCTAATATTGGTGTAAAATGGTAGAAATTTTTAAATAATAGTTTTATTCTTTAAAAAAAGTGCAGATATACAAGGAAAATAATGGTATAAATGCCATGAAAATGGTATGTCTGGCAATACTGATTAGGTGCGTGGTTAGATGTGTGAAGATCATAGGTTACATATGCGACGCTAATATTGCAGTTCACATTATGGCGTGATTGAATTTTTATCATGTAATGGCCTATCCCGAATAAAGTGCTGTTTTCTCAAAAAAAAAAGATCTTTTATAAAAAAATGTCGTATTTTATCCTCCTAACCGTCCAGAGTATTATGGAGGAATAAAATGCAAACTGTTGGATATCACCAGTGTAAAAAGTGACAGAAGTGTGTGAAAATACTGCAAATTATTTTCCATCACCTGATATTGTGTTGCACCTACAGTGTTTTACTATTAGAGGCCAATTAAAATAGTAGAGAGCTGATTTATTCCTTGAACACTTACACATTTCAAATTATTGAAATAGCAGAGGGTAAGTACTTCTACTTCTTAAAAATAATAATCCTTTTATAAACTTTGAAAAAATGAGATGGGAACATTAAATTCCTCTCGAGATTCCCTAAAAAGTTTACTGTTCATCGGAAAATTTAGTTTTAGTTGTACATTCCATATGAAACGCTTGAAAAGAAATGTTGATTGGTGCAAGAAAAAGTCCAAATTGTACATTTCTCACATTGAAAGGTATTTCAAAATGTTTAAAAATTATTTCAAGTGGAGCAATTAATCGTTTAAGTAGCTAATTGTTTCATCCAATGTTATTATAAATTCGGGAATGAACTTAATGCTAGAGCTCGGTTTTTCAATCGTGGGTTAGCTAAACTCACACTTTTAGAATTAGATTTTTCAATTTTACATTTGTTTTGGAAGTGGTTATAGCAACAAATATGTTAAAGCAACTTTTAGTTGAAGTGGTTTGTATGAGAATCTCATCGATTTTTGTGAAAATATAATGCTAGGTAACCTTCAACTTATGTTAAGTTACGATTATAAAATCGCGCCTAGGTGAGAAAATTGCATAAAATATGCGGCAACGTTGCTTCAGTCCATTACATCATTTTTCCTAAGATATAGAATGTTTCCAGTAACTAGCAGTTCCAAACAGTTTCATCATATTTTTATGAAAGTCGATAACTCAGTTACACGTAGGAATTAAAAAAAAATGTGTCAGACTCACCCTGTATATAAAGGTCAAATCGCTCAAATTTAACAGCCACGAATACAGAACGAATGTTAGTTGTGACCATGTATGCTAATGCTTTGGCAGACTTCAGTCATTCTGAACTGAATAATACATTATAACAAGTATTTCATTTTATACGTTTGCTTTTATATGTCCCCACCTCTCCTTCTGTCAACCATGAAGCAGTAGTATTAGTCTTTTTTCTGTTCTGTGGTATTAGCTACAGATTAAAGTCCGGTCCTAGACTCTGTTCCAGTTTCATCTGCCTGTAAATTAATAACTAAGCAACAAAGTAACCAAGATTTTAAAATTTCATTGCCATCTGTTACTATGAATTTCAAAGTTATATTGTATTTCATACGACCGAGTATTGTAAAATGAACTATGACGTTAATTTTACAATAGTTTTTTATTGAAAGGTTGTACCTATCATAAATAATTGTTTGGGCAATTGTATCTAGATTTCAATAAATTTTAAAAATAATTTTTAATTACATGTTAACATATGATAAACATATTATTATATATTACATATTACTATAATTTTTGGAAATAGAAAATATATATTTTTGTCTACCATATTATGAGATGAATTTATCCCTTATACATTTACCAGAAGTTTTGTTTGGTTATCTTTCGGTGACGGTAGGTGACAAAAATATTTCTCCGAAAGTTATAGGTGAAACACCTTATATCTACTTCTCAGTCTCGTCAAATAGATATTTAAATGAGACAAGTTTCGAACATAAATATTTCAACTAGTTTTATACCTTAACAGTGCTGTCACTAAAACTGTAACACATAAAATAAGTTATCGGAGCTCGTCTGGGACGTGGTGATTGTGTTAGGGGTATTGAACACAATTTAGCTCTGTGGACTCTCCAGTCGAAGTTTTCTGAAAGTAACTTATTCTCTTACAAGAACACAGTAAGCATTTTATATAGTCAACATGTCAGTAAATTTAAAAACAAAATTTATTTGATATATTACGGTCTCGTAACGTAATCCATTTTAGTATGTTGTTGCAATGGCGTCGTTCAGTAATGGTGGGGATTACGCTCCTGACGGATTAGAGTGGTGAGTTAAAACATCAAAAGAATGACACCAAAAATTTGAATAAAACGTTTTTAAACAATAATATTCATCAGGGTTTATAGTGTATGCCACCTGCCGTAAACAAATTATACTCTAATTTGAAATCGCCTCCAGTCTCTGGTCATTTTTCTAGAAAAAACGCATGTGTGTATAAAAAATATGTTTAAACGTTAACATAACGTACAGGATGGGCAAATTTCGATGTTTGTTGCTTGTTGAAAGACCTACAATTAATGAGTTTTTCTTTTAATTTCTTAAAAATAACTTTATTAGGTTGTCTTCTTTCTGGATAGCGATTGAAATATACTTCAGATGCAATATCACAATTGTGATTACTTTGAGCATATCATATTTCTCGTAATTTTCGTAAGACACCTTCACTTTTACGATTAAATGGGATGTAATTATGACGGAAACAACATTATTAATATACAATTTACTGACAAACGAATAAGCACTGGCACAGATACACGCCTACTTTGAATAAATATAAAAAAACGCAAACAGTACTACTAAAAGATTATTTTCTTTATTAAATACTTACACATCAAAAGCAACCCCACATATGATATATAGTTTGAAAGAGAAATTTCCTTTTTAACTGAACCATAGCCAACTATAATTCCTATTTAAAAACATACAACTTTATGCCATAACTCAAAATTGCACGTTTTTTTTTAAATTTTCTCGACGTCACTATATTATACAGAAAAAAGTGTCTCAAGAATGTAAAAGTTGTTTTTTCATAACTTTACAAACAACCAAGATATTGATGTGTCAAAAAGTCGAAAAATCGAACTTTTATTTATAACTCGAAAACAAAAGACGATAGCAAATTTTTGTTTTTGTTAACCTATACAAACATCGAAATTTGCCCACCCTGTACATCTCTGTGCGAATTCTAGCACAGCTTGTAGGCGTATTTTTCATTTTTACTTTCATATACCTAATATATGGAAGTATATCTGATGTGGCCGGCCACATAACTTTCATACACCAGTATATATCATTCTGATGTAAAAAAATCAGTATATTTAATTCTTCACCTCAATTAAATTTTAATAGCGTACCTTGAAATGTTTCATTAAAATTTTTAAATAATTAATTATCAGCGTCATTCGATACTGTCAATAATTCATGTCATATATTTTAATAATTTCTTCTTATTGACCTTGACATTTTTGTAACTAAATTAGACATTTGAAATGTCAAACTGTTAAATTTATCCTAACCCCATTTTATGAGGTTAAATATATAAAAAATTTAAGTTTACTTCAGCTTTATTTAAGTAATTGGAAAATATATTTTATTGGCTTGATTTATAATCTTTTATCAAGAATATATTTTTTTGTAAAGGCAAATACAAAAAAAGTTTGGAACCCGTGGACCCACCTGGCCAATTTTGCTCATATTCAAATTTTTCATGGTCTTTGGCCTTTAGAACATGTGTACCAAATTTGAAAGCTTCATCTCAAAACCTGTGGCTGCTAGCGCGATACTACAGACATGCAAACAGATTTTTTCCATAAAGTTGTGTTTTTTCATTATAATTCGTCGAGATTCGTCCAGAAATGGAATAAAAATCTTTAATTTTTTTTTCTTTCATTGATTGTGTCTCTTTTGGTGGTACCACATTCACCAAATTTAATGTGTCACCTAAAATGTTATTGACAATCTCAACTGCCATATTTGGAAAGTCCCCCATTAGTATTTTTTGAGTTATCGCGGATACACACACACACACACACACACATCCACACACACATCCACACACACATCCACACACACGCACCGACAGACATCATTCGGAAAATAGTCAGAATGAATTTAGAAGGGTTCAAAATGTATATATCAATCAAAATCTCGAGGTCGAAAAAAATCACGATTACAATACTTCCTTATATTATTTAGGTATAAGAAAGTAAAAACCAATTTAATTTAATTGTTGACTTACTTCAATTAAATTTTAAAAGCTTACATGAAATATTTCATTAAAATTTTTAGATAATTATACTGTCAATAATAATTCATGTCATATTTTAAAATAATTTCTTCTTATTGACATATTGACATTTTTGTAACTAAATTATACATTTCAAATGTTATACTGCCAAACTTGTCCTAACCCCATTTTATGAGATCAAACGTGTACAAAATTTCAGTTTACTTAAGTATGTACCTGGAAAATATATTTTATTCGCTTGATATAATAGACTTGATTTATAATCTTTCATCAAGAATATATATTTTTTTGTAGTCAAATACAAAAATGTTTGTATCCCGTGGACCTTCTTTCAGCAAGGCAATAGCGTTCCTTTAGTATAAAACCTCTACCAACATTCATTTTTTTATATTTTTCCAAATTTGAGAAAAAAAATTAAAAACCTATTTTAGCCACCATCTGTGTAGGGGAGTAACTCTTTAACGGAGCGTTTCCGAACATACGTCCATAGAAAGTTTTTTCTTATTTTGAGGTCCTGAATTCAGATTTTAATTTTGTCCAGTTAATCCTGAAACATTCTGTATATCTTAAGGTATAATCAAAGAAAATCAAATTTGAAAAAATGTGATGTTCTTTCTTTAAGTTTATTTTCAAAACTGAGTTGTAAAAATTGGTAATAAATGCTGTTTTACAAAATCTCTTAATAATCTCCACATAATATGAGCCATTTTTAATCAATGCAGATAGATAATAAATCTATATAGTTCGCTTAAAGGTCATCGTACATAAAAAAAATCTTTTTATGAATGAATATTTCCATAAAAATTAAATTAGTCGCCAAACGTTTTAACCATGTATACAAGTTTCAAATATATACACAGATCCAAGTAAAATCTCGAAATTTTAAATTACAACTCCATGTTAGAATGAATATCTATTTTTGTAATTTATCTATTCTTTGTAATTCAGAAAAATTCTTACACATTTGAGGAACAGAATTTTTCGTGTCAGCAGTTGGTGATGGTCCATCATCGTCCAGGAAGGACGCACTTTCAGAGACAAACATGGCAAATGCAGTTGAACGGAGTAGTTCAGGGCCGGCTCGTTCAAAACTAGTGCCTCAGGTTAGGCTCAATTTTGCCGCACTTTTAAAAGAAATCAAAAGAATCAAAATACAATCAAATTTATTATCTAAAATATATAGGTACTTATATAGACTGAGCAAAATTCAATTTTGGTATCTTATATTTAACGATGAGTGCGAGGAAGACGATACAATACTGGTAATTGTAAGTATAAAATAAGGAGAGAAACGACCACGCCCTCCACCAATGAGGGTTAACGCGCTTGAATTCACCACGAGAGGTGCTAGTGTACGGAAAGGTCAATGTCACTGAACATTAATGTTTACTATGGCTTTTTAACGCTAGTTTTTAGTAATTTTTATAAAAATTAGTTGAAAAACATTTAACACAATGATGGCAGAAGGGGAAAGTAGTAATTTACTTGCTCAGTAGGAAAATTATTGTACTTATCAGAAGTGCCCTATGTCATTAAAGTTAGGTTATATAATGATTGAGCATGATGAAAACAACGAATGTACATGATTATTACTCACGATTTTCTGCAGTAGACTCCTTTGGTAACGCATAATCGTCAGGATTAAAATATTTCTTACAAACACACGAATGTTTCGAAGGAGTGAAATTCTCTCTATCAACCACTGTTTCAGGTGAGTTTTGTCTCTCGGAAGCATATGTCCGCCTTTTGTTTCCGAACAAAATGGAACTGCACAACACTGAGGCACAATTAACAAAGTTTTTTATTTGCTGATGTACGAAATAATTATAATAAAACACTATAAACTTTTCCCGCTCCTTACAATAACGTTTGACACGACCTTACTCGACCAGTGACGGCAACTGGTGAGCCTGAAAACGATAGCCCTCATTGAGAATTGTATGTGTGTGGTTCGTGCTTTCATGACGGTTTCTATCCTTATACTTGCATTTGTGGTATTTTGGTATCTTCCTCGCGCTCATTGTCCAAGGCAAGATACCAAAACGAAAATATGCTCAATCGGTATACCTAAAATAAAACACAAAATATTCATTATTCCTATACAGAAACAAAACATATGTATGTATTTATAAGACATCTTTTCTGCGTTTTTCTCTCGCGAAATCTTGAGTATGGCTAGATTTGTTAATCTGTCCTGTGTGATTGTTGATCGTAAAAATTTTCTATCAATTTAAGTTTTGGGAAGGATCGTTTTCCAGTTACCACAGAGACAGGATTGGTTAAAGGAATCTTTAACGAAATAGCTATATTGTCAGTCAAACTGTTTTTCTCTAAATAGCTTCAAACTTCTAAAGGATCTATGCCTTTATTGCTCTGCATTCTACTCTACATACTAATAACAAATGACTAATATATATTTTAAATATATGAAGGAAATTTGCTTTTTAATGTTTCAAAAATATTTTATTACAAACTCTACACGTGTTTCGGCTTTTTAGGCCTTTGTCAAGAGTACAGAGAATACTGAACAGTAAAATTTGTGTCCATTGCTTATATATAACCACATCTGGTACCTACTATAAAACTGTTGTAAAATATGTTTTTATAAGTTGAATATTACTTTATTTTTTAAATCTAAATTATTTTATTTAAAATATGGTGGCCGGTAAAAATTTGTTGTTCATTCGTTAAGTTTTTATTATTTTTAACAGCTTTACTTATTTCTAATTGTTCTAATAGATCAAGTTTCTTTCCTTTCTTTTCCGAATGGAGTAATTTGACATTATTCAAATCAATAAAATGACTGTTTTCTATACAATGTGTTGACATGCCCGTACTATATACATTGTTTACAATAGATTTCCTGTGTTCATCGATTCGCTTTTTTTACATTTCGTCCAGTTTGTCCAATGTATATAGCATCACAGTCACTACATTTTAACTCATATACTCCTGTTTTTTTGTAGTTTTTCAGGAGTATATGAGTTAAAATGTAGTGACTGTGATGCTATATACATTGGACAAACTGGACGAAATGTAAAAAAAGCGAATCGATGAACACAGGAAATCTATTGTAAACAATGTATATAGTACGGGCATGTCAACACATTGTATAGAAAACAGTCATTTTATTGATTTGAATAATGTCAAATTACTCCATTCGAAAAGAAAGGAAAGAAACTTGATCTATTAGAACAATTAGAAATAAGTAAAGCTGTTAAAAATAATAAAAACTTAACGAATGAACAACAAATTTTTACCGGCCACCATATTTTAAATAAAATAATTTAGATTTAAAAAAATAAAGTAATATTCAACTTATAAAAACATATTTTACAACAGTTTTATAGTAGGTACCAGATGTGGTTATATATAAGCAATGGACACAAATTTTACTGTTCAGTATTCTCTGTACTCTTGACAAAGGCCTAAAAAAGCCGAAACACGTGTAGAGTTTGTAATAAAATATGTTTGAAACATTAAAAAGCAAATTTCCTTCATATATTTAAAATATTTAATAATGTTTCACAAGGAGCCAACCGCAGAATCAGTTCAGTGGACTAATATATTTGAATTTAACTTCTTACACATCTAAATTGCACTTTTGACAGTACTGAAAATGCTGCCCTTAAAATAATGCCACCTGAGACGGTCGCCTCTCTCTACGAGCCGACTCTGGAGTAGTATATTACAATTTCAGTGCCAGAAACTGTTCGTAATGCGGATCCGGATAGTGTGATCTCAAACGTTACTACCAGAGTGAAAATGTTGGATCATCTCCCATTTAAAAGATGATATGCATAATTCAGAAATCTGGTTGTTATATGTTATATCCTTCTCGTTGAATTCACTTTATTTATATTATCGAGCAAATGTGTTTTCGTGTTTATTTTCGAAAAGATTATTTTTTTATTTGCCGTTGTAAAAGCAATATTTGATAATTAATTATTTATTGCTGAATAAAAACAAATGTTTGTTTTCACTGACATTTCATTATTATTTCTATTACGAAGCCAGACAAAAATTCTTGTATATATAAATTGTAATAATACGTTGATACTTAAATATAAAAATATATTAAAGATATTGGTGTATTTTGTAAAAATTAAAAATTCAGTATTACGACCAACATAGTATAGAATCTGTTCCAGGAGTCAAGCATATTTTCAAATTACCAGAATATTAATTTACAATTCAATAAAAATATATATATGCCACGAAGATTAATTATAACTACATAACGAAATAGATGTTAAAGCACGAGCCGTAAAAATAACCATGTTATCAAATTTTTAAACTATAATTGAAACGGAGATTTTCTCCACTTCAAGAAAAATGTTCCTTCCTGTATATTCCCACCTGACGTGAAAATTTAATAACAGCTCATTATGTGTTTAAAACTTCGTATATTGTAATTTTTATATACGTACTTAAAATAATAAACTTTTGCCATAAATATCGTTAAAATACAGACAAGGAGTGAAAGAGGATGCTAGAACACGAGGATGTGATGGAGAAATACACATTAAGCCGACTTCATAGAACCAACCACGGAGTGTTGCCGGCAACATTCCCCCACCACCCTTTGTTTTACTGTTTTTTCGTCCTTTATTACTTTTGAGTCATTGGCACATCACGGATTATGATGCAAATATTGCGAGTGTTGTTGTGAAGTTGGAAAATTATAATTTCACTAATCAACAGAGGGTAATATCGAATTTCGTTGGATAAAAATGAATAAAAAATAACGTGACTTAGTGTAGCCAGCGACACTACGTCGTTCTCTGAAACTGACTTTAATCAACAGATTTTGGTGATTTTAGTTACTAAAGTCTATTCGTTTTAGGCACGAAATACTGGAGTGCAACATTCATAGGCCTACGTTTCAAATTAATTTTGAAAGAAACAATTCTTTTAAAAATGATTCAATGATTCAATTGCGATAAATATTAAAAAGTGTAGTTTGCTGTTTGCTGCTAATTAACCCACCCGGGAATGGTTAAGAAAATGACTGGGATGCAACTAAAGACTCAGTTCACGACTAGCACTATGTTTCTACCGGAAGTTCTTCAATTTCTACTAGGATACTTTAATCATATTCACTACTACACCAATCAGTAGAGTTGGCAAGTCGTGCGGCTATTCAGTGGTGCAACAACAGGTAGATAGATATCTGGTGAGGCAATGACCGGCTGGTGGACAAATCGAAGCAAGCCGCGAGACTAGTTCATTGTTGTGTGTCGTAGTGTTTACACGCTAATTTATTCCTCTGTTGTATTTTATGTTGTTGTATTGTTGATAATTTTATTTGTCGTATTTTATTGTTGATGTTATTTTAATAATAAAATATGTCAGACGTGCGCATGAGTAAAAAACGGTCATATGCTGACAAAGTGAATAAATTTATCAGTGAATTCCCGTATTTATTTTATAATGGTGTTACAATAATTTATAAGATGTGCGAGACAAACCTGATGTGCAGGGATAAATGTGCAGCATAAAACTAAAAAAAATTTCGTGCCTTCGAAAACACAGTTTATGTTCGATTTACTGGTTCCGCTGCACATACTCGATAAACAACCATTTCGGGAATTTTGGAATAAATACAATCCCCAGGTGACGTTACCAAGCCGCGCAACGTTGCGTACCAGTTGTACGCGAACACATTGTAAATAAGATCAAATGTGTATTAAAAAATACACGGGTGGTTATGTGTTGACGAGACGACATATCATAAAAAAAAATCTATTGTAAATGTTATAGTACGTATACTGGACCCTCTTGAACTGAGCCACCACAGCCGATTCTTACACGTTGGGGAACATGGTTGATGGCCGCTTTTTATTATGCTGAATATTTACAGCAAATAAAATCTGTGATACTACAATTTAATCCTGATGAGGTTGCAACTATTAAGGAGAGCTAGACAAAATTCGAAGATATTTCCGTTGAAACAGCTTCAAAAACTATTCACAAGAACTATAAAAAAACTACATGACGCCATACAAAACTTACAAAACAGTGCGTTGTCATTAGCGGAGTCACTGCAAATAGTGGACGAAGTAAATCGACTGCTACACTCTATAGGTAACACAAAAAATGAGCCCGTTAGAGAAAAGTTCGCACGTGTATTAAAGCAAGACACCGGTTTTACCAGATTAAGACAAATTTGTGGTGGTACTGATCGTGCAACCCCAGATCTATTAAGTGCATTCAAAGTCTATTTTAAGTATACCTGTATTACATCAATAGATGTCGAACGGTCGTTCCTAAAATATAAGCATATTTTTTCACCACAGTGAACATCACTCACGGAGACAACTATAGAAACATACCTGATGTTGCAAAATTTTCTCCAATTTGTGATAACCGAGCTAGTTCATTAAGCTAGTTAAGAGGGTAAGTTGTGCATACATTGTTATAAATTGTAACAGTTTTTTTCAATAGATACTTAACTTCTGGATCAACATTCTACACATTATTTTATTAAGCACTAAATCGTGAAATTTTGTAAGACAATTTGTGTGTTAATTACATTATGAAATAGTATATATTTTATTACATATTTTGGACATACACGAGTATAATACTTATAGGGCTTTAACGTTACGTCAATGACTGCCTGTTGTATTTAAACAGCATCCATAAATCACTTTAATTGACAAGTTAATCTTGAAGATTGCATCGACCCAGTATGTAACGGTCTTGAGTACATTCAAATTGAATTGGTTTTTAATCTTGACAATTTACTCGTAGCTAGGCCGCTGTGTTTAAAATAAAACATCAACAACTGTTAGTACTGAATTAATGATGTGCAATAGGCGCGAGTCAAAGCTGGTACCTCTCTACACATGTAGTAGCATGAGTTGCCTTTGTAAATGACTGCCAGATTTTTTTGCTATACTTCGCGCTTTTAAAGAATACACTTTAGTATTGAACTTTTTACCATAGTAAAAGAAATAAGTACATACATTTCGAATAATGTCATGTAGATTTCATTTATTAAAAATTACTTTATTATCTTATTATAAACTTTGCAGCAGCTTCCATTCATGTCTCATCATAAAACCAACAGCATATTTTTTACGACAAATTATTATGCAGATCACGTTAACAAGAGGCTCACGCATTATCACTGCTTTTAAGCTGACCTAAAACTCGGGTAAATACTGGATAATTTTCGATATGATGAGAAATTTTACTGTGGAATTAATTAATAAATATTTAGAAAACTGTTTCTTGTAGAAATAATTAATAAACATTATAACGTACCAACATTTTTTAATATATGTTTAACAATTTACTTTTGATCTGACTACGGTATTTTTATTAATAACTTTTTTTACTAAATATTTGTCTGCTTGATCAAGGGATAGGAGAGTTAAATCTAGACGTTCAGGGTCGATACCTGGCCGTGAAATTTGAATTTTATGGGAAAATGTATAAACAATTAACTGTGCATCTTTTGTCAAAACGGTTAGTTTTAGACAACAGGAGATGAGCTACCCCAAGCTGTAAATTTTGCCAAAACTCTTCGCTATTAAAGAATAGGGATTTTTTTCTTGCCATCTAATAGATAAGGGATTGACTGCCTACATTCCCCTCGATGGATGGTACATCATCTACACAACACTCGCCTAAAATTACATAGCTTCTGCGGATAATATGCTGATATAGGGCAGAGGCACCTGGTCATAAAATTGCCCTATTTATGGCCAGTAGGGCTACAAATTAGGATTTAAAACAACATAGTTTGCAGTGCATATACTTATAATAATAAAGGTAAAAAATAATAATTATTAGGTACCTATATATGTTTAACTAATATTCTTCATATACCTATATCAACACAACCTGAGAACTTTGGTATCAATCTTCGTCTATTTTGTTTCTATATCGGTTCGGGAAGCTGGCCTCTTATATCTTTCTTACTGGTGATCGACACGTTTTCTGTGTAATCAAAGCTTGTATTATAATTATCCAAACCCTTGAGATATTTTAATCTGGTGTTCTCCCTTGAATGAAACTTTTAAAACTATTGCCACGTATTTGTATGCTGTCGCAATTTTTTTCTCGGTTCCCTTGAATATTGCCAGAATAAAATTTTCTGGTTTTAAGTCTTTTAAAATTTCAATTTCTAATGTGGAACCCTCAAGAGAACCTATTTCCTGACTGTTTTCACTCTTTTTCAGAACTTGTGTCTTCAACCACAACTTCAACATATTGTTTTCTAGTTCTTTTATTATATAACTTTTTTTCTACTTATCTATAGGAAAACCCATTTTCGTGCAGTCGAGTATCCAGTCAACTAATGTTTTTCAGTTTCTTTTGCAAGGAATGAATTAAAACTACGTTGTGTAGTTGAGTTTCTTGGAGATTTTCCGCTAATTTTATTCCTGAGAGTTCATGGCACATTAAATACAGTGCTAGCAACGGCGGTTCGTGGGTCAAGAGATAGGGAGGTCAATTAGAAAAGTTTACTGTATTACCTACCTTTTAAAGTGATTTAAATTTCAAGTCGATCCTCCAGTCTTTTTGAGATGCAAAGTGGTCAATTACTTTTACATTAAAGTCTTTTACCTTCTTGATTGATGACGTTTCTATGGTAAGCATAGGTAAAGAAGATAACCTTTCCTGACCCATGGTATTTCTTAAAAATATCTTTATTCTTTTTAAGGTGGAAAAACAACGTTCACTTTCGACGGTAGTCATAGGGAGAGTACACAAGATTTTTAACAGTTTGACACTTTCAGAAAAAGTATTGCACAAATTATTGTTAATAAAAAGCTGTAACAAAGCAACTGCACCTTCATTATTGGAAAAATCTTCTCAGCTATATAATACTTCTAATTCAGTTTTAAGTTTCAAATGATTTATGACTGGATACTCCGTTTTAACTAATTTAAACACATCTCGAGGAAAGCTTTTTTTATAATCTTTAAATCGATCTGCGTGAAATAACTGAGACACTGCTAAATGGTTACTGAAGCCAAACCTGTTTTTGATCTCAGATGTAATTATATCACAAACTTCTAATGAAATTCTCCTTTTTGATTCTTCCGTTTTACATCTCTGGCCAGACTGCATGGATGTCTCCTCCAAATAGTTATTCAAAATTTTATTTCTGATGTCTTCAATTTTACTATTAAAAACGCCAATACACTTATTTACTGTTATGACATCGATATTACATTTTTGTAATTGATTGAACAATATATCACAATGAGGCATAACTAAATGAAAAAAATTTAACCAGTAAAGAAAATGTTCATTTTGTAAGTAGTTTTTTAAACCAATAGCTTGGTTTAGAGTGTTGTTTTCTGATTCATTATCAATGATTTTTTCTAAACAATCTAATAATTCTGTTCGATAGGTATAAACAGTCTCTATGCACTTTGTATTAAAATTTCATCGTGTTGGAGCAGCTTTAGGTAATATGACCTTAACAACATTATCTAACACGGCTGTTCTTTTTGGCGATTTTCCAAAGAATGAAGAAAAGCTATGTAAATTAGCAACAAAAATGTTTATGCTTTTATCCTGACTTGATGCTTTTTGTAAAATTAAATTTAGTTGATGAGCGTAACAATAAATAAAATTTGCTGTAGGATAACTTTTTTTTATTAAACATACCTATTAACTTCTTTTTTCTTATCAAGAGATGTTAGCTTTATCGTCATATTAGGTTTTGGATGGCCACCACCTTTGAATTTCACTCAGTCTTCATAACCGAATTTATGTCCATCTTTCAGTTTTAATATCTATTGTACAACACTTATATTTAATAGTAAACACCAAAAACACTGTTTTACTTAATTTCACGACAGGTAGAGATTTACCAATAAAATGTTCACAAATAAAAACATTAAAAACAACACGATAGAATTTATCGACCAACGCGTGGTCAACATTAAGACTGCTGACTAGCGACTGCTATACTAAATTTCGTGCGTTACCGTGTCAGGGTGGTCAGGGACATTGTCCCCTCCAGTGTTTTCTGTCTCTTTTGCTTTCTGACGATTCGTGCATAAGTCTATTTCACTATAATTCGTTATAAATTCGGTCCGTAGCTAGCTTTGAGGACACGCTGTGGATTGACCCAAGATTTTTAAGTTCTATAAATGAATAATGTAATGATCTAGATATTGGAATAGTATTGTGCATAGAATGAACTAAAAACTTTATGATAAATCAAAAAGAAAAATTCTCATAAAATTCCTTTATTACTGTGACCGGTTTAGTGAACAAATTAATTACTTCACATCATCAGACACAGGAATTTGTTCACGAAACCGGTCACAGTAATAAAGGAATTTTATGAGAATTTTTCTTTTTGATTTATCATGAACAATTACTCATATGGGATCAACCTACCTACGTTAAAAACTTTATATTTATATTTTTTAAGAATATTAAAAATATAAATATGATATATTTTTAAACTTCAGAAAATGAATAGCTCTATTTTTTTTATTTGTATGTGGGAGGTCATTGACCAAATGACCCTATAGAAGAACCGCCAGTGAGTGCTAGGCCTTCGAAAGTGTCACTTCTTCTGATATATTTAATGCTAAATTTATTTTTGCTGGAGTATACTGAAACTCATGATGTTTCTGTATTCTTCCGTTTTGAACAGAGTTCTGCATTTGTGACTAAAATTTAAAAAAATAAATAATTGGGATTAAAAAATTTAAAAAGATCTGGCCAAAAAGTGGATTCATGAGTTCGACTAATGGTCACTTCCATATAGCTATAAGTAAAGAAATATTTGTTTTTCATTTACACTAATGGCCACCTAAAAAAAAAGTTTATCCTTAGCTTACAAGTAAAATACAAATGCAGAATCAATTTACTTACCGTTGTGTCAACATTTAGCAGGATTTTTAACAAAAAGTTGCTATTCAAGCGCGATGAAAACAGATGATTTCCTTGAGAAGAACATTAACGATTTTCGCTATTCAAGACATGTGATACTTAAGAATCATAGACGAGCGACTGGTTTTTTAAAGACAAAAGTAAAAGATTGTTAAGAAAAATTTATTTGGATCGTTTATTAACAGTTTACGTTTATGAACAATTTACACACGAACTATGCTAGTCAATGTCTAGGAGGAAAAAACTCTAAGAGTGCTCGAGCCGCCCTTATTTATAGACTTATCTGGGTATCACGTTTAGCTGATGTAAGGGTTTTGTTGTATCATAACTAGAGCTGTCCGAGGTCACCTGGCCGATAGAGCCGTCATATGACTCATATGTTTACATCATATCATAATACTTGAATAAGTACAGTAAATGGAAATAAATTTTAACAATAATGTTACATTTTATAAAAATTTGTATAAAACTCACCCTTTTAAGCAGATTTATGAAGTAGTTTGGTTGTCGTCATCACAAAGTGGGGAAGATCTATAGTATAATAGCAACAGGTATGTTTCTACAGCTGTCTCCGTCAGCGATGTTCGCTTTGGTGAAAAAATATGTTTTGCATTTTGAAAATGACCATTCGACATCTACGGATGTAATACAGGCATAAGTAAAACAATCTGTGAACTCACTTAACGAAGTTGTAGATGCACCATCACAAATTTGTCTTAATTTGCTAAAATCAGGATCTTTCTGTAATACACTCTCGAATTTTTCACTAACGCGATTATTTTTTGGGTCATTTATAGCCTGTAACTGTGTTTTTACGTCGTCCACTATTTGCAGCGATTCCACTAACGACAACGAACTATTTTGCAATTTTTCTATGACGTCGTGTAGTCCTCTATAATTGTTATTAATAGTTTTTAAATCTGTTTCAAGGGAAACGTCTTGAAAGCTTGTCTGGTTTTCCATAATAGCTGCAGCCTCGTTAGGGTTGAACTGTAGTATCACAGCTTTTATTTGTTGAAAATATTCAGCATAATAAAAAGCCGCTTTCAACCACGTTCTCCAACGTGTAAGAATCGGCTCTGGTGGTTCAGGGATACCAGGACACTGTCTGTGAAATGCTCGAAGCCGTTTAGGAGATTTGAGAAAAACTTTTTTTGTATTTGCTATTAATGCATCTACCTCTGGAAAACATTTTCGAATCGTTTCTGCCACAAGATGTAACGCATGCACTTTACACGTAACATGTAAAAACCTACAATTGTCTCTTTGAAAAGAACGGCCTACCATGCGCATTGTCGCAGCACCATCAGTCACAAACATGAATACTTGACTTGTTGAAAGTTCAAATTTTTCGAATGTCTCCAACACCCCGTAATTATTTCGCCAGTACACGCAGTTAGTCTTTTACTAGCTAGTAAAAGTGGAAATGTTAGTTTAAGAGGGCCCAGTACACGTACTATAATATTTAAAATAGATTTTTTTTTACAATCTGTCGTCTCGTCAATACATAACCAGAGCCGTGTATTTTTAATCCACATTTAATCCTATTTACAATGTCTTCACGAACAGCTGGAATATATCTACGTAACGATGTACGACTTGGTAAGTTCACCTGGGGATTGTATTTATTCCAAAATTTCCGAAATGGTTGTTTATCCAGTATGTGTAGCGGAATATTACAGGCTATTAACATTAACAATAAATCAAACATAAACTGAGTTGTCAAAGGCATGCCATTTTTTTTATTTTGATGTTGCACGGTGTTGATGACAACGACAATCTGTTTTGTGCCAGCACATTAAGTCTTGATTACAAACTTTACAAATTATTTTACATCCGTCATAGAATAAATCCGGAAATTCACCGATAAATTTATTCACTGTGTCCGCGTACGGTCGTTTTTTTACCCTTTGGCGCGTTTGACATTATGTATAATTTATAGGTACAACCTCACGCATTAACCTTTCAAATAAGACTGCAGCGTAAATCACTTCTAAATCGGCACGTGTGACGCCATCGCAAGACCGTGGCTGTACTCCAGCCGCCTCGGACAGCTCTAATCATAACTTGGTCACTTTGGCAATTATTTCAAAACTATGATTTGTTTTCTAAACTTGTTATAGCTCTTCCCACATTCACAGCATACCATCGAATCTGTGTGAAATCTCATTGAGTAATGAAAATGAACTATATTATTTCAACCAATAATTGAAGTGACCATCAATGGGAAAGTGGCCATATGCGAGCCTCTGCCATAATACAACCCCAGAAATAAAAAATTAAGTAGGATAAGGTCAGTAGACCTTGTCGGCCATTATATGGACGCGTCAGGATCACGACTTGTCCAACGTTTTGGAAACCGAATATTTAAAAAATGTACATGTCTCTTGTAAAATGAGGAAGTACACCTCGTCGCGCATGTACCACATGCTTCTTTTAATGTGTTGAAGTTTGTCTCATATTAATTTTAGTACTGTACTTTATAAAAAAAATTAAGGTAGCAGCGGCTGTAATTGAGGTGTGAAGGTGAATTAACTGATCCAATAATAGTCCCCAACAATACCAGCCATTCCCTATTCCAAAATAATATGAATCACTCTGTAGTTAGAAAACTTTATTTAAAATAGGTGACAAGGATTTATTTACAACGCGTGAATATTAGACATAAATTAATGGGGTATCATAAAATAAAGACGTAACAAATGTGTATTGTGTAATACATCAGTCTTTTGTGTGTACGGTAAACGTGAGAGAATCAAATATTACATTCTTTCGTAGTGTCGAATCAGTTAAATTTATAGGAACTGGAAGTGTTTTTATTTTGGTTAGTTATTAAATAACATTTTACAAATGAATTCTGTTTTTAGTTTAATAAGTATATTAATTTATACGTATAACTGTAAAAAGCACGATTATGTGTCAGGAGTAACACGATTTAACCAACCAGAGAGACTCAAAATGAAAATTCTGAGGATCAACAAAAATCATTGTTAAGGTATGCAATACCCCTTGTATTATAGAGAAGAGAAAGTTGCAATCTGGTAAACATCCATTCGAATAGTTGCTGTTTGCAGATATTGCGCTCTCTCGTAAACTGCTGCCTCTATTGTGTTTTTTGTACTACATTTTATATTTAATTTATACAGTCAATGACCTCTCGGCAGCAAATAATCAGTTCCGGCAACAAATTGTACACAAATAATATTCAGTTAATCTTTGTTAATCTACATATATTTGAATAAATAACCATTGAGACGAAATGGCCTAAGAATATTCCTGACTTTACGTTATATAAATATTATCTAGATGTTAATAATTGTGGGACACCTTTACTTTTTTCCTCCAATTTTGAGGTTTTCTACCGCATGCATAATATCGTCGAAATAAATCAAAAAAATATAATAGAAAAGTTTTTAGACCGGCTTATTAATAGTTGGAAAAAGTTTTGTTGGGTAAGGATCCTTGAGAAAAACTACTTCATCAACTTACCGACTTTTCGATATATTTTATTTATTGCCCTGAGGATGGTAATCAAATTTGCCGAAACGTCAGCAAGTTGATGAAGTAGTTTTTCTCAAAATAAGGACCCTTACCTAACAAAACTTTTTCCAACTATCTAAAAAATATGTTTACTGGGAAATAAACCTTATTTAAGTAGTATTTTTTTGACATGTAATGGAAAACAAAAAAAAATTCGGAGAAAAAAATCTGTTGCCTTAAAAGAAAATATTAAATAATGAAAAAAACAATTAAACTGTAATGAAAGGTGTTATTGACATTTCTTGCAATTTCTAAATAAACCCGCGCATTCGCCATTCCAGCAAGTCAACAATTCAGAGTGTGAGGCCGTTGCGTTGCTAGAATAGCTATTACGCAAATATCTGAAACTGAAACCTATTCGAGCCAGCGGCGGACTGGCACTTGTTGATGGTTGTGGCGATTTGTACCGAGGGGCGATGAGGCCATATGTACCCCTCCTATATACATGTCCCTGTATATAGTGAAGGGGGTAAAAATATCAAAAAACACTAATCACAGAATCACAATTTCTTTATTTGCATCTGGCAACCCTGGGCCACATTACTGTATTTTGTATTAAAAACAAAATTAGTGACACTACAATACGACCTATATGTGGTAACTGCAATAGCGCAATACGAGATGTATTCGATGCATTTTTGATTATTACTGTTACGTGAGTTTTGTTCCAGTAATAGAGAAAGGGGTATGCTTCGACAAAACTCAGTGGAGTCGGGCTGGTTCGTTTTTTCTGAATTAAGATATAATTTATTTAGGGCGCCAAGTGATTTTTAACTAACAACATACTCCCTAAAGGTTCTACAAAATCACTAAAATTGGTACAAAACTCTAGACAAATGAAACTGTAAAGTCATTAAAAGGAGGGTTTAATATATAAAGTACACGAAACAAACAAAATTCACCTGTAAAAATATACAAAACACATAAATATCGACAAAACATGTGCAGGAGTAACAGCTATTGAAACTAGATAGTAACAGGGTGACAGATCACTAGGTACTCTTTTCCACTACAGCTCTTACTAGTCTACCATTTACGGTTGAAAAATAAATATGAATTTGTCACAAACCGGAGTAAATGTGACCTAATACAGTCTTGTTTTTTTACTTTACACTAGATATTATTCACTATGTGGTACTTATCACTGATCCTTTGCGGTTAGTACGGGAGTCGGGGTGACTCGATAACAAGTGGTTGTAACAGAACCCTCTCAAACAATCTCCACAGATAACATACTCCATTACCTTACCCCATTTACATCCACGACAAATCTTACACGTCTTAGTTGAGTTGAGATTTCAAAATGACACCCTATCATAGAACGCCTAAAAATTGGAGAAAACTATTATCGATAGGCCACCGTAAATTTGAAGGAAGTATAACACAAATACCCACTCACCTCTGGTGAGAATTATCTCCTATGCAATCTAAGAGATGTTTTTTCTGCTCCTTCCCAAAAGAAGTTTTCCCTATAATAGGACTTATCAAAGCAGTCATCCATAAAACCATATACGAACCCCAAGTATGACTGGCCCTATATATGTGATAGTGTAAATTCCGTATAAACGATACACATATATTTTTTAATAATAAACACATGCTTCTTTCCCAATCTCAAGCCAACTGGCGATCGAACGTTATCTCCTCCGTATCCATAAATTTTTTACCAATAACTAAAAAGTCGCCGCTACAAGAAATATAAACGAGAGCCGGTAAAAGTTTATTCCGACGGGTCCTAAAATCAACACCTTATATAGAAGGTGGCCCAAATAACTCTAACAAATAACAAATACCCTAAAAATATTAAAAACCCTTCTTAAATACGTATCATACCATCTTTCAAATGTTTGTAAAAAATAGTAAAAATTAATAATTTATATTTATAAGTTATTTAATTTTAAAATATTCAAACAGCTTTTTTGCACCTAATCTTAGAATACTTTTTTCTTAAGCAAAAGAACAGAAGAGCACTTTTTGGGATCGAGTAGGAGGGCGTTTTGGACCGGTGTCGTTGTGGCGAATCATGGTCAGTCCGCTACTGATTCGCACGCTCATAACGTGTCGTTGGCCGGTTTGGTGTTTGATTCATATTATCTGGAAGTGTATTCCGCTCATTGTGTCCTGTTATCAGACCTACTATCCATCTATGTTCCCTATTGAGCTTCAGAAGCCACTTTATGGTATAGTCGTTCGAGGGTCCTTTTGTATGGAGCCTTGATTGTCCCATTTTGAGAACTTGAGTCCAATGGTTGTTAAACCGTACCATCGCAGCTCTGATGTAATCATCACTGATCACTATAGAGTGTAGCCACTCTAACGGTGGTCATATACGTATGTACGTAGGTAACAGATCTAGTTGAAATCTCTGCGTGCCATAGTCCAGTCTGCAGTAAGCAAATATATCGTCGCGCTCGTAAACTGATAAATTAACAATGTCACCGGTTTGAGATTTTGTGTCTTGCATTTTTAGCATGTAATACAAATATCATGATCCAAAATGTAATGGCACATCGAACTATTGTCGGGTATGTATTGTAACGTAGGTATCGACAGACTATTCTAACTGGAAATACATATAAAATCTCCAACACACTTACGAAATAAAAAAATGAGTTTTTGTATGCAACATTTTTATGCGATTTTATATTTATGTGTTGTGTATGTACTATTCCACTAGATACATTGTGTCGAACATATGTGTCGAACTGTCAAGAAGAATAATTAATCGTAAAATGAACCATAAAAAAGCTTAATAAAAACAAACTTAAAAGTGTATTAAAAAATAAAACAAAATAGATAACAGTGGACTAGACGACAAACCCAAAAAAAAATCACCTGACACATGTTTTAGTATACGTTTTAGACCCTAATGGGCCCACGTCACCATATTTACTTACTTGGAAAGGATTACAAAGTGTCAATACAGAAACTGCACAAGAACTTATTACACAAACGCTTGATATAATGCGTGCAGATAGTTCACAGATATGGATGTTAGTCACTGATGCAGCACGATATAAAGCTGGACAATTGTTGAAAAATATATATGTCCAAATTTAATACACGTAAATTATCTTATTAATACGCTTCATTTGGTAGCCAAAGAAATTCGATAAAATTATCGGGAATATAGGTATCCACATGGGACGCTACTGAGAGCCATCTGATTTATCACACTCTACAGTGAACAAACTTCTTCGTATGCAGAAAGCTGTCTAAGGGTTTGGAAAGAAACTTTTGGTAATCTCTTTCGCTAAATAGTTCGCTTCTTCAGCACCTTCTATGGCACTATGTCCGGGTACACAGATGCAGTAACTTATATGAATATGTTGATTGTGAGTTGTGATTACATAACTCAGCAAAAATTTACCGGGCCTAAACCAGATATAATTTCCATTTAAATTTAAACTTCGGGTGTTCTATAGCTAGAAATTGTAGTTGCCAGTTCACTGTTGATTAGCATAGCGAATTTCCAGGATCAAAATGATAATAAAGCTGCGTATCGTCAGCAAAGAACTATATACGTGCGTGCTTAATTCTTTCGTGTAAATCTGACGTATATATTAAGAAAAGAAGGGGACCCAATATAGAGCCTTGAGGAATGCCAAAAATGATAGATTTCGAGGAAGATTTATAATTGTTTAAAATGATTTTTTGCGACCTGTCTCAAATAATTACATAGGAAAAATAAAGTATAACGAAATGCACGTTATAATTTTAAAAGAAAGGTTTTATTAACATACAAATAGAAACTTCAGATGGGTTAGTGTTAATTCGGTTAAGAATATAATAATAACTTAAATAATCTCTGGTAAAAGGTAAAAATAAATAAACTTCTAGCACACCAAACTTTCTAACTATCGCAACTGTCAATCCCCTTCTGTCTCTCTCTGCCACTTAGGGCGTTCCGGTTGATACTCTGGTCGGGTTCAGTTCAAGATCACATCCGAACAACCGAGGGCAAATCAGGATATTGTTACAAAAGTAATTTGATCAAAACCCAAATATTTATATTTGGCTAAAAGTAAATCATGACTAATTGTATCGAAAGCGTTGTTGAATTCTAGAAGCACCAGAGTTGTAGCTCCTTTTTTTATCTAAAGCTGTTATTATATTATCCGTCATGTTCAACAATGCAGAAGTAGCATAATGGCCTTTTCTTAACCACGACTGATGAGGCGGAAGTATTTTGGTTTTTGATAAATAATTAGTAATTACCATGCAAGCTGTCAATAATAAAAATTATTGTATTGTGCGTCAATATCAAGTAAATAGATAATGTTGGAAAAGTTCGTTTTTTTAGTCAACTCCATTTCGTACATTGACGTTCATGAATTCCATTATGCATTTCATAACATTTATTTAAAAATTAAGCATGAGACGAAATTTGAAATAGTACTAGGAAATTGTTATTATTCTGTGACGTTTAACGGTTATATTATACTTTCAATAACGAAGCCAGACTAAAATTTTTTTTAAACTGAATTATAATATTATCTTATACCTATCTTAATGATGGTTTGTGTGTATTTTTTGGGGATGTTGTTTCAATTTAACTATACATATCGCCATATTAGTTGTTACCTGGAAATGTGTAAAACAAATTCAATTACCGAGGATCTTTGAGATGAAAGGTTCCACCACTACTGATAACGTATACGTAACAGTATTATAAACGGTATTGTTTACATAGGTGAATGTAATTTGTTGCAATAAAATTTGTAGAGAGTTACTGAATAAATATACTTCATATCATATTATTTTCTTTTAAATGTTAAAGTCGTAGTATTGTAAACCAAATTAATTTCAGACATGATAGTGAACCCATATTTCTAGCCAATTTTCTATTGTTTTACCTGCCGCAAAAAATATCAATATTTTTATTGGTAGGATTAATGGAGATCAGTAGTGAAGTTAATTATTTGAACAGAAATTAAGTTTTAATCTATATATCAAACAAATTAATATATATGCGTAAAGCAACTGTCACCGTAAAATAATTAATTAAGTTATCATCATTATAATCGAAAAAATATGTTTTTTCCCTGTATATCAGAATATAAAATGCATAATATACTAAATATCACTAATTATTATAATTAGATTATGTAAATTAACGGGTAAAAGTTGCAGTCGAGCGTTGTCTAGTTTCAGTATTTATTTCATTAACATTTTATTGTTTAATCCTGAATTATTCATATATGTTCTGATTTATTTAATACACCTCAAAGGACGTTTATTTAATCAAAGTTAATCGATTTTAATAAAGTATGTATTCACATTTACGTATTTTTCAATAAATTAAAAATAATCAAATTAGAGTAAATTTTTTTACTGAAATCGTACGATACTATTTGTAATGGGGAGTGCCAGAAAGAGGGCATCTCGGAAGGTGGTGAGTTTAGGCTGATGAGTATCGTACGAGAGTATTGCTGTAGCATATATGGTAGAAGTCTCTTGTAGGAAATTACATATTAAATATTTAGAATCTGAATAAATTTATGGATCTAAAAGTCAGTTCCATTCTGCAGATTAATTTACTAGAGGTGAAATATATTTTTCTACAAGCGTGTGGAAAAGTTTAATTATAACTTCGAAAGTTGCACTTTTCCGCACAAGCGCGGAAAGTATTTATATTTTTATTTGCATTTTCGGGCGTTATAATTAATTTTGAAAACGTGTTAGTTAATATGCCAAAGAATTTCTTTTATATTTTCCTATTTTACTCAAATTTAGTGAAATTAAAGCAATATTTATTTACACTAAC
The DNA here is from genome assembly GCA_029963845.1 of Rhamnusium bicolor. Classification (NCBI taxonomy): domain Eukaryota; kingdom Metazoa; phylum Arthropoda; class Insecta; order Coleoptera; family Cerambycidae; genus Rhamnusium; species Rhamnusium bicolor. The sequence continues at coordinate 3,552,324 of JANEYF010003577.1, forward strand.
CCCTTTTGAGGAAGTCCCTATAACTTTAAAAATCAAACAATTATGTAGCCATAACTATCAAACATTTTACCTTTCTCATTAATAAGCCTGGCTAAGGTCATTAATCCTACAGACACGTACTGGGTATGCATCATATCATAATACTTGTACAAGTACAATAATAAAAACAAAAATATTTTATATATTGTGATGTATGTTTTTGTGCTATTTCGTTCGCTTTCAATTCTTTTTTATGTATTTCCTTATATTTTGTAAGCTTAGTGCTGAACATTATTATTAAACTGTTAAATGACGTTCACACATGTATATTGTATATCTAAGTGATAACTGATAATAAATAAATAAATAAAATAAATGGAAATAAATTTTATTAATACTGGTACACTTTATAAAAATATGTACAAAATTCACCTTCTTAAGCAGATTTATAAAGTAGCTTGGTTGTCGTTATCACAAACTGGAGCACTTCTATAATAACTATGTAGCATCAGATATGTTTCTACAGTTGTCTCAGTAAGCGATGTTCGCTGTGGTGAAAAAATATGATTGTATTTTGAAAAAGACCGTTCGACATCTACGGAAGTAATACAGGCATAAGTAAAACACTCTGTGAACTCACTTAACGCAGCTGTAGATGCACCATCACAAATTTGTCTTAATTTGGGAAAATCAGCATCTTCCCGTAATACACTCTCGAATTTTTCAATAACGGGCTTATTTTTTACGTCATTTATAGTCTGTAGTTGTGTATTTACGTCGTCCACTTTTTGCAGTGATTCCACTAACGACAACGAAGCATTTTGCAATTTTTCTATTGCGTAGTGTAGTAATCTATAATTGTTATAAATAGTTTTTAAATCTGTTTCAAGGGAAACATCTTCAAAGCTTGTCTGGCTTTCCTTAATAGCTGCAGCCTCATTAGGGTTGAACTGTAGTATCACAGCTTTTATTTGTTGAAAATATTCAGCATAATAAAAAGCTGCCTTCAACCACGTTCCCCAACGTGTAAGAATCGGCTCTGGTGGTTCCGGAATACCAGGACATGACACAGTGTGTGAAATGCTCGAAGCCGTTTAGGAGATTTGAGAAATACTTTTTTTTGTATTTGTTATTAATGCATCTACCTCTGGAAAACATTTTCGAATCATTTCTGCTATAAGATGGAACGCATGCACTTTACACGTAACATGTAAAAACCTACAATCGTCTCTTTGAAGAAAACGGCCCACCAAACGCATTGTCGCAGCACCGTCGGTCAAACATCAACACTTGACTTGTTGACAGTTCAAAATTTTCGAAAGTCTCCAACACCACCCGCGTAATTGTCTTGCCAGTACACGCAGTTAGTTTTTTGCTAGCTAGTAAAAGTGGAAATGTTGATTTAACAGGGTCGAGTACACGTACTATAACATTTAAAATAGAATTTTTTTTACAATCTGTCGTCTCCTCAACACATAACCACAGCCGTGTATTTTTTAATGCACATTTAATCCTATTTACAATGTCTTCACGAACACTTGGTACATATCTACGTAACGATGAACGACTTGGTAAATTCACCTGGGGATTGTATTTATTTCAGAACTCCCGAAATGCCGGTTTATCCAATATGCGCAGGGGAACATCACAGGCAATCAGCATTAATAGTAAATCAAACATTAACTGAGGTTCCAAAGAAGACACGCCATTTTTTTAATTTTTATGCCGGTTACTATTGACATGAATTTTGCAGCCGTATTTATTCCAGCACATTAAGTCTTGATCACAAACTTTACAAATTATTTTACATCCATCATAGAATAAATCCGGAAATTCACCGATAAATTTATTCACTTTATCAGCGTACGGTCGTTTTCTACTCTTTACGCTCATCATTATTTATTATTTATTACTACTCTATGCATCGACCGACAGATAACAACTGAAGTGTGTCGTGTCATCGTCATCGTAAACAAGCGCGCGATGGCATTGGTATTGTGCCCGACCCTGAATCTACCATCGTTTGGCCAGGTTTACTCATTAATCATGTAGCCATGACTGTCTGATTGTGACGTTTCTTAGTCACAATAATTAACAAATAATATTAGATGATATATGTTTCTTTTTCATTACAATAAATGTTCATGTTATTTATTTTTTATTTTCATCACGATCGTAGGAAAAAAGTTATTCCTAACACATGCAGAAACTATCTTTTCCGCACTTGACTGTTTCGAACGGCAGTCGCGTGCAGGAAAGTACCACTTTCCGCACTTGTTATGAAAATAACTGTATAAGGTAATAATTTAGAAAATATTAACTTTCCCGCACTAGTGTGGGAAAATATTACTTTCCAACACTAGTGCGGGACAGTGCAACTTTCTGAAATAAAATGCGTACGAGAAAGTAGCTGTTTAAGCACAGTCGTAGAAAAAAATACTTTTCTTTAGTCCAGTTAAACAGATTAGGTATGCTGTTTAAAAAAGTTTAACATTTTGCCTTAAAATGCGATATTTCGTATCCTCTTCCAAATGTACGATATTGCGTTGTTTTTTAAATGGTTTTGGATTTGTTAAAATTTTATTAATTATTTATCTGTTTTCACATTTTTTTCATTTTCTGTAAATAACAAATTATTTTTGTATTTAAAACAAAATCGTAATTTTTCAGTTAAAAAGAGTAATAATTAGGAAATGTAATAATATTTAAATAGCTATGGAAACAGAGCGTTTAAAATATTATTTAAAATTACAGAAATTCCGAGAGCGCAGTTTAGGAAGCAAAAAAAGTATCATACTGTGACGCAAACTTATGTTCTTCCCACGAACGGACGTGTCACTTTGACGCCCAACACTACGACGGTGCTCACGGTATGGATATCTCGGACGCCAGTTGCATAAATACACTTTACTCTATCAGCGGGACGATAGAGGCCGGGCAACTACAGTGAAGAAATGGATAAGCCAGGGGTCGGGAAAAGGTAACTTACACACTACAGTTAATGAAACGACTCTCATTCAATATATTTACATTTATTCTACACACTAATTACCATTTACACTATATATACATCTTAGTAATTACAACTTATTCTACAAGCGGTCTTAATTACAGGCGAGCGGGGACAGTAAGCGGGCGTACAAGCGGTGCGACACGGTAATACGGTGATTAAGCAGTGAAAAAAAAGGTGACCAGCAATAATAAATCGGCCTTAAGCAGACGACGGGCGGATACCAGGAGGGGAAGCAAGCGTTAATACAAGCACACTATGACTATGACTATGATTTACTATGGCTGTTATTTACTATGGCTTGGCTAATGGATGGTTCCGGACTTATGATATGCCGAATCTAGTACCTCCAAGTCACCCTGCAGAATATGACGTGCTCAGGTAGCCTGGAGGACACCTAGTATAACGCGGTTACGGTTTGGGGCGGGGGGAAGGAGTGGCAAGCCTACCGGTTGGAAATTTAAAGAGACTACGGTAATGTCAAACTCCAAATCACCCTGCAGAATATGACGTGCTCAGGTAGCCTGGAGGACACGCGGTATAACGCGGTTATGGTTTGGGGAGGGAAGGAGTGGCAAGCCTACCGGTTGGAAATTTAAAGAGACTACGGTAATGTCAAATTCCAAGTCACCCTGCAGAATATGACGTGCTCAGGTAGCCTGAAGGACACGCGGTTTAACGCGGTTATGATTCCAACCTTCAGCCGCTCTCCCGTTCTACACTCGGACGGAAGTGTATGAGGCGGATATGGCTTCATGCTTGCGGCCTCCACGGTTGGGGCGGCATTTTACAAACTCTAAATAATGTCCGGAAAATACACACCAGCCAAGTAATACTTTTTATTTACCAAAACTTTATTTATCAAACCTTGATACCTACTTCCGTATCCTGGGCTGCTTCCTCTCTGGAGCGGGCGGTGTCGGCACGTCTGGTAGGTACTGGCGGTAGTAACGGACTGTCCTAGACGCTCTGAAAAATCCTTAACCTACTAAACTCTGCCAAAAGCAGAAGTAGGAGGAGACGCATTAGTCATGCGCGGAATATGGCAACTACGTCATTTTACGGACTTCTGAATTAAATTTAAATACCTATATACCTCTATACTTACAACGAGATTACTTACTATACTGGTCGGCGTGGTTCTTCGGTCAGCGGCCAGACGGAAACTAATTTATTTGCTTCCAATCTCGGTGTCCTTCATGTTGGGCGGGCACAGGAGTGCCGGGGACAATATGCGCTATTCGCGTTTCGCGATTTACGTACTGTCTGCAGCTCGGCATATTTGAATTGTTTATACAAACGGATTACTACTACCTACAAATAATAATTATACTATTATTAATGAGCAACTGGCAATACCACTATTAAGGGCGCGGTACTACAATGTTTAAAATATCTGTTGAATCAGACAAATAGCACCTAGTTAAATATTTTAATTCTATAAAATAATCACTTCGTTACAATACTGATCAAATCACAGAACATCAGAATTACCAAAACAATGAATTTATGACTGCTAAACAACAACAGGGTTAACAATATGTGGATAGTGGGGTGGGGTGAATTAAGACGAGCGAGAGGGCAATATGCCACCGACGTAATTTTCCACAAAACACTAAAACACCATATATTGTCCTCGACTCCCATTTCGCCAATCAAGTTGGTATCATATGGAGATGATTAAAACTAACCTCATGCTAACAATGTATCCTATTTATACCTAAACTATTGTCACGGTCCGGTGATCCACTAACCAATAAACCTAACCGTGACAATAGTTTAGGTATAAATAGGATACATTGTTAGCATAAGGCTAGTTCTAATCATCTACAGATGATGCCAATTTGATTGGCGAAACGCGTGTCGAGTGCAGTATATAGTGTTTTGGTGTTTCATGGAAAACTACGTCAGTGTTATCTTTACATCAGAGGTTCCAACCCACTTCAGGCTTTTATATGCATATGTTGCGCCTCTACGTTTCTTCACTTAACGCTAAAAGTTAATTTCTTACAAAGAGCAATATCGTTACATATTAGGGTTGCCATAGTGAAGATAAATAAAAAATTTGCCATGAAAAACAAAACAAATTTGGCATTTTTTGGGAAAATCAGAGTAGTTTTTGGTCATATTTCGATCATTGATGAGGACACACGCGAATTTTTAAAAAAGAACATAATCTTAAATTTTTGGAAAACAAGGAAATAAAATAAATGGTATTAATAAAAGATTTTATGAAGTGTAAAGGCAACGACAGTTGTAAGAGTGTAGAATAATTAAAAGCAAATATATTAAGAAGAAAAGTAATAAATAAAGGAAGTAGAAATAAAATAATCATATTGTGGCAATTGGTTAGAACTTACCTTGGGAAGTTTGTAAGAAAATAATAATTAATCAAATTCAAATCAAAATTAACGCACTGCAAAATATTTTGGAAGGTATAAATAAATTAAATATTGATTTAAAAGAAAACAAGTATTCCATGTGCGAGTTCACAAGCTAGTAGTATAGTCGATAAGGCATGAACCGAAGTGACACAGAAGTTGACGCACAAGTAGACAGGAGGATTTCATTTGTTAACCGGAGAACCGAAATTCTGATCAGGTTGTAGATTATTATTATATTCTTTTGCAAAATCTCACATAAAAGTCTCGAGCAACATATTTTTATTTAGATAAGTTAGTTTAAGTTTTTAACAGTAGATACCCCTACTGTTAAAATTTTAATCCATACATAAATAAAACACGTTTTTGATTTGTTAGAATTGATTTGAATCTTTTATTTAATTCTGATCATAAAAGAGTACATCAAAATCTTATAAACTTCAATAAATTCATATCAAGTGACTAAAAACAAGTGTCTAAGCTTTGAAGCAGCCACTCTGAGAAAAGATGAAATAAAAAAACCGCTGTAAAATTATTTGGGGATCAGAACTTCCTCATCGTAGTAAAACTGGACTTGTGGTGGATTTTATCACATTGGTGAAATGTCACTAATATATTTTTTTTGACATTTCAAATTGACGTTTCAAAAAAGTCACATTGGTGGAATGTCACTAATATTTTAAAATTTGAAATGTCAAAAAAAATTGACAGAAAAGGGTAATTGCGTGACGTTAATTTAAAATTCAAATTATTTTTATTTATCACTCCGATGTTTATCTGAACAGAAATGAAATACACATTTTTTTTAGGATTAAGTTTAAGATAATGATAATCGAGTACAAGTAAAATAGAAGTAAATATACATATAGAAGAGAACTTTGCATGCAAAAGAATTTGTAGAATTTTAGTGTAAATACAACGGTTTCATAATAATTGATGAAGGTATTGTCATAATGGCGCCAGCTGTGGACTTTTCACAATTATAGTATATCACCGCTACTTCATTTCGTTTATTTCTGACAGTTTGACTGTGGCTTAATATATTATGACCATTTTGTTCTGGCTAGACTGTAACCGCATGATTGTAATCTCTCAGATTAAAATAAAAATTATTTTTCACGAAACTGTTGAATTTATAGTAAAAATCCATCGAATGTATTTTGTGGAGAACTTTATAATAATTTAACGTATCATACACCATACATACATTATACTTGTAATGCAACAAAAACTCATCCGGTTTCCATGAGATTAAAAGAAAAGCTTTCTGATCTACTGCATTTCAAAATAGAAATACCGCACTGATTCATGAAAATATTGCTACAAGCTTTATAAATTTGCAAAACAAGAACTGGTCTAGAAAATGAGAGAAACAAAATTAGTAGCAAATGCAAAAAACCTATTACGAGTCCAAGGACGTCTCTTGTACCCCAGGGCTATTTTTAGTAACACAGCACAGCACATAGTATTTTTGGAACACTTAATTATTTTCATTAATACAAAAAAAATCATGTATTTAATAATGGAATTATTATTCAGTTATATTCCACACAATAAGTCATGTGCGATATATCAAATATGAACTGACTGACATATAAAACGAATATTTAAAAATATGTGATGATATGTGTCATAAAACATAAATGTTTACTGGCCACATATGCTCGGTCTCAAATTCGATTACTACATTAGAAAATCGGTTATTATTGGATATATAGATTAAAGGTTAAACTGGGATATTTCTTTATGACCTTTTGCAGATTTCCCTTCAGATCTTTATATATATAAAAAAACAATAAAATAGATTTTTTTTGTTTCTAGCATTTAACTATTTTAAGTTTTTATATTAAAAATTTTTGACGATCGTAAACAGAATTATTACTGTAAGGAATTTATCAAATTCAAAAGAATGTATTACATACTGCGTTTAAATATTCTTCTTAATAATGTATGTGTTACTTATGTTTTTAAGGATATATTAGGTAAGTAAACTTAAAATATAGCAGTACTTTACATTTATCCATAGGAATAAGATGACTAAGATGTCGTTGTTATGACAACTATAATAAATCTATGTCATAACTCATAACTACCGCAACTAGGGTAGAACTCGTGCAACAACAACATATACGAAGGAGTCTGACACGGCATTTAGTACGACATGGATCGTTGTCTGGAACGTGTAGTAATAGATGTGTGATAGTTAGTGGTGAATAATATGTGATGCAGTAGTGTATAGGTAGGTATGTATACAGGATGATTCATCCAGATTAGGCGAAAATAAAATGGTGAGTAGTTCTCACCAGGAGTTGTTGAAACCTGCAAAAAAGAGGGGAATCAAACAAAAATTACGTACATGAGGTACTTCATGCATGTGCCGCTTACAAGACCCGATTCCACTACACTACACTACACTCCAAAACAGGTCATAGAATTAATAATAATCGTACATCTTCGTTCACTACACCGTACATGATTATTGTCACATTACTCCTAAGAAGTGAAAGCTACAATGTTCACACTGCTATTATACAACAATTATGAGCCACAAGACACGAAATATCACACACATAGACGCGGCGTTTAACACTGAACTGAGTAATATGTCCATGTGTCATATCACCTATGCGCATATGCCCTAAGCAAAGCTTTGCGCTTGCCAGGCTGTCGTCCGTGTGTTGGGTCAACTAGTCCATTAGAAGCTAGGACACAAAAATACCGAATTAATGGCCTTGAATCCATTTGTAGAGCTTATTTTTAAAACGCAATTACTGAAAAACACTTTTTTAAGAGTAATTGCATAATTTTTTATAATTAAAAAAATAAGTCCCTTAAATTTATTATGTACTTTAAAGCACAGAAACTGTATTTTGCTAAAAAATAAATATGCGGTTTTTAAAAGAGTTCATTAAAACCAGTTGAATACCATCTAAATCTCAATAAACGTTTTGTCAGAAAATACGTTCTGAAAATAAGCTCCTCATTTATATTTTACAGGTGGTCTTTTACATGACGGACTAGTCTACCATTATCATTTGGAATTTGGCCTAGTTGATATGATCACCCTGTATATGTATAAGTATGTATATATGTATACTACAACTAAAAAAATAAGTTTTCTATATTTATCATGTATTTTAAATCACAGAAACTGTATTTTGCTAAAAAAATAAATATACGGTTTTTAAAAGAGTTCATTAAAACCAGTTGAATACCATCTAAATCTCAATAAACGTTTTGTCAGAAAATGTGTTTTGAAAATAATCTCCTCATTTATATTTTACAGGTAGTCTTTTACATGACGGACTAGTCCATTATCATTTGGCCTAGTTGAGATAATCACCCTGTATATGTATAGGTATGTGTATATGTATACTTATATGTGATTGTATTTAAGGCATTGTACTTTATTCTTTAATATTAAATTATAACATTTAAGGAAGAAAACAAGTCTTTTATTTTATAGTATACTACATTACTTTCTTTCAGAGATATTGTGACGATACAATTTAATTAAACAGTTTTATATAAATAAATATTCAACATTTAATTTATTAGTAGTAGATAGACATGTATAATGTAGAGTTAGTTTCTTTAGAAAGATAGGTCACCTTAACTACCCAAATAAATAATTGGGTATCTATAAACATTTTGATATATTTTTTGTATTTACGTGCCTTAGTTACTTTGTTTGTATTCATGGGCACAAACTCGGCAACCATTTAGTATAAAATGTGATGCAGACGCTGAAAAAGGTCCGTCCGAGAATAATCTAAAATATAGCTTAGGTTATAATTAAATGTTAGTTGAATATTTGGCTGATACTTTCTGCATCTCAATATAGAGATATTCCTAAATTTAGAGACGTAATTAACGAAGTATTTGAGTCTGTTCGAATATTAGTTTTTTAACAGATAAAGTTTGTCCAGATCTGTGTAATCGTAAATTGAAAGACAATCATTATTTTATATTGGAAATCGTTGCGTCACTTTGACAGTTACAGATGTCAAGTATCATTTAAATTGAGCCGTAGTAATTGTATCGTTGTTTAAAAAAATAGGCCTCCTTCTTTGAGGTCGGGCTATTTTAATTTTGAAACAACGAAGAAAATGAACTCGTGCGGTTTTACAAGCATCACACTTTTTTCAGAATTTTAGGTAATTTTTTGCAAAAAGACATTAAATAAGGAAGAAATTCCCGTAAATTGTTTTTAGTGTCTTTTGATGTTTCAAATATGTTTTCAAATATCCCTACGGGTGAATGTAAGTCTCTTATTTTAGACATTTTGGACAAATCGCATATAAATTTTTTAGTAAAAGATGAATTAGTGTTAGATTTTGATTTATGTCTTAGTCAAAATTATTGCCAATATAATAATAAATATTACACTCAGAATATGGGTCTGGCAATGGGATATCCATTGAGCCCGCTGTTAGCAGATATTTTTATGTCTCATTTCAGAAGAAAAAATATCTATCTAGCAAAAGAACATAAAATTTTAGTATAGATACGTAGACGATGTGTTGGTCTGTTTTCTGGTACATTGAGGCAATTAGATACCTTGTTAAACTTCATAAATAGTATTCACCCCAATATTAAATTTGCATTAGAGACAGAAAAAGATAATTAAATCAGTTTCTTAGACCTAACTTTAACGCGGAACAATAAATTTAATATTTACAGAAAACCGACATTCACAGATACCCCAATATGAAATTCATCATTGAGTCCTAAATCTCATAAACTAGCCTTTAATTCTATGATACACAGAACTCTATCATTACCTTTTTTCAGAGCAAAATCTAAAAACAGAATTAGACACTATAAAAACAATAGCTTTCAATAATGGCTTTCAAGAAAAAACAATATAAATTTTAATTAATAAAAAACAATTAAAATTAGCATACCACAGTATTTATCCATATGTCAAAGATAAAAGAAGCACTGAATATGTCTCGATAACATGGAAATATTTCAGAAAAAATTGTGACAATATAATATTAAGGTTAGTTTTAAATCACAGTTAAAACTTTCACATCTTTTGTTTAATGCAAAGGATAAAACTGATAATTTGGAGAAATCTGGAGATTATAAATTAACATGCCCGGATTGTAATGCCACTTATTTAGGTCAAACCGGTCGTACATTTAGAATTCGGTATAATGAACACTTACGTTCTTTTAGACTTAATAAAACTGATTCAACTTTGTCAAATCATTTTTTAGAATCTAGTCACACTTTTTCAAAATTAGGGAACCTAAATATTTTACATACACAAAAAAAGAGCTTTAAATTAAATTTATTAGAGTCTTTATATTCAAATATAATCAGAGTGAACCTAATAAACTTCTTAACGCCCAGTTGGATCTGTATCATACCTCTCTTTGATATATTTAAGCTGTAAAATTTCCATTATCTGAAAAATTGTTGTTAATAATGTTTAAGTATATAAGTATAACCCTAGGGTATAAAACTTGATTAATCTTAATTGAATTTGTAAAATTTCCGTAATCTCATTTGTATTTTAAATACTTAGATAATCCGGTCAACTTTACTGCAAAAAATTCTTTTATGTCCTTCATTCACTTGTTATGAATCGTTTGAAAATGACACGTTGTGTCGAAACTGCAGTAAAGTTTTGTTACAATAAAAAACAGTGATAAAAACAAAGTAAAGTGTTTTATTCTATTATTATTTTTTTTGCACTTATGGTATTACAACCAATAACTACACATTTTACCAATCATTGTTTCCTTAAGGATGGTCTATGATTTTTCATGTGATTTTTTTTTCTTTTTGCTTTGGGTCGTAGACCATGCAGCCAGTCGCTATTTGTTTATTAATTTAGTTAGCACGAAATAAATCTAACCTAACGAGGAAAATAACATAAACCAATAAGGCGTACAACTAAAAGGAGAACAGGGACACTCGCTTCTCGTCCTGGGGTTGGTCAGGACATTTTTAGAACAACACAATACAGGAAAACCCTCGGAAAATAGGGTGAATCAACACAAGGAGAAACATATGGTATACAAAACTAACCTATAATTTAATTTTAGTATCTTTTATAAAGTCCATTATAGCTTTATAGATTTTCTCTGATCCAGATAATAGTAGATTAATCAAGTTAAAAGGAGCGTGTATATTAGAGATTTGGATAATATTCTGTATCAGCTTAGTAGAAGCATTTGTATGTTTTGCACAATCGAGGAAAATATGATCCAGGTCCAGTATAAGATGTATCTGTAAACTGGGACAAACAGCAATGTTTGAATTTTTTCACTGACAGCACTATAGTTCATTATTGTAAACTCAATTGTCAGAAATAAACTAAAATAATTAAATATGGGCTTTGTATAAGTTTTATGACCTATGTAAATACTTTTGTATATGCAGCACCAATAAATTACCTTATCTTGTCTTATCTTATTCATTACTTTTTATTAATAATTCGGGCAAAATACAAACAGCTGTAGAAAAAAAGTCAATCAGTCTACTCTCGTCACGAATATCATTTCTCCAGATTTTTAACAATACATAACGGATCCTCTGTTCGATTCGATCATTCATCATAATCAGCATAACACCACCACCTTCTAACGCCATATTTTCTTCTGTAATTGCTTTTTTGTACCTCTCTGCGGCAATACTTGACTGTCTGAACGAAATAAATTGCGTTTTGCCATAAAAAAATCGATTCCTCCATTCTCCATATTAGTTCACATGTGCTGGACTTCATTTACCACATGCTACTACTACGAAAATGTTTATTTGGTAGTAGTGTCTATAACGATAAGGTAACGGTATAACAGTAACACATAGTGGTTCTCAATTCTAGTGAATATTGGTATTCCAACGACTTAGATGTCGTCAATCAACATTTCCAGTATTATAGAACTTTTGAATAGTCAATCTATCACATAAATTCAATAATCTTGATAACTGGATTTAGCTGATTTTTTATACATACTCATCCTAATATTGAATTATTATACAGGGTGTTTTAAATGTCACGCCCGTCCTATTTAGAATTTTTTCACCAAGTGAAAACAATCGAAATTCTAGAGTGACAAAATTTGCGATTGATATTCGTTACAAAGATATTGGTGAAACAATTGTCACTACTGTTGAGTTGAAAAATTAAGCATCGCCGTTTATTAGAAATTCATTATAACATGAAAACAAAATTTATAAAAATTGTTTAAACACGCCACCCTCATGTTCGATACAAACGATTACGCGGTGAATATGTGACTCATGAACATTATGAACACGCTACATGTCTGCATTTACTAAAGCTGCTTGAATGTAAGAAATTACTCCATGTTCGTTAACTGGTTCCGCAAAAATCTACTCTTAAATATGTCCCTAGAAAAATAAACCACGTTGATGGAGATCGGGTGATTGAGGAGGTTATGCAATTAGCTCACGTCTTCCAATCCAACGGCCAGGGAAACTCTTGTTTAAAAAATTTTTAACTTCCACGCCAAAACGGGCTAGTGGTACTCCGTCCTGGTGGTACTATAAATTTAGTCATAGATGCAACATAGTGATAAACAATCCTTCAAAAATACTATATATGATACTAAAGGAAGAGAGTCATAGTGTAACGTTTAAATTTTCCAATATTTATTTCAATGACAAATATCTCGGTAACCAAGGCCAAACGAGCATTTTGTCCACACATGTTCTGATTTCTACATGTCCATGCATGCAACATGTAGTAATTTTGATGTGACCATAAGCTTACAAATGCAGCTAAACAGAATGGGTTCTATCTGTCAAAGATTGTTGTTTATGAGTTGTAAATTAGTTATATGTTCTGTGGTTGTAAATATTTTGCTTTATCATATCTATGATTTAACAATTTGATCCACCTCAAAAAAAAACAAACAAATATATCTGGTACAATAATCACATCTGCCACTATCCAAACAAGATCATTTACAAAAGAAAAATGCATGTTCTAATTCTCGAAAGTAGTCACATACATACATACATACATACATACATACATACATTTGACTTCCTTGGATCAAAAACTGCAGAAACTGAATAGAATTGTAGATTTTATATATTGTTTATAAACTATCTTTCTTTAACTAATACAAAATCCTAGGTTTTTTAAGGGTTATTTTGGCGACATGGAAGGCGATTAAGAAAACATGTCAAAAAAGAAAATGAATTGTTCTTCCTCTTCTAACTAAATATATTTAAACTATTTGGAATTATACTGCATATAAACAAATTATATTGTCATTTGAACTTTTTTATAATTCCCTCCAGTTATCAGTCATTTGGCGCGAAAAATGTATTGTGCTTTATAAAAACTACTTTTATGTCATCAAAGTGACTAAAGTTGACACATGAAAAAAACATTTAATTTCTTCGGTATTCTTCCAAGCTTGATTATCTAATAAATACGGTTACCCAGTATGGTCTTTCAGAAATGATTTAACTGGAAATACATAATAAAAATATTAACAAACAGTTATACAATAGGTATATTCTCATTAACAGTTTATGGTTCTCTAGATATATGTTATGAAAAAAAAGTCCTGTTTTATGTGATTTTATATTGTACTTTTGATATATAAATTTGTTTAACTACTAGTATTTATAATAGCTTTATCATTTTCATTATATTTAACATAAATTTACGATACTGTGGGTTAATATTTATTAAAAGTATCGGCAATGTAAACACATTCATTTTTATGAACGTGATATATATGTAGTAGCAAGTTTATTACTTTATATTACATCCGTTTTTTATTTTTGTTTTTATACGTGGCTACTTATAATTGCTGTAAGATTTCTAAAATTATAGCTGTTAATGGGGCCACAAGTAGAGTTGAGACAAATCAAATCCTGATGGATCCAGGCTGGAAATTAGAAACTCTTATTAAGTTTGTTTCTTTGTATTGCTCCAGATCAGGATAGATTATTTTAGATTTAATACTTATGAACGCCAATATGAAAAAATTAGCAGCTAATTTAGTTTATTAAAATTAATATAGTAATAAGGTAAGTAAGTAATAGGTAACAGGAATAAATAAATTGTTCGTATTTTATTATTCTTTCGCAAGCTGGATTCCTGCTCTCTGCGGATCGCATTTGGCCCGCGGCATAGAGGGCCAGAAAATTCGAAAAGCGCCCAAAAATCGATATTTATAAAAGTAATAGCATCGTTAACAGAATCTGCAGGTACTTAGAAAAATACATAATGCATATTTTCCCGGAATTTCGAGCAGGTAAAAAGTATTTTTGTTCAACTACCTGCTCCCAAACGCAGACTTTCTTGTATCGTCCGTATAGATACAAGCGTTCGTTCATTATATTGCTAACTCTCAACCAGTGACTGTGTGTTATAAAGCGTTTGAATCAAAAGTTTAATTGTACATACCTCAAGGTATGTATTTTCATGTTTTATATATACATATGAGAAAAACTTAAATGAGTCTATACATATAGATAAAATACGTATGTAGTTGATTTTATTGAAGATTTTATGTTATAATTTAAATTTATGTTGAGCCATACAAATTTCCAAGCCAGATCCGGCTTGAACAAAATAACTAAAAGATAGCTTGAACATTCCCTAATAACATACTAAAATTTGATAGGCGCGTTCAAGTGCCTTTTTAAGATATTTCGATTTCGCTTAGACCTTGTTCATAAATATGCACCAACCATAACGAACGCATGCATTCTGAAACCGTAACTACACATTTTATTTTATAATTTGAGATGTAAAATCTATTCCATTTTTGCAATATTTTGTTTGACTTAACAGAAAATCAAGTTAGTCTATAACTAATGCCGGTTCTGGTCTTTACTTTAGTTTTGTTTTCAGATTTACTTTTATTCTCTTCTGTAGTTTTAGAGTGAAAATGGTGACCAGAAGGCAACTTTTTGACGTCTTGTATGAGAAGAATGGTTTAGGTTGTTCAAATTGAACGAAGTATCTGTTCAAATATTTGGTGGGACACTATAAAATCGAAAGTGTTAAAATTGAAGAATATCAATTCAAAGTTTTGCAGCGCCGTTTATTCGAAGCTTGATCAATGCCCAAGAAAAACGAATAGATTTTTGGAGAAAAATAAGTGTTCAATTTGTATTTGAATAAACCCAAGAAAAAATTGAACCGGATGCTGGGCCACAACCAGGAACTTCATCTAGAGGTGAAAGGAGCCGTGCCCGTGGTCATCTAGCTTTAGAATTTACAGCGAGCAGTGAAATAACCAAACGTCGAAAGACTACAGCACTGTCATCGACGTTCGAAAGCGAGGAGCTAGCTTTGGCTGTAAGCAAAAAACTTAAGAACGAAGGAAAAGAGGCTGCCGCAAAACTTGTCTCAAAAGCAATTTTGACCACTCTGACTGGAACCAGTAAAATGAGGAAAGCTAAGCAAAAGAGTCAGAAGGCAAAAGAAATAATTCCACTTACCCCAGATGAAGCTTTGTGAGTAATGATTGAAGCGAAAGATATTAAATACTCCTATCTTCTTCATAGACGGATAGCAAAAGAACATTTTACCGATATCTATCCCTCATATCACATGCTCCGGGAGGCAAAATTACGTTGCTATCCCCGAAAAGAAAGGCAAATTGTAACTGAATCGTCTGTAGAAATTTTATTACAAGATTTCTTGGATCATACAGTAAAACGGATCCTAGAATAGCAAAAACCGGTTCTTCTTTAATTATCAAGTGATCTTCTGATGAATTTGAAATTGCTGATAAAATGGGGAAGTAATGGAAGCACAGGTCATTCACAATACAAACAAATGTTCGCCGAGGTTGGTCTTGGTGATGGTGATTTGTTTCTAACGTCCATAGTGCCATTACAACTTTATGTGGAGCAACTTGGGAATGATAAAATGATTGTGTGGCAAAATCCCCGTCCATCGTCAACTCGATTTTGTAGACCTGTATACTTCAAATTCAAGAAAGAACTGACGATACAGAAGACAGCATACATAGAAAATCAGAACTTCGACTGACTACTGATATGTTAGGTAATGAAGAAATTGCAGTTTCTCGTGTTTGTGTGATGATGATGATAAACGGCAAAGTGTGTAATACAATTACCGAAACGGCTTATTCACAATCATGCTATATATGTAAAGCAACTCCCAAAGATATGAATGCCATCGAAAAAGTATTAAAAAGAACAGTTTTCTAGAAAAATTTGAAATTTGGATTGTCAAGTCTACATGGTTGGATCAGGTTTTTTTAATGTTTGCTGCAAATTTCGTACAGATTAGAACTTAAAGTTTGCTCGTGGATATACCTAAGAGTGGAGGTAGCGGAACCACTAATGACGGCAACATGGCTCGACGATTTTTTGCTAACCCCTCACTTTCCAGTGAAATTTCGGGCATAGATGAAGAAGTTATTACGCGATTTGGTGTGATATTACTGACCTTATTTTGTGGTTATGCAATCGATGTGAGAGCGTTTGAGGAATATGCTTCGGAAACCGCAAAATTGTATGTCGTTGAATATCCGTTGTATTATATGCCCACTAGCGTACATAAAATATTACTTCATGGAGCCATAATAATCAAAGAAGCTATTCTACCTATCAGTTAATTGTCAGAAGAGGCCCCAGAATCACGAAATAAGGATATCAAAAGTTTTAGAGAGAAACACACTCGAAAAATTTCCCGTACAACAGCAAACCAAGATTTGCTGAACAGACTCCTTATAACATCCGATCCAGTAATTTCATCTTTGCGGCAGAGCCCACCTCGAAAATATTCAAATATATCTCCTGAAGTTATTTCATTATTAGAGGCACCCTCGCTAGAATTAATGGAATCAAAATCTCCTAAAGTTGCACAGCCTGAGACGCGAAGCTTTTTCATCCAACGAGGAAGACGAGGACGTCAGTGACAGACTTTTAGTATTAATCTTAATATTAATTGTACTATATTTAGTAATAGGTACCGTATTTTATTGGGATTCAATTATTTTTATTAGTAATTTCTTTGTTTATATATGGTTTATTGCACAATGATCAAAAAGCCTAGTAAATTCAGTTAATAATCTTATACCCCCCTAAACGTTACCCCCAGGTAATTTATTTTTTTAATTATTTTTCCATGTAAATTCTAGGATTCTAAAGGCTCTTTAGCTTATTTTCAAATTTTTGGCCGCGTTTCGAATTTTCTGGCCCTCTATGCGCGGTCCATAGTTAGCGCATGCTTGATCTAGACCAATTATGGCGCCATGTTCAATTTCTATTGTGCCGACTGGGATTTTGTACGGCATTCCATCTACAAATTTTCTCCTATAGGGTTATTTAAATTTCGGTAATAAAATCCAAAAATTACTTACCAGATGTATTTAAAATACAATTGCCATCTTTCATACCATCGACTGACACGAATGTTATATTTTTAATATATTTAACGTCCATTGTTTAAAAGAATACAAATTTTAACACAATTTTTTGTAAAAATAAGTAATTAAAACACAAATTTCTAGGTTACTTACTTTTGGACCTTACACATGTTTACTGTAACCCATTCATTAAAATCTGAATAACTATCGTTGGACGGTTTTGAAGATGTTAAAGAATGATCCATTTTTAAAACGATTTTAACCATAAACAGCTAATCTTTTACGGCTATTCTCGTATACTTATTTCCACATTTTTTTGTTTTAAAATTTCGGAGTTTCCGTCAAGAATATGATTTCATACTCATTCAGTGATTTTTTAAGGTATTTAAAAAATCTTCGTTAGATTGATTCTCTGGAAAGATTTTTCCAAAATATCAAATATTAAATGAGTTATCAAGCGCAATATATAATATAAATATTTCTTTCTTTATTTATTTATTTGAAAGGCTGTAATCAATTAACCGTTTATATATTTTTTTATCGGAATAATTATTTATGTGAATATAAGTTTATATTTTAAAAAGAATTTTCACTATATCTCCCAAGGTTTATGAGGTATTAAATTCAGCAAATAAACTAAGGGCCAACCATTCAGCATTAATAATAATGATAATAATAATAATAATAAAAATATTTATTGTCGATCACAAAAGGACAAGATACATTTAGAAATGATATTTATAACCCTGCCCTGGTAAGTATAACTATAATACAAAATATTACAAATACACTAGTAAATAGAAAATTAAATATGTAAAAAGCAAAACATTGAAAATTGTGCAAACAGTAAAACATTAAAATTTGTTAACATCCACAGTTAAGTTTCCATCAATAATAGCCACTTTTGGTTTGTTTTTCATAGTCTTGGTGCAACTTAGCCAATTGTCAGAAGAAAAGTTATTTAGAACATACGGAACCAGATAAGAAAACGACTACTCAAATGCGGTGGAGCTGTGTATAGGAATTGTTACGTTATTAAGTTGCCTGAGGTCTCTATCATGAGCAAACTCTTTTAATTCTATTCTCGAAGCCAAATAGGAGGGAATTTTGGTTTTTATTATGCTGACGATTAAAACGACGAAATGCATAAAACGCCTCTCGGCAAGACTTAACATTTTTAGCCTTCTTAGGTACGGAGTGACATGATCACGTCTCGGTACATAACGAATAAATCTAATACAAGAGTTTTGAATGACCTGTAATCTATGTTTATCGCTTTGGTTGAGGCTGGGACCGTACACACAGTCACAATAATTTAAAATAGATAACACCAGTGCTCGATTAATAAGATTTTAGCAGATTCTTTAAGGTAATCGCAGTATTGATATAGCTGTTTTAGCCTTAAATAGGTCGATTTACAAAGTAAGCCCACATGTTGGTGAAAAGAGAGGTTTTCATCAAATACAACCCCCAGATTTTTTACATGATTAACATTTCGAATTACAGAATTTCCATGTTTAACTTGAAGATTCTGGTCTTTGATAGTTTCTATACGATGAGGGGTTCCTATATACATGTAAGAACATTTTTCCGGATTCAATTCTAATGAAATATTTTTTGACCAAGCAGATATAAGTTCCAGATCATGGTTCAGAAGGTCCACATTTTCTGCACCATCAGAGTTCAAAAAAGTGTACATCTGAATATTATCCGCATATACATGCGCCTTTGATTGCAATGGTAAACTTTGAAGATCTGCAATATCAAGACTGAAGAGTGTAGGCCCAAGGACAGATCCTTATGGTACATCCCATTTCACAACTTTAGGAAGAGAAATATTATTTTGGTCTAAAATGACTATTTATTTTCTATGTACTAAGTACATCTCAAACCAATGAATTAAGTTATCTGAAAATCTTGTAATAATAAAATAGGTATACTACCTAATGGGTTATTCAATAAGAGTGATATGTCTTTTTTAAAATAAAACAACACGACATTGAGGCAGAGCAAAAATTTAGTACAATCGATGCAATTATGTTCTGAAAATAATATAATTCAAATTGCCGCCTCTACTCCTCTTATAGAACCAAATCCGATAAACCCAATTTTCAAGCACTTTCTTCAATAAATTAGGCCTTATGTTATGAATACAGCGTTCAACATTCAATTTCAATGCATGAATTGTGTCTGGCTCATTAGGATAAGTCATCGAATTTAAATAACCCCACAAAAAATAGTCCAAAGGAGTTAAATCACAACTACTTGGAGGCCAATTGATACTAGCATTTTTTCGAAATAATCACCTCGCCGAACTTTTCACGCAATAAATTGATTGTGTCATGGGCTGTGTGGCACGTAGCGCCGTCTCATTGAAACCAGTTTTTGGTTAAATCAATATCATTAAATTTAGACCACAAAAAGTTCGTTATCATCGACCTGTACCGCTCACCATTGACAGTAATGGCATCTCCGTTATCATTTTCAAAGAAATAAGAACCGATGATGCCATCATGCCAAAAACCATACCAAACGGTTACTTTTACGGAATGTAAAGGTCTCTCGTGTATAATTTGTGGATTTGCTTCACACCACTAACGACAATTTTGTTTATTTACCGATCCACTGAGAAGAAAATGAGCTTTATCTGAGAAAATGATTTAAAAAAAAATCAGCATCATTTTTAAGTTGTTCCAAGGCAAAATCAACGATTTCACGGTGTTTGCGATGATCCAAAAGCTACAATTCTTGTGCGAGAACAATTTTGTAAGGATGTAAACTCAAATCCCTCCGTAAAGTACGCCAGGTGGATCAACTCTTGACAACGCCTTGGAATAGATGAATTTGCGTCTTGAACAACACTTGCCTGAACGGCAGCAATATTCTCATTACTTCGAGCAGTTCTTTGTCTTACTGGCACGCGAACATTGTGTAAAGAAAAAGTACCTTCAAAATTTTCAACAGTTCGACGAATTGTGAGCACACTGGGCTGATTATGACTTGGTAATAGTGCACGATATGTTGCAATAAAAGAACGATTATTTTGATAACAAAATTGGATAATTTCCAAACGTTGTGAGGTGTGTATCTTTCCATGATTAAATTGCAAACCGTACTGAATATAACTGATAATGACAGACGATTTTGACATTTCAAATATGGCCACAATGTCACATTGAAAATATATCACCCCTATTGAAAAATCTATTATAACATATATTCAATTCAATTAAATAATTCACATTTCTATATTTGTGGTGATAAAATAAATAAAATGTCAAATTATTATTAGTAACTTTTATTATTATTATTTTAAATTCCATTCATTGTATTGTATTTGTGGCAAAATGAAGGTCTTGAAGATGAGATATAGGAGCTCTTAGAAGTTATTGGCTGTAGAGTATCGTACGACATAGATTAAATTAGAATTCGACGTTTTGGATTAAGGCTGTGACATCCTGAGTTCATCCTTTCTTTGCTTCCTCAGCACAGAGCCGCAAGATAGTATTGATGATGCAATGGAAGACAAAAATGAGTTAACAATTAATTTTCAGGTCACTGCTTCTTACTCATACTGCAGCTATTGCAATGGAGCACTTGCTATTGTCGATTTTTTGTCATAACCTAAATCAACTGATTTGTCGTATACCGAGTATCCCTGGAACGCGATGGGAAGACATATCCATCAACTGAACCTATTGGATTGACAATTTGGAAAGTTTATATAGGGCATGAGAAGCAACAAATTTTCACACTTATTTATGTAGGTATGTCAATGTATCCAAAAGCTTGTATTCAGACATGAAATAGTTCTACAGATGTTAATTATTATTTTTGTAAATAGTCTTGTTTCATCAGTAGGAAAGTTTGAGAGCGATTTACAGATTTATGTTGGTCTGTCTCAAGAATGTTATTCAAGGACTTTTATATACTAAAGAGTCGTAAGAACAACGAAATTCCATTAATTTTAAATATAAATTTTCAAAACGTTGTAACTTTATCTAAAACTAAAAAAATGTATCAGGTGTACTATTTAAAAATAATTATCTAATATTTATTATAGGTACCATAGTCAAACAGTTTTCCGAAAAAAACAAGAAAGAATACATCAAATATGTTCTATACTTTTTCCCATATGTCTACTCATAGGTATACAGAATTTTATATATTTATATATATTTTATATATATATATATATATCAAAAAATCCTGTAAGATTGGATGCAAGTATCTGTGTATTATATAAATTTATGACACAGTTCCTATAAAACAAAATATTTCGGTGTTCAGTTAAATAACTCCTCACATAATACGTTTGTTTAAATTTGGTAGGTGAGAGAAATATTTTTATTAACTACCTACGTAAATGATGTTTCTATGGTACCGGTTTCTGACTAAAATATAACTATAAATATAATATTATAGTCTATGCTTATCAGATATATGGAAAATAAAACGTATGGAAAGGGTATTTGTTAAAATTCTTTGTAAAATATTGATTGCTTACTGAATTTTAATTAAAGAACTATTTTCTCTTTAATTATGGTAAGTTTTTTAGTTGTTAGAAATTTATAAGGTAAAGAAATATCATACATTGTACTGATTCTGCGGTTGGCTCCTTGTTGGCTCCTCTCATCTGTACTCTTGAAAAGGGCCTAAAAAGCCGAAACACGCGTAGAGTGAAAATATAATTTTGAAACATTTAAAAGCAAATTTTCTTTGTTTATTTAAAAGAAATATCATGTTGTTAAGTTACTTCAAAAAGGTTTTGCCCTTTCCCCCAAAAAAAAAAATTATTCGTTTCTTTTTCCCCCCCCCCCCCAAAAATAGATCTCTAAAAAAAAAAAACAAAAAAAAAAAAAAAAAACCAAATCCCTTATTTTGTTTTTTTTCCCCCCCCCCCCCCCCCTTGCCCCCCCCCCCACCAACCCCCAAAAACCCCCTTTTTTTTTCTCCTTTCCCCCCCCCCCCCACCAAAAAAAAAAAAAAATAATTTTTTTTTTTTAAAAAAAAAAAAAATTAGTTTTTTTTTCTAAAAAAAAAACCCTCTTTGGCTCTTAGAAAAATTTTTTTTTTGGTCTTCCCCCCCCCCCCCCTTGCTTGGCCCCCCCTTGAATCTCCCCTTGGATGAACCAGAACCCCCCCAAAAAACCCCCGCCAGCCCCCCCCCCCCCCCCCCCCCCTTTTTTTCCCCTCCCCCCCCCCCCCCCCCCCCCCCCCCCCCCCCCCCCCCCCCCCCCCCCCCCCCCCCTTTCCCCCCCCCCCCCCCCCCCCCCCCTTTTTTTCCCCCCCCCCCCCCCCCCCCCCACCCTCCCCCCCCCCCCCCCCCCCCCCCCCTGTGCCCCCCCCCCCCCCCCCCCCCCCCCCCTTTCCCTTTCCTCCTCCGATCCCCCCCCCCCCCCCCCCCCCCCCCCCCCGCCCCCCCCCCCCGGGGCCCCCCCCCCCCCCCTGTTTACTTGTAATATCTACGATACGCTGCAAAGAGATATTTCATATTTTCGTGAAATGATTGGACTAAAAAGAAATCGTTATGAGGGGATTGACAATTTCTTAACCTTTTTGCACAATTTTCGTATAAATAAATGAGGAAAAACAGTTTTAGTTTAAGAAGTCTTTAATCATGAGGAACTAACAATGTCCTAAACCTCATATTCTGGCCCCTCACTATAATTACTTAAGTATGCATTGTTGTAACACCCTTTCAACTCCGAAGAGACCAGGGCTATACACAATTCAAAACTGTTAGGTAGATCGAATTGGTTTTGATGTTAGATTTGATGAAAGCAATCATGTGATCGTCCCTATTTCAACCGAAAGACAAGGTGTCGCATACGGCAAGAAGTCAAAAAGAATTTGTGGCTAATGTGTTACGTCGCATTACATGATGCTTATTTTAACCTTTTCATACAAAATAAATAATTTTTTATAAATATTACTTGATAATTAGTTATGATATAGTCATTTTATCTTTTGTGATGGCAACATTATTCACGACATTACTAATGGCATGGCTAAATGATTCACAAATAAATAAAGAACGTTAGTTACTTTTTTTTTGGAGAACACGAATAAAATATAATAAAATTCTGTCATCTTATGTCAACAGCAACTTCGATTCCTACAATAAAGTTATTCTGCTGATCAATGGCTTTGATTTATTATTTCATGTTTGCAAATATAAATATATTTTCAATATAGCTTTGATTTTATCTAATGTAAACCGCCAACGCAACGTCCCAATAATGGGACGGCTATTTACACGTCATCTATAGTACATATTTTACATATATTGATGGTTATGTGTTTTATAGGATCTATACTCTAGTTCACAAGTTAAAAACGGTGTTAATTAGTGATAAAGGTCGTAAAAATATGGGCGATAGCTCATTGGATTTGGAATAACGTCTAGAAAAATGTATAAAAATTGTTTACCAGCACATAAAAAATTGCAAAAGTTATTAACAAAATAAGATAAAAAGAAGGCAATTAGTTTTTCGCAAATAATTCAGAAACTGTTAATAATTAACAAATTTAAAAAAAAAGATTCTTAAATAGGACGAAATTTCTGATAAAAGCCCTAACTCCCGGAACTGTACCTCCATTATTTATAATTTTAATTTAATTTTTTTGTAGTTCACATTTATGTTTATAATCAGATAATTGTTAAACTAAAGACGTGAAAGTTATAACCGATGCTGGATATATTGTGACAAGTATACTTTATGAAATAATCACATCACGATATTTTTAATTTTTATAGTTCATTAGTTATTGATCTTTTACGTTAACAAAAAACTAATAAACGATAAAAAAAGTGAAAAAATTTTTTCTATCAATATTTGTTATTAACACAGTTTTTGTATATTAAAACACTATTAGATTTTATAATTTTTAAATTTTTGGTGGTATTTGTTTAAAAAAATGTTATAAGCGAATGGATTAGTTGCATATTTTAGAATTTTTTTTTTGCCAAATTATTATTGATTTTTAAAAAAAAAAAATTTTTTTCTTAAAAAAATTTTTTTAAAAAAATTTTTTTTTATTGTTAATAATCATTTTTTAACTTCTTTCATTATTTAAATAATAGACTAACCAAATTTTTTTTTCTAAATTTATCATTTGCAATTTTCTACAAAGTAAAAAAAAATTTTTTTTTCGCTTAAAATTTATTTGTTTATTTAATAAACAATTTGATAAAAAAAACTATTTATTTTTAAATTAATAATAGCAGCTCCTTGATGTATAAGCTAATGTAACTTTTTATAATGTATAGAAAGAAAAAGTGTAGAAAAATATTAAAAACTGATACAAAAAAAAAATAAAAAATCATGTATAACGGAATACGAATTTGAAGAATATTAATAAAAATACGTTTATAGTTTAAACTATAAGAGATATGGATATGATCAAAAGCTTATTCGGTAAATATTTAATCACTGAGCAAAATTGTCTTAAAGGTCTATGACTGTATCTGCAATATTTAATAAGCTATTCGAAAATGACAAAGAAACCTTAATTTTTTATAAACAAATGCGTATAATAGCTGATTAACAATAGTTACAAACTAGGTGGTTAACTCATTTTAAGGATTAATTAATCCTTTATAAAAACGACTTGAATATCCATTGTCGTATCTCTAATAGTTTAAAAGATAATGTTAATAACTTAACAAAAGGAGGCACTATAATTTCTGTAGAGTAGCAAAATTGAAAATTCTATAAAAAATCGAAATATTTTTTTTTGTATTGGTTAAATATATGGTTGTTGCTTCTAGTATTTTTTTTCTATAAAAAAATATTAATACATTCGACCATTGTTTATTACTAATTGTTTATTAAATAAACAAATCAATTTTAAGCGAAAAAAAAATATTTTTTACTTTGTAGAAAATTGCAAATGATAAATTTAGAAAAAAAATCTTTTATTAATCTATTATTTAAATAATGAATAAAGTTAAAAAATGATTATTAACAATAAAAAAATTTTTTTAAGAACAAATTTAAAAAAAAATCATAACATTCCACTAATAATTTGGCAAACAAAATTTTTCTAAAATATGCAACTAATCCATTTGTTATAACATTTTTTTTAAACAAATACCACTAAAAATTTAAAAATTATAAAATCTAATTGTGTTTTGATATACAAAAACAGTGATAATAACAAATATTGATAAAAAAAATTCTTTCACATTTTTTTTATCATTTATTAGTTTTTTGTTAACGTAAAAGATTAATAACTATTGAACTATAACAATTAAAAATATCGTGATGTGATTATGCCATAAAGAATACTTGTCACAATGTATCCAGCATCGGTTATAATTTTCACGTCTTTAGTTTAGCAATTATCTGATCATAAACATAAACGTGAACTCCAAAAAAATTTGTTAATTAACAATAAGCGCATTTTATGAAAATTGGATGAAAAAAAAAATTTTTTAAGTGGATATTGTTCCTTCGGATGTCTAGATGATCCGATAATTTTTTGAAAGTTTTTAATTAATATTTTATAGCAAAAAAAAATTGTTTTTTTGCTACGGTCGGATTCTGAGATCTGCGGCAGCATCGCGCTCGCCGCGCGGAGCACTATTTTCACCATTAAATTCAAATTATTAATAATGGAGGTACAGTTCCGAGAGTTAGGACTTTTTTATCGGAAATTTCGTCCTCTTTAAGAATATATTTTTTTTAATTTCTTAATTATTAATAGTTTCTGAATTATTTGCGAAAAACTAAATGCCTTTTTTTTGTCTTAATTTGTTAATAAGTTTTGCTATTTTTTATGTGCTGGTAAACAATTTTTACGCATTTTTCTAGACATCATTCCGAATCCAATGAGTTAGTGATCTACCATTAGAATTAGATAAATAGTCAGAAAGATACAATCATGACCTCATTTAGACCATATTACATTATTGACGATTCTAGCAACGTCTCATAGAGTCCTTTGGTCCTACTAACTTCAAATTGATCAAACGACAGCGTCTGATGAATATATAAATTTTGTTTTAAACCTGTAAATTTTGAATTATTATGGTTAGTATTGAATGTTCTCATTAAAATCTGTTATTGCAGAGTTGCTATTTTCTCACTACTGTTGATAAATGAAACTGTATATTGGAAGGCGTCAGGATTTTCCATTCAAATTCGATTAGGACCTACATAAATTTCTGTATTGAGCGAACGTAAATGAAAAATTAAATTAGGCTGTAAAATACGCTCGTTGGGTTTAGTGTACTTCAGATGGGTTGGGATAAAATGTTAGAAACATTACTGAAAATGTTTGTGGAAAGGAAATTCGGATGTCTCTAGTTCTGTTTAAGTGATTTATATAAAAATAAAATGTGCTGATAATATATTTACCAGACCATCAATCTTAATATCTGTTCTACACAAAATGTACATTGACGTAAACGTATAATACGGTATTTTTAAGGAAATTTCAGAAATTGCTCTATTATGTAATACTCCTTGGCAACCTCTTTATTAAACGAACGTTGTTTGACATATTAAATTAAATAAGCATCTATACTCTATTCACTTAATCTTTGTAGTGTTGGGTTGGACTTAAACGTCCAACTGCGACCGATGCTTATGAAATAAAATAAACATGAAAATAAACCGATATAGGAACTTTGCACCTGTGTATATCTGCCTGCCGTCTGCACTAAGAATCAGCGCGAATTTTGTTCTCTATCCTGGCTAACGCTGCAAACTTTAAGTGAACAGAGTGTACAACATTGTTAATAAAAACATGATATGTTAACTAATTAGTGCGTCAATAACAAAAACAAAATTATTGTTAAAGTGGATTCAGATATATGCAATTTTGCATATTATTGTAATTATGCGATATTTGCAGCGGCGAAATAAACGACAATCTATTAAATTCACTTTAAACACTGCCAACTGGGAGTTATATAGCCGACATTTGGATAATCATTTTATTGACCATCAGGTATTCACTGACACTGACGAGAAAATGACTTATTTCACAAATAGTCTAAATAGTGCTGCTTCCATTGCTATCAAACAAAATAAACCTTTTATTCCTAAAAAACGAGACAAACCATTATGGTGGGATGACGAGTGTAAAACGATGATCTGTTCTAGAAAAAATGCTCTAAGTAAATATAAATCTGTAGCCAATGAATCTAATTTCATAGAGTGCAATAAAATTATCGCGCAGACTAAAAGACTTTTAAAAAAAAAAGCTAAACAGTACTGGGAAGGCTATTGCAATAACCTTAATAAAAACACACCTATTAGTCAAATATGGAAACAAGTGAAGCGGTTAAAAAATAGAAATACTAGTAAAACCTTAATATCTGAGGAAGTGTCAGAAGAAATATTGAATAAGCTAACACCCCCGAGTACAGACTGTGACTTCGATCTACCTGAAAACGGTAATAATAATTCTTTTCTATCAAGAAACTTTACCCTACAGGAGCTTGATAAAGTCATTAAAAAATGCGCTAATACGTCTCCTGGCCCCGATGATATTTCCTACCCTATGTTGCTTAACATGGGCGTCCTTGCAAAAATATTTTTGCTAGATATATTTAATGAAATGTGGATTAATTCTTACATCCCAAGCTGCTTAAAGCAGAGCAAGATTATTCTTCTGCATAAATTTGGTAAGGACCCCATACTGTGCGAATCGTACAGACCTATAACTCTCATGTCTTGTCTCATAAAAACTTTTGAAAGGCTCATTAAGCTTAGACTTGATAACTGGCTCTTGAGTAAAAATATCTTGCCTCAGTATCAATATGGTTTTCAGCCCGGTCGTGGAACAACAGATGCTATGGTACATTTGGTAACAGATCTTCAGATAGCCCTAACAGAGAATCAATGCACGGGTGCTCTTTTCGTGGATATTAAGAATGCTTATGAAAATGTAAATCTCACAATTCTATCTCATAAACTCGTGCACCTAAAAAATTCCTACTCACATCGTTAAAACTATAATAAATTTATTTAGATCAAGAGAAATTTCAATTAAGTTCAATAATAATACATTAGGCCCAAGGGCCACTTCCGAGGGTATACCACAGGGTTCGGTTTTGAGCCCATTATTGTTTAATATTTATACCTATGATCTTCACAATATCTGGACCAATAATATCACGTGCATACAGTATGCTGACGATTTTGTCCTATACTCTTCTAAAAAAAGTCATCAAGAAAGTACCAGAGATCTAGCCCACATTACTTATTGCTTAAAAGAGTGGTGCTTCTTAAATGGATTCTCTATATCAACAAGCAAATCCACTGTTATGTTTTTTACACGTAAACGAACTAGTTTCCCAGATAATATAACATTAAACGGACTTACTTTCCCTGTACTCCAAGCTTTTAAATATCTGGGAATTATTCTTGATTCAAAACTTCTATGGAAAAATCAAATAGATAATGTTGTTAATCGTTGTGAGAAAAGTATTAATATTCTAAAACAAATATGCAGTTTTTCCTGGGGAGCAAACCAGGATGTGGCTTTGCTTTTTTACAGATCCTTCATAAGATCTATAATTGACTATGGCAGTATCCTCTATGGTTCTGCCTGTAATTCGCACTTACAGAAAATTGATAGAATTCAATATAAGTCAATTAGAATTTGTCTAGGACTTATGAGATCATCTCCTAATCAAGCTATTTTAGTGGAAGCATTGGAACCACCTTTATGGTGCCGGAGACAATTGTTAGCATCAAAATATATTTTGAAAAACAAATATACCGTTTCATTCATGGGTAAAATTTATAACGTCTTTATTAAAAATTTTTGTGATCCCTATTGGGCAAAGAAAAACTCTCCTCCATTATGTTCTGCCTACGAACATTGTTGCGAACTTAATCTTCTATTAGTAAATGACACAAAAGAAAAAAGTGTTTTCGATATTGAATACAACAACCTCTTTCTAAAGCCAAAGGTTGACATTCCTTCCTATAATGTAGATAATCTATCCGTCTATAATACTTTTTGTGAAAACCTTTCAAAATTCCCAAGTAACGCCATTAAAATCTCCACTGATGGTTCCAAAACTGCAGAAAAACTAAGCGGAACATTTTTTGTTCCATCTAAACAATATGAATACTCTTTTAATTTAAATCCTTCGTTGAGTATTTTTTCGGCAGAGGCAGCTGCCATTTTACATGCAGTGGAATGGGCAATCTCTGAAAAATTCACCCATGTGGTGATTTGTTCTGATTCACAATCAGTTTTAAAAAAATTATGTCACTTTCCTGGTTCTAAATGTTTTTATCCCAACTTTTTTATCGTTAAAATCATGGAAAAATTGACTGCAGCATCTAACCTAAACATAAATTTCTATTTTTTATGGGTAAAGGCCCATTCCAGTATCCCAGGAAATAATAAAGTTGATAACATTGCAAAAAACGTCAATAGAGCTAGTTCTATAAAAGACTGTACTATAGTATCCTCTGATTTTTATTCTGTTGTTAAAAGACACCTACTACAAAAATGGAACATGCAATGGCAAAAATATGGTGAACAAAGCAATACACACTACTTCAAAATACACCCTAACATCCCAAGGTCCCACTGGTATAAAAATTGTCACCTTAGCAGAAAAATTATATCTACTGTCAGTAGAATAAAACTCAACCATGGAAAATTCCCCGCCCATCTTTTTAAAATAGGAATACGCGAAGATCCATTTTGTTCATGTGGTGCAATTGGTGACGTGAATCATTATGTATTCAATTGTCCGTTAACAGAGACAAGGTCAAAAAACTTTCTTAAATGCCTCTACGACAATGGGTTTATTCCTCCAATATGGTTACCTCACATATTAAACCTTGCAGATTTTAACTTAATGAAGGATCTTACTTCCGTCTTTTTTGAGAATAGATATTTGAGTGTGTTTCCCTAAAACCTTTGTTCTACCCCTTTGTTTATTAATTCCTTTAAACCGTGGTCTACCTCTGTTTGCTTAGTTAAATGCCTTGAAAGACCCCTGGGCGAGAAGCGTGTCCTCCTCGTCTAATTTCCTAGTACCTAATTCCTTAGATATTGGTGCGTGCGTGCGTGTGTGGGTGTGTGTGCGTGTGCGGGAGTGTGTGTATGTGTGAATGAAAAAATATAGATATTACGCTATTGATATTATCATTTCACAATTCAAAAGTTCGTGGCTAAAACACTTTGTTTGTAAGGCCAAAAAGCAGAGTAAAAAAAAAATATATATTAAATTCACATAATAATATATGCAATTCGTCATATGATATCGCGGCGACATGAAAACTGCTTTTGCATGTGGTGTGGCTATTCCTATTTTCGTGCGGTTCTAGTTAATATTTGGTAATATTTAGTGTTTTAATTTACGAATTTAGTAATTTTGAATAACTGTAGTTTGTAGCTTATTTAACTTATAAAATATTTGCTGCTTTTTGTGACAACCAGTGAAAATCTAAGTGTACGTTCATTTTCTGTGGTGAAAACTTTTATAAAATGTATTATTGGGAATTTAAACCTTCACATCGCCCCCTAGTGCCTAAAAATCGCACTTTGACGAAACGAGTAATTTGTTTACATTCGTTTCTACAAATTTATATAATTTGTTTATTGGTGTGTTATTACCGTTTTTTTTTTTTAATTTTAACTTTTATTCCACAGTATGCTGAAAAAAATAATGCAAAACAATAATACAAATTGCAGTGTGTATAATTGTCACTCAAGGAAAAATATTGACAGGGCAATCTAC
Organism: Rhamnusium bicolor; assembly: GCA_029963845.1. Taxonomy (NCBI): domain Eukaryota; kingdom Metazoa; phylum Arthropoda; class Insecta; order Coleoptera; family Cerambycidae; genus Rhamnusium; species Rhamnusium bicolor. Next base: position 3,583,767 of record JANEYF010003577.1, read on the forward strand.
TTTCACCGTTTTTCCAAGAAAGACGTGGGGTTTGTTTATATCACCATTCACCAATAGCTGTGATATCGCGGAGAAAATAGATAGAAGAAAAGTATAGGAGACACCATAATTGATGGGAAAAGCTTTATTCGGTAATGTGTGTCCATTTCAAGCCAGAGGATTATAAAACAAAGGTATATAAAGTTATAATAGTGAAATTTTTCGGTTAGGTATTAGTTACGTACATTAAAATCAGAGTAGCTACAATTACACTTACTTACCTTATATTGACAAAAAACAAGTAACCAACCAACATTATAAAGTTACATATATGTGAACTAACGTGCGTTGGATTGTAAGTAGGGGCGGATCTCGCCACCACACATTTAGAAACTGACCGATTTGTCGATTTAGTGTCGTCGCTGCAATTATCGCATATATCTGAATCCACTTTTACACTTTTTTCTAATATTCAAAATTTAAATACAATACACTTAACCTAAGAAAACATAACTGCAAAATACGTATGATTATTGCAACTTAGGATTTTATTACAGTCCAAATCCGATTATTAAATTTCAGAGACGGATTTTCTCGCAACAGGATTTTTGGATATTTTAATCCAAAATAAAGCGGTATAAATTTTAGTTAATTAATTTAACTTTTAATGATCTCATAAAACGAATCCATTGTTTTTACATGGCAACAATGAAATAACACAGTCCCTATTACAACAAAGTAAACAAATAAGAAAATGAAAATAAATAATTATTTTAGGTATTTAGCACATGTACAAAAAAGAATTATTTCTTTAACTTATAGAGATCTGGAGGTAGCGAAAACATATAATATATATAAAAGCACCACAGAAATTAAACATTAGACAACCCTGGAATCCAAAGCCGAAGCTGTAAAAGTCGTCACTGGAATTTATCGCTACCTCCCGATAATATCAATTTAAAAGTAAGCAAATGTAGAAAATAAAAAGAGGGTATTTTTATCTAGGTCAAGTTAAGAATGCGTTTTCACCAAGAATCCAACTTAAATTTATACATCGGTGTAATATTAAAAGATCTGATGTGGCCAGCACATAACTTTCTTATACCAGTGTATTATTATCCTGATCTAAAAAAAATCATTCTATTTAATTCTTCACTTACCTCAATTAAATTTTAGAAGCGTACCTTGAAATGTCTGATTAAAGTTTTTTAATGATTAATTACACTGGCATACAAAAAAAAAGTGGTCTGTACATTTGACCGACGTCCATTTGGCCCGTACACCTTCAAAATTTTGAGTAAATTGCGAAAAATGCTGAAAACGGCGAAAAATTATGAAAAATTGCAATTCTGTAAATGAAGAAAATTTTATTAAACTAGATCAAGTATGTTTCTTATCTATTTCGATACGCTGAATCCAAATCTGAAGTCCGTTTGGCCCGTACGCCCTCCAAATTTTGAGTAAATTGCGAAAAACGCTGAAAATGGCTAAAAATTATGAAAAATTGCAATTATGTAAATGAAGAAAATTTTATTGAACTAGATCAAGTATGTTTCTTATGTATTTTGATGCACTGAATCCATATTTAGAATCTGTTAATCTCGATCATTCATATATTTATCAAAAATCGTAAAGAATAGCAATGAAGTAGCAGAAAATAGCAAAAAATATTATTGTTCTTACGTACAGCAATGAGTTGAACATGATTCCTCCCAAATTATACTAAAATATATATTTTAGTATAATTTGGGATTTTAGTATAATTTGGAAAGAACAATACTATTTTTTGCTATTTTCTGCTACTTCATTGCTATTTTTTACGATTTTTGATAAATATATGAATGATCGAGATTAAGAGATTCTGAATTTGGATTGAGTGCATCAAAATACATAAGAAACATACTTGATCTAGTTCAATAAAATTTTCTTCATTTACATAATTGCAATTTTTCGTAATTTTTAGCCATTTTCAGGGTTTTGCGCAATTTACTCAAAATTTTGAGGGTGTACGGGCCAAACGGACGTCGCGCGTCGGATATGGATTCAGCGCATCAAAATACAAATATATATATATATATATATATATATATATATATATATATATATATATATATATATATATTGTTTTTCAGGTTTTCGCGGGTGGTGAATGTTAAATTCGTTTTCCGGGTATACTCCCGCGTAGGTGATGTTCGAGTTACCAGAAGCCGCAGTAAGCAGTTATCTGTTAGAACCTGAAGATGGCAGATGAGATTCTGCCGAAACGTCGTTCAGACAACCACGGTCCCTCTCGGGGCCCATCACCTACGCGGGAGTATACCCGGAAAACGGATTTAATATATATATATATATATATATATATATATATATATATATATATATATATATATATATATATATATATATATATATATATATATATATATATATATATATATATATATATATATATATATATATATATATATATATATATATATATATATATATATATATATATATATATATATATATATATATATATATATATATATATATATATATATATATATATATATATATATATATATATATATATATATAGATAGATAGGCCTGGTCAAATGTACAGACCACTTTTTTTTGTGTGTGCCGGTGTTATCAGCGTCCTTCAATACTGTCAATATCATATTTTTTAATAACTAAATTAGACATTTCAAATGTTAAACTGCCAAATTTATCCTAACCCCATTTTATTAGGTCAAATGTGTAGAAAATTTCAATTTGCATCAGCTTTATATAAACACTTGAAAAATATATTTTATTGGCTTGATATAGTGGACATGATTTATAATCTTTCATCAAGAATATATTTTTTTGTAAAGGCAAATACAAAAAAAGTTTGGGTCCCGTGGACCTCCTTTCAGCTGGTCAATTTTGCTCACCGAATTTATCATTGTTTTTGGCCTTTCGAACATGTGTACCAAATTTGAAAGCCTTATCTCAAAAACTGTAATATATAAAATTAGAGGAAATACTGCTGTATATTTTTTATTAATGGGAAATACAATCATTTAGTTTGATAAAATGACACTAAATAAAATAATATAGATATAAGAAATATGTATATTTTATTTGGTTAATAACAAAAAATACGCATGAGTATTTTATATATTAAATCCATATGGTATTTAAGATGATTTAATTGTTTTTATTTTTTGTTCTTATTAATAGAAAAATTTTAACAGTGATTTAAAGTTTTATTTTGGTAATCCTGGCGACGAGGGCATGCTAACGTAGCTTTTAATGATATTCCATCCCCAACTATTTTAACATCCGGTCTAAAGTACGATACAAGTCTAATCTAATTCCAGTAGTCAACCTGTGAACGCCTCAAGTGTAGTATGTATACTTTTCAAATCGGAGAATATTGTCGTAGAAAATTTTGAAAACCACTTTCCTCTCGAAGAGTTACTGTGGAACGATGGATAAAGGATTTTCCATACAGAGTTAGAGTTTGATGGTACAGAAGGTCGGTGCAATATTTGTGAGAAAATACTGTGATGGACAGTGAAAACACAGAATGTTGCTATGGAAAATCATAAAACACGTGTGAGTGGTAGTATGAGTGCTACTGAAAGACAAAAACAATTTAATTTAGATTCAGTTAAAATGATTGCGGCGTGTAACATTCCATAAACCAAACTAGATAACCCTCATTTTAAACAATTCCTGCAAAACTGTGTTAGTGGAAACTACAATAATGTTACTGTGCCTGCGGAATCCACATTATATATCGCCGGTGTGAACGAAATTAAAACAGAAATTGCTTCTAAGTTGCAAGACAAACACGTATGGGTTAGTGTATAGTTTATTTCAAACTTATTTGCAACATAAAAACACCGTCTTCTTTGACAGCGGTAAAGGGATCAAACAAGCCGATGTTTTTTATGTTGCAAATAAGTTTGAAATAAACTGTAGATGAAACCGCCAACACTAGAGGTCAGAACATCGCAAATGCATTGGTTGGCGGGATGGATGAGACAGTGGCACTACCGGCCCGCTTAGTCTCAATACGTGTTAGAACGCACAAATGAAGAAACGATATGTGAATGTATGCATGTGTTTACACCGGTATCCTGGATACGTTCTTGATATTGATGTTATATATTATTCAGATCGGGACTCTAGTTAGTATTCAATTTTATTTATAATTTTTCTTCTTTTTTTGGGATTACTACATAAACAATTCTTCTAAGCTTGATTATTCATGTAGTAGTAAGTCCCAATAATGCAACAATAATATTCAGATAATATTTTGTTTATAATATTCTATAATTAATTAAAAAATTACTGAATTGATAATTCAGATTTCCATGTTGTAGACGCATCTAATTAGGTTGAAGTACCCACTTAGTGGCTCATTCAATATCAATCATTTTTAAATATAAAATACTTATAACCTATCAAATCTTTATTGGGGTGAAATTAATACATATTTACTTTTGTTGCAACACTGAAGTTTAAGATATTAATAAAATGTTTGTAAAAGTTTTATCATTTATTTACTATTAAATATAGCAAATGTGACTATTATTTAGAAGTTATAACAGCTGTAAACGTTTGACTACCCTTTTAACATTATTATTTCTTAAAGCCATTATAGTAAGGGGCCAAATCAACAGTCCAGTGGCGTTCACATCCTTAGTACGAAAATCTAATTATGAGTGTAGAGGCTGTTGCACATGAAATATCTTCTAGTAACCGAACTAGAGTGAAAATTGCAATTTTAGAAAGGTTTAATTCTCTCCTTAAATAAAAAACCGACTATCGGAATGGAGTAATTTTAGCTTGCTTTAAAACCGTGAAAGACATCGTAAATAATTGTTTAGTGTCAACGAATTCTCAAAGGACTTTCGTATTCTTTCTAAGGCCGCTCTGATATGTCGTCGAGAAATGTCTAAACACAAGAGTTTTAAATTTTGTATAGAAGGGTTTCATGATAGCTGCCAGACTGATTCAGTATATAGATCCTAGTTTCTTATAGGATTATCATAATATATGATCATTATGACCCTCTCACGTGAACAATTTCAGGGATGAACAAATTAGTCGATGCATTTGCCCATTAATATACAGGAAAAAACTACGAAATTCCATTGCTAATTTACTTAACACTTTTGGTTCATTCCATATTTCAAAGTGCTTCTTTGGTACGTTACAAAACTGTCGTAAAGCATGTAGTTGTAAAAAAAATGCTTACATTGTAATGCTTGTGAAATTTAAAACATATTTTTAACGGTGTTCACAGAATTGTTACATTATTCATTTGAATTAGTACCTGTGGTCATGTTCTTTTCCCTTGTAATAACAAGCTGATTTTTTTAGTATACCTATGACATAGAAGCGGGAGTAAGATGTACAGTAAGAATTAAATCCAAATCCGACGTTAAGCATTATTTATATACATTCTTATACTATTTGCCCTACTCTACTTTGGGTGGTACTGACAGTGATTACAGTTGATCGAGAAAGGATGACTTTTCTCGATCAACTTAGTATGACCACCTATCCTTGACTAGATACTAAATGTTTTGAAAATAGTTTTATTTTCGAGTTTTTGGCTCAAAATGACAAATCATTGATACATCATATTTTCTAGTTATTGGCTCAATTGAACAGTTATTGGCACTTCTCACCTACTAGTGACGAAATATGAATAACAAGAAATTATAATTTAAATTAGAAATTTTATTAAAAAACTTAAACAACAATAAATAAATAATGAACGTTGATTATGTATTAACAGAAAATGAAATCAAAATAAGTAGTTTTAATGTTAAATATGAACGAAGATACAACAGTAATAACAAATAAACAATAAGCATTAGCTCTATTTATTTTTAAGGGCACAAAAAATAGATTACATATTTCAAAGCTAGAGAAGTTTTACAATCAAGTATTTTTTGTAGGGACCACATTTCTTGTGGCATATTCTTATACAATTTGGACATCGTATATTGAAATTACGCAGACGTGTTTTTTGCGCATATATAACACAATCGCTTATTTCAAGGTTTATTAATTTTTATAAATGAGTTTATGGCGTTTGATATAACGGCTGCTTCAACAGAAAATGGATCAAGTAACAGCAGTTGGATACTACCATGAGTATTATCAACGAATAAAGGATTTCATTCTACAGTTAAATCCTAATGAATCAAGAGCCATATCCGAGGCCCAAAATTATTTCAAAATCCTGAGGTAGAAGCAGTACATGTGATTCACAACAATGATATTGGAAAATATTCAACTATTAGATAATTATTCCTTGTCATTAGAAGAGTCCTTACATAATTTATAATGTATAAAATTAATTACACTCTAATAGATGACCTTGGTATGTGAGTGAGTAAGCAGTATTTTATATAAAAATGTGGTATGTGAAACGTTATGTAATATTAATTATACCTTAATGAGAAAAATCCTACAAGTGATTTGGAAAGTATTAAGTTTGCAAATACCTACATAGCATTTAATATTCTGTGTATATTCAAAACAGATACATGAAATGAAAATATCGTTTTGTATTTGGAATATACAACTATACAATATACATACAGTATACATAGTTAATGTAACATTGTGGATATTCGTACGATGTTCCTAAAACGTACAGTAGCACTGTTGTGTCCGAATGTATATACCCTATGTACCTATCATATGACATGTACATACGTTTGAATAGATATTTAAGTACTCTCAATTTTTTATTTGTTTATCAGAGTAGACAAGGGGCATTTTTTATAAAATATGTAAAAGTATGAGACACGATAATTTATGGAATAACAAAGTTTAATTGCTCCTGCCCCACGCGTTCGTTCACGAGAATAATGTTATTAGTTTACAACATGTATTTCATTGTATTACTATGTTCCTTGCCATACAATAACCGTTTTCAAGTTATCGGTAATTATTAGATCATCCAATAATCGATCGACCTGAAAGTATACCGTCTAGCTCATGTACTGGGTCGAGATGGTTACGATGTAGCTGAGTTTGGCGTAGGGTGCATGCTAAAAAAAAAGTAAATAAATTGGTAGTAAATTAGCATGCGGCAGATCGGGGTCAAATCCAACTCTAAGCTTTTTTTTTTTGTTTTTCTTTCACTTTTAGGTATATATTATCTTTATCTATCCTTATTCTGTATATCATAATTAAAGAGTAAAAGGTACCCTCTTTATCATACTCATAATAATGTCGCACTCTCGTGCATGAATAGTGGGGCAGGAGCGAATATATAGCGATTTAGACCTAGAATCTACTATATGCATCACTGTATGTATATTTTCAACATCTTGTAGTTATTACACAAAATCGATGAGGTGTTAATTTCAAATTACATATTATTATTAGTAATCATGAAAAGTAAAGTTTTTAGTTATTAAATACACAGTATAGAAGGGCGGGTTCATGCAAGTTAAAATTAGGAATAAAATGTTATACTGTTTTAAATAATACAATGCCCTACAAATAAATTAAGGCATTGAAATAAATTGAAGTATTTGCGGTTATACGTATCCTTGCTTATTTTTCAACCTTACTTGCAAAGTATTGCCAAACTTTTCCTAGAAGATTATTCATAAAATAAGTTATATGCTTCGTATAATTAACTAATTATATTTTTTTTGGCATCCATGATGTTATCATTTTTTAGGATATAAAAATCTAATTTTGTTTATTTTTGTGGCATACGCTCTTCTAATAGGTTGATATGTACGTAGGTGCCAAGTAAAATTTAAATTATACTTTTTTTTATGGTGATCATAAGACAATATGTCGTTGATGAGGGGCAATAACTCCGAAACAGGTGTCCGTAGCTGTATAATTGTTTTTTTGGGGATATGGTACTAAAACTTCTTTGTTTTATTTTGAACCCCAATAAATCTATCTTGTTCTGTTTGCATGTGCCAGGTGGAAACGAGCAGTACACACAGAGCTCGGTGTGTCGACTGTGCTCATCGAAGCTCCATTTGTGGCACATGGGAACATGAAGGCACTAATTGAGTACTGTCTACTGTACTTTCCAGCCTTATTTTAGTTCTTGTTCCTGATCTATCCCATCCTAGATTCAATTCCTTAGCTACGCTACGCTGATGAGGGGAAATAACTCCGAAACACATGCCTGTAGCTGCATAATTTTTATTTAGGGGATATGGCACTAAACCTTCTTTGTTTTATTTTGAACCCCAATAAATCTATCTTGTTTTGTTTATATGTGCCAGGTGGAAATGTGCAGTACATATAAAGATCTGTCTGTCGACTGTGCTCATCGAGGCCCCATTTGTGGCACATAGGAACATGAAGGCACTAATTGAGTACTGTGTACTGTACCTTCCAGCATTATTTTAGTTCTTGTTCCTGATCTATGTCATCCTAGATCCAATTCTAATCTACGCTACGCTGATGAGGGGTAATAACTCCGAAATACGTGTCCGTAGTTGCATAATTGTTTTTTTTTGGGATAAGGCATTAAACCTTCTTTGTTTTATTTTGAACCCCAATAAATCTATCTTGTTTTGTTTATATGTGCCAGGTGGAAATGTGCAGTACATATAAAGATCTGTCTGTCGACTGTGCTCATCGAGGCCCCATTTGTGGCACATAGGAACATGAAGGCACTAATTGAGTACTGTGTACTGTACCTTCCAGCATTATTTTAGTTCTTGTTCCTGATCTATGTCATCCTAGATCCAATTCTAATCTACGCTACGCTGATGAGGGGTAATAACTCCGAAATACGTGTCCGTAGTTGCATAATTGTTTTTTTTTGGGATAAGGCATTAAACCTTCTTTGTTTTATTTTGAACCCCAATAAATCTATCTTGATTTGTCCTAATGTCCTCGACGTGGCAACACCGTAAAATGAATGCGTCGGCTGAGCTCAACTTATTAATAAACAAATAAAAAAGAATTGACAAGGGAGGATATTAGGACAAGTGTCACGAGAAATAAGCCGCAGTTCGTTCGAAACCAACTGATTTCAACTGTACATACTTGGTACTTGATCGGAAGCTACATATGCTGGACAGGTGTATGTCGTATTTCACGTTCACATAACATACGTGAATAAATTTTGAACGTATATCAAATATCCACATGTACCGAATGAATATGTATAGTACATGTGTGGTATATGAAAATGCTATATGGAATATTACGTCGGTAGATGTAGAAAGAACTTTTTCGCTTTACACATATCGTCGGCCCAGTACTTATTTGTTCCATGCCACTCGTATATGATTTTGAGATATTGGATTTTAAGATTACAGATCTAGTTTTATTTAACCATGCAATAGTTTAAATAATATCTGTGGCTATTTGTTAAAGTTTACAGCAAAATAGATACAACAAAAAATTGATTACAATTTATATGAAAATTTAAATGTAATAAATGCTTTTAAAATTTTCATATGGAACAAATATTAGAACATGTCTTCTAAATTTGTATGTTTGTTCCGTACGCCTACCAAGACGCGTATCGCAAAACACCACTTAAATATTCAATATTATTTAGTGCTTCTATTGTTATTACAAATTATTAGTTTATAATAATAAATAACAAATAAAGAACTCAAAATATATTGAAGAACTAAGGATTTTAACAATGGCAGAAAGTAAAAAAGAATACATTTTAATTTAAGAAGTTAGCATAAGAACAAGATTATTTTCTTAAATAATCAGTTATCCTTTTCGAAAAAAAACTCTACAAAAGGGAATTTTTTTGTTAGTTAGATACCTGTTTCAGAAAAATATTTGAATGTGTTTTTTTTTATTATATTCTGACTCGTTTTGCTTTTTAATGTATCTTTTCTTAGGCGAAGTTTTAACAATATATTTATAATAATAAGCATTTTTTTTACTGTCACTTAAACTTCAAAAATTCATGAATAATCTATCTCTCGGTTCAGCAATTAAATTATTAAAACAGAAATAATTACATTTTTTGAGACACCTACTCTCACATTTCCTAGCTATATGAATGTTTCCTTTACATTTCGAACACAAGTTTTTGGATGTCTAAGTCTTTTTCTGGTTTTTTTTCTCTTATCGCTATTCTTCGCTGGAACATTAATATCATAATTTTCTTCCTCTCCTTCTCTGTCTTCAGAAGAATATTCCTCATTGTGCAAAAAGTTGTCCGGGGACGGTTGGTAATGAGAATCCCACAGTGAGTCATCACTGTCAAACATTTCTTCAACCTCCGGTATATATGGCACTGGAGATTTCATGTTATTATTTGGTGCCACTTGGTATCTGTATTATAGAGTCTGTAAGAATAAAATACGAGACGTAATCTTCAAATTACACCAAATGCTTGTAAAATTATCTGACACATGCAAAATTACAAAATATGATATTGTACTAACATTTATATTATTATAATTAATATAACTGCATCTTTTTTCACGTGTAATAATTTATATGTGCAATCTTTGGAGATAATATTGGTAGTAGGTACTAAAAAAATGAACTAATTTATTAGATACTCGTCAAACACATTTTCGCCAATAATAAACATATATTGTCTATATTTGTTATTTTTCGCAAATTAATTAAAAAAGATAAGTTCCCACACTAGGAAAGATTCAACACCTCTCATTAATTCATCAAATGCATATGAAAAGTGTCTGAAACTCCTGATAAAGTACATGCGCATCCTCGCGACAAAACAAACTTTCGGGCAGCACCGCAACCTCCTGAAAGCAGTAATTTTACGGCCGCTGAAAGCGTTGGCCATCCTTCGAACTGCAACACCTGTTGGCTCCGTCGTGTGCTGTCGATGTAATATTTCGAGTATCGCGTACTTATCTAATCAATTTTAATCTGTGTCTTCATTAAAATTTTGGTAAGTGTAATTGCTTTGTGAATGTAATAATTACTGTGTGATAATTATTATTCGCTGACGATAAATCGACCTGGGTAAATAAATATGTTTTAATTAGACATGTATTACTTACTTATCACTACATACAGCGTCTGTTCTGATGATAATTAGTTTATAAAAAATATGCTCTTTGAAATTCATAATTTTAGTAAACTTAGTATTCCATGTTAAACCAGATAATTTATACTATAAGCAAAAATAAGTTATATTCAGGACTTGAATTTAAACGTATAAATAGAGCTAAAATTGTTATCACCGGTAAGTTTTAAAATCATGTATATGTATATGTGTTTACACCGTATAATTGTGTTGTACTGTAAATATATTAGATGTTTTTTTTATATATATACATCATTTTAACATACCTATTAACAAAAATTCAACAAGGCAATGTAAACTTGCCAATGCTAGCATACTCTGTTTAGTCAGATTGGGAAAAAGATAATTTCCATTTACGAATATATAATTATTGTCAAAAAATGGTTATTTCCAAAAAGCAGAAATTGTTAATTCTCAAAGTTAAGGTTAAATAGAATATATTAGTGCAAAGTGCCTATGTAAAATAACAACTATTCTATTTAGGTCTTTGTGTCATTATTATTCATTATATAAAAGTTATCAAATTTTTTCTACGTGGTGTTCAAATGATTGATTTTTTTGCTATTAAAATTAATCTTTATCGATGAAATTTGTTGCTATTTGAATTTTTCGAAAATAAACATGTGATGTAACCATCTTTCTTATGCGTATAGTATGCAGCGATTTAAAAATGTTTCATAGCAATTTTTTCAAGAAGTCACACCAGAAACAGTTGTTATAGAGCCAGTGAGAAAGCAGAGAAAGCATCACTTACTGGAAATTTTGTGCGAGTAGTAATAGTAGTAAACTTAATAAACAGCACATATATGTGTGAAGTGACTTAATTTATTCTAGGTTAGCATGAGATATAATATATAAAAAGGTTAAATTAATTTATATTTGTACAATAATTTCCGGGTTTTGTGCGGTTCAAAAAGTCATTGTATTATAAACATATAATTCTATATACTGAAAGATCATTATCATTATCATTTAGCAAATATAGGACTAAATAAAAACCTTCCATTCTTCTTAATGTAAATTGAAAAAATTATCTTTTGTTTTTGTATATTGTTATCAGTATGCAAATATGCAGGTTAGATAATGAAATTGAATTAACTACGCTTTATAATACATTATTAAACAATCAGTCAAAACAACTACCAGTAACTATATTATATAACACATAACATTTTAAAACAAACAATTTAAAAATCAATTAAAAGAAATCGAAAATAGGTAAAATAGTAAGCTCTATTCCAAAGTACCCAAAATAATTGATGTATATCCCAACATTTACTCTACTTTCGAACAGGAGTTAGCAGTTATAAATAAAATATTTCATTATCCTTCTCTGAACTTATCCCTGTCTAACCTTTCACGTCGCACGTAGCGCGTCGCTTAACGCACATGGTTGTTTAGCTGGCTCCGGACATGAATACCCGGAGGGGTAATTATTGTATTATTTAATTTTAGATTAAAATTGTTTTGAATTTGAATTTGACTCATCTCAACATTTTTTTTTAATAATGATGCAGAGAATCCGAAAATCTAATGAACTCTCCAGTCAAGCTTTAGAAATGATCTGGCGAATATGTTTTATATACGGACGTTTATAACGATAAGTAAATTGATAAAGAATGATGGTAAGATTTTAATACTTTTTGCATGATTTCAATACTTTGCCGAAGTAATTGAATCCATGCTAAATGAAAAAATATGTCTGTTTACAAACAACCGTTTATTTATTTCATCCCTCTAAAGTTTTCACAAATTTGTCCATGACTCATGGCATGATTGTAGGTATAAACATTTTTTTGAACCAAGTGAACAATGTCACTTTAAAAACTCCGTATATTTATTGATAAACGAAACGAAAAAAGCTGGTATGGTGAGCTTACTATTCTAGGTACGTAAGCCCCAGTTACCCCAACTATGAATCCCTAAATGCCACCATACTTTGTGCACAACAAGCTATGGGTCTAAGTAAGTGTCCTCTCTTACACATTAACAACTGAAATCGTTCAATAATTTCCACGTGCAATTTCCAAAATATTTAAAAAAATACTCTTTACCAAACAATGATCGAATAATAATATGTCTTAAGTATTCTATGTTCAGTCTTACAATTAATAGATTTCAAATACCCTCACAAAGAATCAGGGTGATGAGGTAAAATATCTAGGTGTAATCCTGGACTAGAAACTGTTTTGGAACAAAGATCTGACTTCGGTAAAATTTGCGATCTAAAGCCAAAAATGTTCTATTGGTTATACTTAGCAGTTGTCAGACCCATTGTCACATATGCAACATTAGCATGGTGGCAAAAAAAAGATAAAACAGCACGAAATAAGTTGCTAAAAGTGCAACGGTTAGCGTGTCTGGGAATCACAGGAGCAATGAGAACCTGTCCAACCGCAACAACAGAAGCCTCACTTTATCTACTCCCTTTACATATGCATGTAAAGAAAGAAGCAGCCCTCAGCGATCAAAGACTGCCATCCAAGATATTCAAACTAGGAGAGCTGGTTGGACATTTGAGTATTCTTAATGACCAAACCAAATTTTAGTGAATATTTGAAATGATAGTAACTGATTACCAAATATAGAGCTCTGGAGGACCCAAATTTGAAAACTGATCCCTTATCTGGTGCACAGATGAGTCAGAGATGGAGGAAAGAGTATGTGGGTCCAGATGTAGCTCTAAAGCCTTAGGGCAAACTTTCATCATCTTTCAGGCAGATATTCACGCCACAGAAATCCGCGCTCGAGAATGCATTAAAAAAGGCACACGAAGAGCAAGAATCTCTCAGATAGCCAGACAGCACTTAAAGCTTTGGTCTTTTACTTGCAAGTCTAACATAATCTGGGAATGTCTACAAACAGTAAAGCAACTGGTAAGGAACAACAATGTTATCTGGATGTGGATGCTAGGACATGAAGGAATAGAAGGGAATGCGATTGCTGATGGACTTGTGAGATAAAGTCCAGAAACACCATTCATTGGACCAGAACCATTTTGTGGAATATCTAAAAGCTACATAACACATAAGGTAAAAAAAATGGAAAAAAGAACATAAATCTTCCTACTGAGAGTTAATTCCAGGTCAAAAACAAGTGGAGAAGTGTATAAACTACTCCCAAAAAACGAGGTAAAGAGCTACTCGAACTCATCAAACCAGAGTTAAGCATACTTACGGGCCTTCTCACAAATCATTGCCCAATAAGATACAATCTCAAAAAAATGGGCAAAGCTGAAAGCGACATATGTCGTTTCTGTACAAAAGAAGCGGAATCCGTGGAACTATACTTTGCTCATGCAAAGTCATAATCCGCCAAAGACTACGATAATTGGAGCAGTTTGGAATTGTACTGAGGACGTCAAATGGACTTATACGTCCGCTAAGATCTATTGCTAATTATTCCCTTGAATATATATATAATATATATATATATATATATATATATATATATATATATATATATATATATATATATATATATATATATATATATATATATATATATATATATATATATATATATATATATATATATATATATATATATATATATATATATATATATATATATATATATATATATATATATATATATATATATATATATATATATACAGGGTGATTCAGCTAAAACTCCCCAGGCCGATTACTCGGAAACTAAGAAAGATATTGAATTTCTGTAAACGCTAATAAATATATACTCCTAATGACTATATATTGAAGTTCAATCGCCGTGCTTGCCGATTACGGTATGAGCGTCGCGACGCCGAGAAAAATTTTTAGGTGACAGGAAGTTTGAAAATGTATGATTTTAGTAGTACATTAAATTCTAAGGCTTTTTTGTCTTACGCACATTTTCATTTAAATAAGTAGTTTTTAAATTATAACAAATTTTAATGTCAAACGCCCATAATTTTTATAATCGCATTGAAACATATTAACATAAGTTGACTTTTCTTACAATTCGACATGTGTCAACAATCTGTCACTGCAATACAAATAACGAAAAAATTTTTAAAAGGCAATATTATGGTTCAACACAATCATTCCGAAAAAGTGGATATGATTATTATTTATGGTGAATGTGGCAGAAACTCAAGAGAGGCTGCAAGGCTTTACAGGCGACGTTACCCAGATCGAGGACAACCAGACCATAAAACGTTTTTAAATTTAAAGAAAAATTTGCTACAATATGGAAGCTTCGATAAAGGCAAGCGTGAACGTGTACGAAGAATTAGAAATAATCGTAATACGGCGGAAGTTCTACAGTGTGTTGAAAACAATCCTCATATTTCAATAAGAAGTGTTGAAGAGGCCACTGACATTTCATTTTCGTCTTGTCAAAGAATTCTTTCTGATAACAAAATTCATCCCTATAAAATGCATCTTGTCCATCATTTGCGTGCTGAAGATTCACAAAGAAGATTAGATATTATATCCCGCTTATCAATACTGTATGCGCAAGATAATACATTACTACGAAATATTTTATGGAGCGATGAAAGTCGTTTTTACAATAATGGTATGGTAAATAGACATAATTGCCATTATTGGTCAGATGTTAATCCAAAATGGACCAGAATAACCCATAACCAAAATGTTTTTGGTATCAATGTAAAGTGTGGCATTTTAAATGGGCATTTAATAGGCGTATTTATATGATGGTAGATTAAATAGCCAGCGATACCTAAATTTCCTGCGTAACGAGCTTTCAGCATTATTAGAGGATGTTCCCATCAATGTTTGGCTTAATATGTAGTTTCAATAGGACGGTGCACCGCCGCACACTGCAAGAATTGTTTCGAACTATTTAGACATTGTTTTTACACAGAAATGGATAGAAGCAAATGGACTACTTCGTTGGCCCGCTCGGTCACCTGATTTAACCCCACCTGATTCTTTCTTGTGGGGTTAATTAAAAAATACGGTTTATGAGGAACCAATACAAGACATGGCTAATTTGCAAAATAAAATTTATGCCAGTTGTGCAGCAACACAGGCAGCTAATAAAGTGTTTCGGCTAACACTTTATTAGCTGCCTGTGATTCGGCACTTAGACGTCTTTATGACATGTGCATTTATCAAAACGGGGGAACTTTCGAAAATTTGCTTTAGTTTTATTTCTTTTAAAATCATAAAATTAGGCATTGTGTTTATGTTTTTAGGAATAAATGTTAAAAAAACGTAGTTATTTAATCATGTTAGTGTTTTATTAGTGTTATTAAGGGTAACTATAACAATATTATAAGAAATTCTATTTAATGCGATTATAAAAATTATGGGCGTTCGACATTAAAATTTGTTATAATTTAAAAAACCACTTATTTAAATGAAAATGTTCGTAAGACAAAAAAGCCTTATAATTGAATGTACTACTAGAATCATATATTTTCAAACTTCCTGTCACCTAAAAATTTTTTCTTCGGCGTCGCGACGCTCATACCGTAATCGGCTAGCACGTCGTTTGAACTTCAATATATAGTCATTAGGAGTATCTATTTATTGGCGTTTACAGAAATTCTATATCTTTCTTAGTTTCCGAGTAATCAGCCTGGGGAGTTTTAGCTGAATCACCCTGTATATATATATATATATATATATATATATATATATATATATATATATATATATATATATATATATATATATATATATATATATATATATATATATATATATATATATATATATATATATATAATATAGTAAATATTAAATATGATTTGAAGGAAAACAACTACTCAGCGGGCAAATACCCCGACCTGCATTGAATTACACCTTCAAATCATGATAGATCGATAGTTAATATCATTTGTCAATTCCTAACCAGACATAGATCGATTTCTGAACTTATTTGTTCTCTTCAGTATGCCATAGGTTATGGAACAGACAAATGATAGTGGCCAACCTGCTAGTTATATACTAACTAAGGTGAAGTGAATAGTGGTGAGAGGTATGAAACTTCTCATATGGTCTGAATGAATATATATATATATATATATATATATATATATATATATATATATATATATATATATATATTTTTTTTTTTTTTTTTTTTTTGACACGTTTACTTGAAAACGGATCGATATTAATTCTCAACAAGTTAGAGGGGAGCGTTCTTAAATACTTCCAATTTGATGAAATACAAAGGGCATTATTATATCTAATATATCAAAGTTGGGGTAGCTGGTGCTGAGGGGATTAGGGCGACATGACATCTCATCGTTCTTTTATCTGTAAAATAATATCTAAGAAAATGGCGTTAGGCTTACTTCGTTTGTATTTCTTTTTGTATAAGACATTGACAGTTTTCAAATTGACACCATGCATTTAAAATTATATGATTTAAAAATAATTTTAAAAAGAATTCAGTAATGCTACAAATCTTGTTGCACAGAATCTTGATAAAATTATGAGAATTGTATAAAATGACGTTTACATTTCCAGTGTTGAAACATGATAAAATATATATGGGTACTATAATTTAAAATTGTCAATTGTGTTCACTTTTAACTAGAACAAAAATATTTGTTTAAGATTTAATATTTCAGGTATGTATTTACCCCATATTGTAAGAAGACCTCAATTTTGCAAATCTTTGTTCCATTTTTAGTAAAGAGAATGATTGTATTTTCATGCAGAAAAGGAATAAGCTTAAAGCTGTGTTTTCATCGTGTGGCCAACATCACACAAACTTGTTCCATTCATAACAGATTTGGTATGTGAAATTAAAGGCAAAACAAATGTCTATTTTTTATTTATTTGAAGTTGCTTTAACAGCCGATTAACAAATTTTTAGGACATAACATTCTTTTAACATCAGAATTCACTGAGAAAAAAATAAATCAACAACTGCTATTGAACAAGTTTGTGAATATATTTATAATTAATAAGCTGGACAACAATCAACAACCAGTAGTTCTATTTTTTGAACTCAACAGGGCTTTTGATACAATTTATCACAATTTGCTTTTTAGAAAAACTCTTTAGAATCGGAGTACTTGGAGTGGCTCATCAATGGATCACCTCTTACCTAAATAACATAAATCAAGCTGTAATTATAGACTTATAACATTCAGATTTTAGAGATGTTACTACTGATGTACCACTAGGCCCCCTATTATTTTTACTTTTTTATTAGTGATATGCCAAATTCCTGTATATCGCCAGATATTTATGTATATGATTCACATTTTTTAATATTTAATAACTCCTTGGATCAGTAGAGGCAACGAATCCGTAATCTTGTTTTCTAATTGATGCTTGAGCATTGGTTTAGTTATGAATACTGGGAATTTTATTAAATATTCTTTTAAAGCCGATCATCAGACAAATGAAATAAACTGGGAGAAAATAACACAGAAGAGGCAACACTACTTAATGTGTTGAAATTGATATGCATTAATTTATCTGACGGATTAATGTTTTGGGAAAATTTTCCACATGCTTCTAAAGTATTGTTACTTGTTTGCTATCCACACAAACACCTATACTCGTAGATTCATTGATGAAAGTCCAGGTAACACTTACTCACTACTTTATTTACTAATTAACAATTAACAACAATAGTTTAATTACTGTCTTAACTATAATCACACTTGAACACTTATAAGTCTCTTTCTTATTTCTTCTTTACTCGTTCACGTTCAACTTAAGACTGAGTCTCAGCTCACCGTGTGTCTTATTTATACATCCATTCACATGGTCTAGAATATTCCAGAATATTTCCGGCCGGTTTCGTATAATTCCAGTCTCATCTAACCAGTCTACACAGTCCAGTGGCGTAACACTGCTTCCTCCTTAAGCCTGAATGTCCGGATCAGGCATTTCATTGTTCCTTGCATACTTGGCTAGTCTCTCTATATGCACCACCTTCATCTTTGATTTTGGACTTTGCTGAATTAGGTATACGACGTCGTTTATTCTGGTGACGACAGTATATGGTCCTTCCCAAGGGGGCTGAAGCCTCGGGGACTTGCCTTTCTCTCGTTGTGGGTTATATAGCCAAACCAGATCTCCCGCCTGGAATCCTCCTGAATTCACCTTAACATCATAACGAGCCTTCATGCGATCACTTGCTATTGCGATTCGGTCTCGGACCAGCTAATGGATATTCCTCAGCCGTTCACCAACTTCATCGGCGTAGTCATTAATGGAAAGTCGCTCCTCATCTGGTTTGCCAAACGCCAAGTCACATGGCAATCGAGCCTCACGTCCAAACATCACGCGAGCCGGCGTCTGTTTTTTTAATTGAGTCATCCTTCTCAACTAGGTCAGAACAGTATCCCACAGAATTTTCCCTCAGGACTGTGTCAATTACTTTCTTTGTGTGTGCAGGAATTTTTACTGTCTTCGAAGTTAGCAGCCTAATATTATGGAATTTTTCATCTGCCGTTGAAAGAATAATTTTTTCATTTTTAATCCTGAGAACTCGTTCTCCCACATCAAGTACAAATCCATACTTCTCCATAACGACCAATCCCAAAAATTAAATAATCTGTAATATCAGCCATGATAACTTGGTGTTTAAAACATAAACGGCCAATCTGCAGCTCCATGTCGACTTTCCCATAAACCCCTGCCCTATCTCCCGTAGCTGTCCGAATGACTAATCCATTTTGTCCTTTATTTACTTTGAGACCCGTTATGAATCCTGCTCATACTATTGATGACGTAACTCCTGTATCGATTGTGAAGACACATTTCTTTTTATTTACATAACCCTCCAACAGCAGACTACTTTGAACTCTCCGAAGCTGTGAAACTTTTATTCCTCGGGGATCACAACATTTCTTGGCCAGCACAGCCCCCAAATTAACAGCTATTTTTAGTATTCCTGTGGCTTCTCAACCACAGCAACATTTATCCTTTCTGGGCTGCGTTGACGATAGTTCCTCTTGATATGGCCCACTTTGCCACACATATAACAACGGATACCTCATTCGGCCTCCTACTACTTTGTTGTTGGTCTTGTCTCGGCTGAGAGTTCGTTTTTGCCAATAGTTGTATGACCATCTTATGTAGATCAGATATCAGGTTTTGTGTTGTGTTCTCTGGCGTGTCTTCCTCCACACTCACGGCTCGTACTCTCTGATTTGATTGTGTGATATCCTTATAGGCAGCCTCAATCTCAAGTGCATGCACTTAAGCCTCACTAGTTCGCTTATGCCTAGCCAACTTAAGAATTCGCCTAACTTCCTGGTCCCTTACTCCATCAATAAATACCCGAACTGCTAACTGTTGTTGAAATTCCATTGGTGCATCAGGATGGGCTAGATGGGCTAATCTCTCTACCGCAGCCTCGAACACCTGGAGGCTTTCTCCACCTCGTTGTCTGCGTGATTTGAGCTGAGCCTGAGATACTTGGGCGAGATGTTGGTCGCCATATCTTAGTTCTAACGCTGCCTCCAGAATGTTAAAGTTTTGTTGCTGTGCTGCAGGAATTGTCTGGAGTAGGTCTAATGCTTGGCCCCTCACTGCGAATACCAGTGCTGTTGCTTTTTCTTCATCATTCCAGTTGTTTGATCGTGCAACTGCCTGGAACTGTCCCTTATAAGTTGACCATGAACTTTGATCGCCAAAGGTCAAAGGAAGGTGGTTGTAAACTAATACCAGACGGCAGTACCAACTGGCCACCCTTTTCTCTTAACTGTTATTTGAGTCGGGCTATTTCTCTTCTGATCTCACTTATTTAGAGTTTATGTTACTTTTGTTTTGACCAAATTCACTTATCTCCACTAATTGTGCAATGGAATGTTCTAGAACCTTCACAAAAAGTCACTATTAAGTCTTGTTTTGGTCTATAAGACGTTCCCGTTAACACAGTATCTTCTGTGGTTTCCAAATCGATGTTCTAGAATTTTCACAAAGGTCACTTAGTCTTATTTTTAAATCTATAACACGCTATTGCTAGCGGCACTCGCGTATCTGCAGCATTTTCTAAACCGAATGTTCTAGAAACTTCTCGAAAATCCACTTTAAACTCACTGTTCGGTCCAGAAATAGTCCTCAAACACTATCCAGTAGTTTAATTCTTCGTATCACCACTAATTCCTGAGAAGAGCACTGTAGAACCTTTTCGAATAGTCCAGAAATTTCTCTTCCAATCCCACTTCTGACACCAAATTGTTACGTGTTTGCTATTTACACAAACACCTATACTCGTAGATTCGTTGATTGAATGTCCAGGTAACACTTACGCACTACTTTATTTACTAATTAACAATTAACAACAATAAATTAATTACTGTCTTAACTATAATCACACTTGAACACTTATAAGTCTCTTTCTTATTTCTTCTTTACTCGTTCACATTCAACTTAAGACTGAGTCTCGGCCCACCGTGCGTCTTATTTATACATCCATTCACACGGTCTAAAATATTCCAGAACATTCCAGGCCGTTCTCGTACAATTCCAGTCTCATCTAATCAGTCTACACAGTCCAGTGGTGTAACAGTATTTATAGCACAAAAGAAAATGGTGTATGGTTACATGCACAAACTCATTGTAAAGAAATATTTGTAACTTTATCAGTTTTAATCTTACCATCTCTATAGATATTTTTTATCACAACAAATGTAAAAAAAAACAAGAAAATATCTTTTAAAAAATAATGTGGTTCACAATAATTAATATTATAGCAGCAGTAGCAATAATAAACTTCTGATACCCTTTTCTAGACTAAGTTTGGGCCAAGATTCCTGCATTTTTCAAAGAATTAATTGTTTTATCAAATTTACTCAGCAGTTTGGATCATTTCACATCCACATAAAAAGTTGGTATATGTCTGGAGGCACTGACAGTTGTCCAAGAGAAAGAATTGTTGAATACCCGGTGTACTTACATCGGGTTCGATAACATTTCTCCACGACAACCAATTTGCAATCCACATGATACTCAGACGAAATACACTATAGTCATTTACATTATAGTAACGCATTAATTTCGAGTTAATTTTTTTTATATATAATTGATACGATTTCGAAAACTATCTCTGGAATGATAAGGATTAGATTTACTTAAGACGGTATAATAAATACTCACAATCTTCACAAGTGGTGTTGACCAAAATTTTCATTAAGCACGAAAACGACCATTTCAGAGGCTGTCTTTTGTCATTCAGCACTAATTACTAAATAACGACGTAATTGGTCCACACATTATGATTTCTCGTCTTACTTTAATGTCATATTTTTGAGAGATCGTTTACCACAATTACTAGAAAATGTTGCATCTAAGACTAAATTTACGTGTCCCCCTATGCTGCTATAATGCAGTGTGTGCGTTAATTATGCACCGCTTAAACATTAGTGTCAAATATGAAGGTGACATATTTAAAACTCATGATAAATGGCTTTGTTTAAATTGACACAGTAGTGTTGTTAGTTATTTAATCAATATCCTGGTTATAAAGGCCAATCCGACATTTTGTCATTCTACAATTTCGATTTAATCTTATTCGTTTGATCCACAAGAGGATTTAAGTCTTCTGAATGAATTTCAGTTAGTTTCAATGACCAAACCTGTTGACACAATCCCAGTGTGACTTAAATTTTAGTAAGTATTTGATACGATAGTAACTGATCACGAAATATGGAGCTCTGGAGAACCCAAATTTGAAAACGGATCCCTTATCTGGTGCACAGATGAGTCAAAGATGGAGGAAAGAGTATGTAGGCCCAGATGTAGCTCTAAAGCCTTAGGGCAAACTTTCACCATCTTTCAGGCGGATATTCACGCCACAGAAATCCGCGCTCGAGAATGCATTAAAAAAGGCACACGAGGAGCAAGAATCTCTCAGACAGCCAGGCAGCACTTAAAGCTTTGGTCCTTTACTTGCAAGTTTAACATAATCTGGGAATGTCTACAAACAGTAAAGCAACTGGTAAGGAACAACAAGAGGATAAGCGTTATTTTTGAAACATTCGGTACTTATATCAGAAAAAAAAATGTGTATATATATATATATATATATATATATATATATATATATATATATATATATATATATATATATATATATATATATATATATATATATATATATATATATATATATATATATATATATATATATATATATATATATATATATATATATATATATATATATATATATATATATATATATATATATATATATATATATATATATATATATATATATATATATATATATATATATATATATATATATATATATATATATATATATATATATATATATATATACATATATATATATATATATATATATATATATATATATATATATATATATATATATATATATATATATATATATATATATATATATATATATATATATATTGTTTTGATCGTTTTAATTATTAGTTCTTGAAGCGTTTTATAACTAACTATTTTTGTACTTACGAAAATCGGATTTTCAAATATGACGAATTTTTTCCCAAAAATAATACTTTTTAATAGTCTGATTTTTGATTTTTTTTATTTTAAACAATACTGATAAAGGTATAATAAAAACTAAAATATCAAAGTATTCCAACAAAGAGGGTAAAATTAATTTACAAACATTAATAAATATTAAAAATAATACCTAAATAAGGTACAAAATCGTAATCCTCTTGCTTTATTTAATTAAAGCTTAATCACTAGTTGTGCGATACAAATTTATAAATCATCAAGAAGTGTGTGGTAACTTCATTTAATCATCAATTAAATAAAGTGAGAGGATTACGACTTTGTACCTTATTTAGGTATTATTTTTAGTATTTATTACTATTTGTAAATGTTGGAATTTATTACCCCCACGTGTCATTATATTATTTACGACAAAATTCCACCTATCGGGTGCCAGGTTAATAACATCCATACCTGATAAATTGAATGTAAACAGGACTACCTAATAGTTTAAGCATAAACAACAAATTTCGTAAGATTTTCGGAAAATACTGTCATAATATTTTGTTAATTTATAATCATTATGATGAAAAAAGAGAATAAAACGCGTGGAAATGTTCTACTTTCTAATTTTGTTCATTTTCAGGTGTAGATAAACAGCGTGTTTAAAAATATTTACATAATATATTAATATAATACATTTTTAGGGAGTTTATTATGTGTTTACCTTGCACTTTCATAGTCTAGAAGGATAGCTTACAATTACATTATCTAAATTTGGAAAAGTTGTTACCAAAACAAATTTTATTATGAAAAACGTATCTCTGACAAAGTTGTGCAAAACACTAAGTGGAGCACAAAATATTTTCTTTAAAGCATAAAGCAAAACGTATTGAAAACAAAACAGAAATTTTATAATTGCTTATATTTTTAATGATAGACAAAATGTTAAGGTTTTTGATCATGATAACAAATTGTATATTTGTTACTTTTAAGATAGCAGACAATGCTGAAGTAGGTAATAATAAAGTTGTCAATTTTTTAGATATAGATAGAGAATAAAGCAAAATAAAATAAAATCCAAGAAAACGGTTATATATAGTTATTACTTTTCAATTCACATTTTTTTTGGTCACATATGAAATGGTTTATACATACACCTTAGGTTAAAGTTAACAATGTAAATGTTGTGAATATTGGGTCAAGAAGCATTATTAAATGTGAAATAAAAAATATATGACCTATGAGCTTTATGACCCATTAGGTATATCATTTTTTACTTTCTTATACCTAATATAAAGAAGTATAGCAATCGTGATTTTTTTTCGACCTCGAGATTTTGATTGATATATACGTTTTTAACCCTTCTGAATCCATTTTGACTATTTTCCGAATGATGTCTGTAGGTGCGTGTGTGTGGATGTGTGTTTAGATGTGCGTCTGGATGTGTGCGTGGATGTGTGCGTCGATGTGTGCGTGGATGTGCGCGTGGATGTGCGCGTGGATGTGCGCGTGGGTGTGCGTGTAGGTGTGCGCGTGGCTTGTCCTCAGGGATCTCAGACGATGATGTTATTTGCATAATCTTTTAATTTTTTATTTCTTGACAACCTACGTCCGTAGGAGCCTGGTTATGTTTTTTAAGTTTAATAAATAAAAGACAATGTAGATTTTTACAGTAAAATCTGAAGCCAAAATCCACCGGTGATAAAAGTTGTCGAAGTACTTCTGGTACTCTGCGGTGAATGTTTTAAAATTACTTTATAGGTGGACGCCGTCTTCGTGTCTTGGATACCAAAAAATATCCCAGTCTTATGCGTGGAGAAATTTCTTAGTGCCTATTTTACGACTTCTGGGGCCCGTGTGAGAAATATACCTGCGAAACAGCCAACAAGGGACTGTCCTAAGGGCTCTAGATCAGTTTGTGTTCAATAATGAGGGTCGTACCCGGTTTTAAATTAATTTATTTGTCTTTCGCGAGTGACATCAAGACTGTATGAATGCAAAAAGTGGAATCTTATACTTTAAAATGAATTTAATATCACGATGCTCTCTTGTTGTTGCCAAGAAGTGAATTGTCTTAACTTGACTAAAATTTTATATTTATAGTCGTTGTGTCGTCATCTATTGCTATGTTGACATGATGTCATGTTTTTGAAAGTGGGTAGTAAAAGCGAAAACTACCCCGGTCGAAAGCTCCGATATGCAAAAACAATAGCTCCCGACATGAGGTGTACCAAACTCCAATTTTACAAGTTTAAGTCTCATATGAATAAATCTAGCGGTTAATGAGACGCTGTGGAAACAATGATTGTTGCCTGAAATTATTATTATTATTTTGTCTGAAACTATTTTACTTTAATATTATTTGTTATTTATTTAATTGACTTTGTAAAATTATTTTTTAGGTGTGTGCGACTAGCATCTTTTAAAGTTCGTATGATAGAAATGCAGAAATTTTGGTTTTACTATTTTATGATGTCTTTGGCCATTGATAATTATTTTCTTCTGTTGACCAGTTCAATTAAAATTTTGTGGGGCCTCTCGGATTGCAGTAAAATTGTTCAGACCGGTTTGTAATTATTGCTTATAAATTTCTTTGTGAGCTTTGGCTATTTTGATTTTTGTAAGTGCACCACGGCGCTCGCCGTCGCGCCTTTACTGCGGAGCAAATTTTACAATTTTGGCATTTAAAAATCAGAAGATTGAGATAATAAATTGCGGTTAGAAGTTTTGATTATGGTTTTTTATTCATTATCTAATTTGCCAAAAAAAAAGTGGTGTGATGTGATATTTTGAACCCGTGTAATTTTGTTCTCGAGCATTTTTTAAACCTTTCTAATGGCTGAGGGCCTTCTATGTGATCTGGGTGATTTTTTTGCTAACATTAATTTTTTGAAAATATTAAAATGTTTGTAGAATTTTGATTCTACAACACCGTATGTCTTTAAAAATTCATTTTCTGCCTTCACATTTAAATTTTTTTTCCTAAAAATTTAGGTGCGGTAAGCGACGAGCAAGGAGAAAGGTTTGATCAAGATATTAGGACAATGAAAATTCGTTATCAAGGACGATGGGATCCAGCCATGACGGGTGATTCAGTGATTACCATTAATTCTTAAAGCGAGACGATTTGACCTCCCATAAAAGAAAAAATTGAACTGGGCATATGTTTTTCAAAAATTATTCTCTATCTTTGTAGATATCTCTATGTATGTCTAATATATGTCATATACTTCATTGATATATAGCAATAAAAAAGATTAGTAATAATAACAATAATGTTATTCCTGCCCATAATATTTTATTAATGTAACAAGAAAATGTTACGTGTTACGACTGTTTGCTTGTCATTTTTGTAATTAGAAGACTTTATTTCAGTAGGATATGCTATTCAGGTACATGTTACAAAAAAATATATTTTTATGTCCGCCAGTGAAATACTAAGATCTGGGATCAAACCCGTAACGGTAGCTTCTAGCTTATAGGAATCACTGTTTCTGCATTTGGGTAATGATAAGATTTATTAACAATAAAAATAGTATACGGTATTTTGTTTATAGATTATCAAGGACGAAGGAATAGTAATTTTTACTATTTTTCATTTATCGAAATAGCTCTTCGAGCGGGAAGTTAAAAAGTAAATAAAACATTATTGGAATGAAAGAATGTTGTTTATATAGTTACCAGTGAACATAAAAAATATTGTTTATTATTGCTAAGAGTTCCTGTATAATAACCATAAAATCCTCTAGTAGTAGATATTTCATCAAATTACGTCTAAATTAGATATTAGTATACTATTTAAAATTGTTAACTCGGCTAAAAATAACAAATTTAAATTCTGAAATAAAATTACTAAACGAAACGATTCGCAATAAATTATTACCTATTATGGATATTTAACAGACGAACTTAAATTTGAATGAAATTATTTTCTCTCATAAACAGTTTATTTCTGTTGGAAGTCAAAATTTGCAAATTAGGCTACAAAGGAAAATAATAATTATCTAGGTATTTTGTAAAAAAAATTTGCTTTCAGTAGATTTAATCAAGACCGAATATTTTTTTACGAATTTAGAATAATAAACTGTTAATAATTTTTAATACAAAGATATTGCTTGGGTATGAAATATTTATATTTGCAATATAAATATTTCATACCCAAGCATAAAAAAATACTAATACATATATTGATACCTTGTTATTAAATAAAAATATTACCTACTATTTATTTTCAAAGGTTAAAAAACTTGTTGGTAATTTTAATTATTAATCGATTTTTATGATTGTTACTTGTTACACACTTATTCTTATTATAATAAGACTAAGAACTAAATAATCAGTAATCACTGAAGAGTTTCGACTAGTGTAAAATGACTTATACACATAGAATCCAGATTCCCGAACTTGGTTTGTGAATATTGGTTCACGCACCAAGTTCTTTAAATTCTCACTAACTACATAATAAACAATATGTCTGCGAACGTGCGAACCTACCGACCACATAAATATACACACACAGGTACACCTGGGCAAATTTCGATGTTTGTATAGGGTAACTCGGTAACTGTAAGAAATGCAAAAAAAATGGAAGACACATTTTCGATACCTTTTTTTGAAACAAATTCACTGGCGAAAACAAAAATATGCTATCGTCTTTTGTTTTCGAGTTATAAACAAAAGTTCGATTTTTCGACTTTTAGACACATACCAATATCTTGGTTGTTTGTAAAATTATGAAAAAATAACTTTTACATTCTTGTCACTTTTTTCTGTATAATACAGTGGCGTCGAGAAAATTTAAAGAAGGTGCAATTTTGAGTTATGGCATAAAGTTTTATTTTTTTTAATGGGAATCATAGTTGGCTATGTTTTAGTTAAAAAGGAAATCTTTTTCTCTTTCAAACTATATATCATATAGTTCGAAAGATGTGTAAGTATTTAATTGCGAAAATAATCTTTTCGTAGATTATTTTTTGCTTTTTTTTATATTTATTCCATCTATGACAGTGTGTATCTGTTTGTCAGTAAATTGCATATTAATAATTTTGTTTCCGTCATAAGTACACCCCATTTAATCGTAAAAGTGATGATGTCTTACGAAAATTACGAGAAATATGATATGCTAGAATAATAATAATAATAATAATAATAATAATAATAATAATCCGGCGCGACTCCCGTGAGGCGTCGGAGGCCACGGGAGTACTGACCACCGGCATCGGGAAACCGAAAAAAAAATAATAAATAATAATAATAATACTTTATTCATCCAATAGATCATTTACATGATATAGGACAGGTACGGGGATCAAAACAATTTATACATGTTCACTAAATAAGAAGTTAGAAGTTACTTCAGAACAGACAATTATACACAAAACAAATATAAAATTTAAAATAACTTTACATATTAAAATGAGATTTATTATATCGATAATAAAAGATTGTCATTAAAATTTTACTTTTAATAAAAGATTGTCACAAAGAATTTACTTTTAATTAAATGTCGTCACTCATATATTCATCTAAAGAGTAGTAGCTTTTACTTCTTAGCTCAGATTTAATTTTAGTTTTAAACTCTCTATCACTGAGTTCTTTATATGAATTTGACAGTTTATTAAATACCTTTGTCGCCAAAAATTTAGGACTTTTTTCATATAAAGATAAACGATGACTTGGAATTTCTAAAGTGCCTACACATCTTGTGTTATAATTGTGGTTGAAATTGAGCTGTTTTAGATTTTTTAATTCGGATTTAGCATAAAGTAGCAAACTTAGCAGAAAAAGACTAGGAAGCGTTAAAATACCTATTTTTTTTAAATATCCCTGCAACTAGTTCTCCTATTTACCCCTACTATACAACGCACAGCTCTTTTCTGTAATTTGAAAACCCGCGTGGCCTCAGGCGATGAACCCCAAACTATGATTCCGTAATTAATACTGGAGTTAAAGTATGTATAGTAGTAAGACATCAGAACTGATTGATTGACCACCTCTCGTAGTTGATTTAAGCAATAGCATGCTGGAGCCACCTTTTTACAAAATTCGTTAATGTGCACAGTCCATGAGCAGTTAGCCGATATATGCAACCCCAAGAATTTGGTTGACTTGATCTGTTCGATTGAACTCTTATTAATTTTTATGAGGAAGCTATAGTCAAAATTAATTTTACCAGTGTTGAAACACATGAATTTGGATTTGTTTTCATTTAACAATAAATTATTAGCAGTGAACCAGCTGTGTGCTTCGCGTATTTGTTGATTAGCCATGGTTACTAAGGCATTTGTATTAGTTGCACTAACCAGTAAGGATGTGTCATCAGCAAACATTACTGAATTTGGGCTTTTAAAACTATTTACATAAATTATATAAAGTAAGGGCCCTAAGACTGATCTTTGCGGAACTCCCACTGACATTTGTAAAATATTTGATTTGCAATGATCTATTTCAGTATAGTGCTTTCTTCCATACAGGTAACTCCTAAACCAGTTCAGCGACTGACCGCGCACGCCATATCTCTCAAGTTTATTTAATAGAGAGACATGGCAAACGAGATCAAATGCTTTACTTAGATCAAGGAATATACCTATACATTTATTTCTGTCATCTAATTTATCATATAAAATCGTTAGAAATGTTGTAATTGAAGATGTTGTGGAACGACCTTTTCTGAATCCAAATTGGTTGTTGTTAAATAATTTATATTTGTCAAAAAAACTTAATTACTCTGGTTGCTACACATTTCTCAAAAATTTTAGAAAAAGAACTTAAATTTGAAATAGGCCGATACTTTTCAATTTCAGTCCTGCTGCTTGATTTAAAAAACAGGTATTATTTTTGCAATTTTTAACTTCTCCGGGAAAACACCTTCTGCTAAGGACAAATTAAATATTGTTGTTAATGGTTTACTTATCAGATGTGCACATTTTTTAAGGATATTTACACTTATGTATGCTTCATTCAAAGTAATAACAATTGTGATATTGGCTTGTTGAAGGACCCACAATTAATGAGATTTTCTTTTAACCTTTTAGAAATAGCTTTATTAGGTTGTCTTCTTTCTGGATAGCAACTGAAATATATTTCTAATGCAATATCACAATTGTTATTACTTTGAATAAATCATTCTAGCGTATCATATTTCTCGTAATTTTCGTAAGACATCTGTACACTTAGTTCGGCGCCGCTTGTTCTCAAACCAAGATATCCAACTCATTGGAAAACATTGTTTGTCATGAAAATAGTTCGTTGAAATACACATACGTACTAATTTGGTTTGTGACCTTGGTTCATTAGCCAGGTTCACGAATAATGTTCCTATGTGTATAAGGCACTTTAAAGAACTATTTTGTAATTTGTCTAAGGTGTCGTCCGCTATTGCATAATTGTTGCATATTAAGGCGCCGCACATTCGCAAACATTGCAGCAACATGCAGTTTGAAAGTAGAGCTGCGCAGCTCTCTATCTAAACTGCAAGTTGCTGCAACGTTAGCCAATATACGATGCGGCGTGCTTGATATGGAAGTGCCTTTATGTCTTGCAGATCTGCCTGTTTTGTTTATTGTTTCTAATTTTTAATCCAATATTGCGTTTTAGTTTGTTTTTCCAGAGGCATAAATGTTTAATAATATTTTTTTCAATAGCAATTTTAATAGTTCTGATTTACCTACTGAATTATTTGAAATAAAAAACTTAGTACTTTTGAGAACTGCCGATCTAGTTCTGACGAATGGCTCTGGAGTCTTTGGACAAAATACAAAATTCTTGAATCCTTGTTACAATTAAATTTAAAAATCTGTTAATAGTGGTTAAACATAAAATCAGTGCAAATCTTTAAAATTGAAGTTTTTTTGGTCTTTTTCCAAACTCGTCTATAACAAAGTTACCTATTTAACTTTGGATTTTGTCTGTACATTGCATGAATACAACAATTTCTAAAGTAAAGCCAGAGCGTTTTCCCTTTATATGAAATGATCTCCCAGGGGAAATGGCCCCCTCTGACCTACTCCTAAGGGCGCCTATGAACTTGAACGATATCAACCAATTGTTGGATCTCCCTAATGGCTGCTAATTCTTTACCATCAAATTTTAAAACATCATATTTGGTTGAAATACCTTGCATAATAAAATGTTCCTTTTAGCCAAGTTACTTTTTTCCGAAATAGGAAATCGAGGAACATTTTTGGAGACATCCTTAAATAATCACTCTGTGTGGCACGATCCAGTAAAAATACATTATTAGTCCATCTCCATGGGGCAAATATTTCAAAATATAGCGAAAGTGAGGAAAATGAGAAAGACAATTTATTTCTTTTAAATGCAGCAATCATATTATAGTCGGGAATGAATCATCATTAACATTAATATAATCTCTTTGGCATCCACATAAAATAAATGCGAGTTATTACGAACTGGAGGAAATTTCGCCGAGTGAAATTTATTTTTTGATTTGTTTTTACTAAAAGATAATGCCAGTTATATATATATATATATATATATATATATATATATATATATATATATATATATATATATATATATATATATATATATATATATATATATATATATATATATATATATATATATATATATATATATATATGTTGTTTCCAGCATATTAAATTTATTAAATTTAGAACCTGGCGTCTGCGTCTGGATATAATACTACTGAAAATTTAAGCCCTACCCCAATGCAGGTGTCATTTATGTGTCTGTGACATCACCTTAAATGAAAAGTGCCGTAGGGCAGGTTGCGTATAAATAACTTGCTTCATTTTCTTCCAATTACATTTATTTATTATTTATTGTACGTTTTGTTTCTCATTTCACTTTTTTTATCGTAAAATGGTAAACAGGTAGGTATTTCTTTTATATTTTCTGATTTTACAGATTTTCTATTTAATGAATATAAATAATATTTTTACTTGTTTCATATATTTTCAAATGTTTTGTTCTTTATGTTTTTTAATTTAATGGGGTAAAGTCGGTAGAAAAATGAAAAGAAGAAATTAGTCGACGTTTCGTGTATTTTGACACATCCTCAAGACTATTTAAATTAGATTTTCCTTGTAAACGCATATATTTAAAAAGTTAAACATAAAATGAACAACAATAAATACGATAAAACACATACATACAAACATCATTGACTAGAATTTGTTTTGTCTTTTAAACTGAATTTTTTTAGGACTTTCGTTTTTATAGATTTTTTTTTGTAAATATAAAAATATTTATACTCGTGTCGTGCGTTTATCTGACTTATTGTTTATTTTCAATATTTCTTATGTTTTTTTTTTAGTTTTTATTTGAATAAATATTTTTATACGGTTTTAGTTTATTTTGGTTAACATTACATATTATAGAACAAGCATCCTGCTGTAAAAGTTGATTTATTATATAAACAAATTTTCACCTTTTAGCAAATTGTTTCTAATTGTATAGTGTTACCGACACTCGTATATGATTATGGATAGGGCCGTGGGATCTGTTCTACTTTTTTGTTAAGCCAGGTCGTTTCTTAATAAAGAAAGGGTTTGTTCCACAATTTGCATATCCAATATTTTTTTGAAAATCTGTCTACAAAATTATTAAAAAATATATTTGAGCTCCATGAAACGGTAAAAAAATAAGTTTTGAATTTTAATCTTCTGTACATCATTCGACTAGTTTCGGGCTAAAACACAAACAGTAAATAAAACCGAAGGTACAATCTGTCGTGTTGGCAGTTTTACTTATTAGCCCTAGTTCCAGTGTATTTATTTCATTAATAAACTTTGACGCATAAAATTTAAAAATCTGCCCAAATCAATAACAAACAGCAGAAAAACTTATTAGTACAGTATTCGCGAGAGTTGAGAGTTCCCAATAGGTGAAGTTAAGAAATATATACACTTATGTTATATACTTTACGAAGAAAATACTGGTGTTGGTATATCGAGTATTGTGAAGTGATCCGCTTTACTAATAGCAGTAGACATGTTTCGTTCACCTATGAACTCATCAGTACTACAGGCTGAAGAAATGGATGACATCGCAATGAACCATTGTCGTTTTTATATATTAAAACCACAAATGATACAACGCGCTATCTCATAATGGAAATAAATGTATACAGGTATTGGAAAAGGGGATCACATTGCTGTACGCGACATATCAATATTCTCTTCATTAAATATTTGGTGGCATTACTTAATTGTACCGATGACTTCTTCTTAGTCAAAGAACCCTAGTTTGCCATTTATGACACTACTATGTTATATACTATATGCAAATTAATAATATAGTCTTGAAATAGTTTGATATAACATGAACACAGACAATAATACCCAGTAAACCTGTGAACTTACAGACATCCTGGAGAATTCTAAAATACAGCTGATGTGAATTCTTAATGCAAAGTATATAAATCTTCTACAAAACATTACTTTAAGCTAACAGAGGTATAGAAAACTGCTACAGACGTAATTACTAAGATACTTCTCTAAGAAGCTTATTAAACTAATTTAGTTAGAAGTCTTCATAGATTAATATAGATGGTTATAGTTATCTTTATACTATTATAAAATATATGATTTCTGTAGTATTTATACATATCGCATTATTAATATATTATTTAGATTCAGTAAAACTTCTTTATGTAACTTCGTTTAGTATTTGTCAACACTTTTATAAATACTCTAGACAAATACCTTTTTCACTCCTAAAGTGACATATTTTATATAGGTATAACGTAAATCTACTTTTCTACAATCGCGACAAACTTTGTGCAAGAAACAGATATATACTTACTGTCGCCGCCATTGTGATGCTTACAAAAATAAAGTGAATAAAAATGTGAATTTATGAGATTTTGGTCAATCTAATTATGCTACTTGTAGTTTAAAACCACTAATAAAGTACTCACTTGTATGTTGACAGGTTAAATCACTAACATTTGTGTATCCAAGAAAAAAGTTAGACTGTTTTTTTTTTCTAAAAACTCATTTTTGGGGCGCGTTTGTTTTTTCGGCCATATTTTACCATGAACTGGTCTGCGTTGACAAATTTTTGTACCACAATGCTTTTAAAATCCATTGAAATATCACAATAATAAAAGAAATAAAGTATGAAAGCCTGCGACCCCTACACTTTGTGTAAATATAATTAAAATTAAAATTTTTGAAATTTTTCTTCACGATTCTATATAAATTCACGTATCTGGCTTAATATCTATTGGTCAGCATGACTTTATGAAGGGTCGGTTTACAGTAACGAACCTTGTGTGCAAAACGCAATTTTTTTGCGAAGGTCTTGATCGAGGGGGTCAGGTAGATACTATCTACACAGACTTCTCTAAGGCTTTTGACAGGATTGACCACGGTGCTTTAATTTTTAAACTCGACAAATTTAGTTTCTCAAAATCGTTACTTCTTTTACTACAGTCATATCTAGAGAATCGACATCAATTTGTTCAGTACCGTGGTCATAAATCGAATAGTTTCTTGCAAAGATCTGGCGTGCCACAGGGTTCGATACTCGGACCGCTCTTCTTTGTAATGTACATCAATGATATTTTTGAAGGCTTGGATACTGATGTCCACTTCCTCTTGTATACAGACGACCTAAAAATGTACCGATTTATTGATAATGTCCATGATTGTCAAATGCTGCAAAAAAACCTTGGAGAGCATCTATTCCTGGTGCGTCAACAACTATCTACCCCTCAATGCTAGCAAGTGTAATGTCATGTCATTTGGCCGGAAGAATAATCTGTACGTGTACAATTATAATATCGATAATGTTGTTTTACAAAGACCTGATATTATTAAAGATCTTAGCGTGTATATTGAGGCTTGGCTTTGTAATCAGGAACTGCAAAGATTTTAAAAATATCAACACTCATCGTTTACTCTATGTAACATTTGTTAGATCTCACCTTGAATACGCTTCAGTTGTGTGGAACCCAATTTATAATGTCAATATATTACAATTAGAGAATATTCAGCGTAAGTTTTTAAAATCTGCACTGTACACTCTTCACATGTACACTCAGAAGCTGCATAAATTTATAAAATGTCAAATAATGAATGGTTTGAATATTGCCTTTTATTTTATTTTGCGGCCTTGTTAAAATGCATCAAAATGTCGTGCGTAACCTTGTTTGATGATGAATTATATATATTAAAAAAATACAACTGTCAATGTAGGGGACATCCTCATTGCAGATGGGGATGTATAACAATGTTATATCAGAAGTGGGTTGGAACCTTTGATGTGAAGCTAATAGTGATGTGGTTCTCCACAAAACATCATATACGACACTCGACGCCCACTTCGGCAACCAAGTTGGCATCATGTGGAGATGATTAAAACTAACCTAATGCTAACAATTATACCTAAACTATTGTTACAGTTCGGTAAACCGTGACTCACTAACCAATAAAGCGACTATATGAGATTGGCCTTTTGTCACTATGAATAGTGACAAGACTACTTTTACACTACCTATGTAATTTCCAAGCATTCAAATGCATTCAGCTGTCTAGTATTTGTTACATTCCTAATGAATCTTAAGTTACTACTATCTATTTTATGGTTGTTTTCAAACGCTTGTTAGGCAGCAGTAGACTATTAGATTAGCAGTTGTGTTATGTCTTAAATTACTTACTTTTTTATAAATGAAACCTGTTAAGTTTCGTTTATACTCAGGTAATTTATACTCAATGTTTAATGAGCGACAACATTTTTATATCAAATACATAATTTTGTTAATTATATTTGTCTGTAATTTCCATGAAATTACTTTACAATTTGAATTTAATTTCTGTATTAAATTTTATATTTAATTATTCAACAAATAACACAAATAATTATGTTTCTCGACACTAGATGTTAAAATAATGCTTGTAGGAATATCTGTCAGTTCTTTGGTATAAAGAAGAAAAAAATATTGAATATGATTCAATTTTGCCTTATGTATATATAGTCATCCTGAAGTGAGTTGGAACTTGGAACAGTTAATGTAAAGATAACACTGACGTAGTTTTCCAAAAACTCCAAAACACCATATACTTCATTCAACGCACGTTTCGCCAACCAAGTTGGCATCATTTGCAGATATTTAAAACTAATCTTATGCTAACAGTGTATCCTGTTTATACCCAAACTATTATCACGGTTCGGTGAACCGAGACTCACTAACCAATTGAACGGGCTATTTGGGATTGTTCCTCTGTCACTACTCTTACTATTTTTACACTTTGTGATTTTCAAGCTGTCAAATCATCCAGGTTTCTAATATTTGTTACATTCCTAATTAATCTTAAATTGCTAAATCTATTTTATTGTTAGCTTTTATATATTAAAAGCGTAAACAAATACGTAATACAAAGATAAAATAATACAACCACAGCGAACAAGGTTCGTGGTTATTCTGACGTGCAATTTATAATTTACATATGTTAATCAGAGCACACTATTACTGAATTACCACTTGGACATGTAATATTGCGGTACGCTTGGCACTAACACGGCCAGTCTGACATTGGGATGTTCTCGGCCCAATATTAGGGTTCAGTTTCATCCTGACTACCATGTGCGTTTCAGGGACAGGAGTCGCAGGGGATTCCAGCTCCTAACAAGCAAAATATTATAAAACTCGATCAAAATATGACATTTAATGTGGTATCCGCCAGAAAGCACTCGACCCAAGCACCAACAATCTAACTTATACAAGTGTGATATCCGCCAGAATGAACTAGGCTCAAGCATCAACATTTTAACTTATACGAGTGTGATATGCGGCAGAAAGTACTAGGCCCAAGCATCAAACTCTAACGTATACAAGTGTGATATCCACCAGAAAGCACTAGGCCCAAGCATCAATACTCTAACGTACACAAGTGTGATCCGCCAGAAAGCACTGGGCCCAAGCATCAACATTCTAACGCATACAAGTATGATATCCGCCAGAAAGCACTAAGCCCAAGCATCAACACTCTAACATATACAAGTGTGATATTCGCCAGAAAGCACTAGCCCAAGCATCAACACTCTAAAGTATGCAAGTGTGATACCCGCGAGAAGGCACGAGGCTCAAAGTAGCGCTTGAATTCTGATCCCACTTCTGATGTACTTTTATACCGTATGGGGACCGTAAGCAAGGTAAATGGGAAAAACCAAATGTGTAGAACAGGACATATTGCTCTCATATAATACGTATGTTAGAAAAGGACAGAGATTTTGGAATCTTATTCTTTATTCTTGCCGGCTGATCGCTGGCCGGTCTTCCCACTTTACATAATGCTCGCATGAACAAACAAACAAACGGTGATAAGAATACCGCCAACTTCTCTTTATGGGTTCCTGTTACCACTAATTTAAATTCGTTATTTACTATCAGTTTTTCTGTCCTTTTCTAACATACGTATGATATGAGAGCAATCTGTCCTTGTTCCTCACATTTGGTTTTTCCCATTTACCTTGCTTATAGTCCCCAAACTGTATATTAAAAACGTAAACAAATACGTAATACAAAGATAAAATAATAACGACCACACCAAACAAGGCTCGTGGTTATTCTGACGTGCGATTCATAATACACATATGTCAATCAGAGCACACTATTACTGAATTACCACTTGGAGATATAATACTGCGGTACACTTGGCACTAACAGGTTGTTCTCAAACGCATAGTGGGCAATACTAGACTTATCTGTTCTATCACATTTGAGATAAGCCATATGCTCCTTGAATCTAGTTTTAATTGATCGTCGAGTTTGTCCACTATATTTTGGTTACAGTCCTTACAGCAAATTTCGTAAATCCCTGACTTTTCATTTATTTCAATTTTGTCTTTTGGATTATCTAAAAGTTGTTGTAGTTTATTTGCTGATGAAGGAACCACTGTATCTTTAAAAATCTTATCAGGTCCACGGATGAAATGAGGATCCTATGGAATCGATACAAATTTCGGATCCTCTCTTTCATTTTGAAAGGTCGAGGAATTTCGATTTTTCTTTAAATTTATGTTTCCTAATTTTTTATCAACTAAACTTACAGAATATTCATAACTCACAGCTATATCCTTAATCAATGCCTTTTTTTTCAAACCTTTCCTTATTGAAGAGGAAGCTTAATAGGTAATGCTATATAAAATTAAAACTCACCATTTTGTGTTGAGCACAATGGTGAGAGTTCTTTGGGATATATCTTACTGGTATCTTTTCAGTTGTCAACTTATTTTCATTATGTCTAATTGATTGATGAATTAATAAAAACGCATGTTATTTTACTACAAAATAATGTATGTCAGTTAAAAAGTACTTCAAATATAATATTTATTTAACGTTGGTAAGTAATCTTTAGTATTATATTTAAGATAAGATTAAACTATTTATTATGTAATCCTTGTAAATAAATATTTGGAGTTTTAATTATTTATTTTTTTATGAAACTTCACAGTAAAATATCATGTATTTTTATTAGTACATCTGGAAAATTACTGATTTTTTTTACCAGCTTAGAACACAAGAAATTTAAATAAATTATTTAAACCAGAGTTGTTTGTTATCTATCAGCTATGTATATTCAATTATCAATCTCCTTCATGTTTATCTAATTTATAAGATTATAAGCTAGATGTTCTGATTTCCACAATGTTATTAAAAGACTTAAACCGTACGCATACGCCACATCTTAACAATCGATATCTAAATTTATAAGCTCATTTTCTTACATGGCATCTTGTCTCTTAACGTGACACTAAATATTCTTAGTTTACACCTCTCATTGGTAAAGCAACTAAAATAATAGTTGGTTTTCCTATTCAATTCGATATAATTTAAAAATCAATTGTATATCAATAGCTCAGTAAACACACATACGTTAGGAAGACGTTTATAATGTCCAAACACCATTTGAAAAACGTTTCTTTTTTTACGTACAAACAACTTAAAAATGTCGCGGGTTTACACGTTTCAAATAACGAAATTATAAACGTTTAATATTAGTATATGTGAAACTAATATGTCAGATATTTTAAAATGTATTACTAGTGTACGTAACTCCAAAACGTTTTAAAAACGTTTCTGCTCGACCTCAATGGACCATTCAGTTGATATGGACGTTTTATGAACAATTAAGAAAACAGTTTTATAAACGCTTTAAATAACGTCAATTTAATGTTGTCAAAACTGTAAAAAAGGACGGCCAACATTTTTCGTGAAAAAAGCACGTATTTTTAACGTTACGATAGACTGTTATTTTTCCAACAATAGATAAACGGTTGATTTTCTAACGTAACACGAATTAACAACCAATGACACATTGATAATACGTTTTTATGTGTTCTTACTGGGATATATCCAGTAGGACTAAGGCGAGGGCCAAGGGACAGACGCGATGACCCCGTGGGCAAGTCGCAAGCTGACGTTGTATGTGTATGTGCAACACTTACCATCGAAATACAAATAGTGAAATTTTTATGATTTTATCAGTTACCCGCCAAAATTGAAAATGATTTTTTTTTGTGATATGATAATTCAGGATCCAATTGAAATTTTTTAAATTTAAAGCCTTAATAAAGGCAAATTTTCTCCCGTTTAATAAAATATGTAACTCTGGTATACTTTCCAAGTTTCAGTGTCTATTAAATTGACTACAACATGGTGTGTTTTTATGTCGGTTGTCCGAGATAGATCGTTAACCCGAACCAGATTCTCAGGATACAAACCCCTTTATAATCGGATGAAATATGTATGTGTATATATTAAAACTAATCTGATACACAATTTTCTTACTGTTACTAGAAAAAATAAATTTATGTTTCAACTCAATATTAAAGGTGGACACAAAATTAACTTTGTTACCCCAGGCGCAATTTTGTCTTAATCCGGCTCTATATGTATCTTGGTGTTTTGGCCTCGTGTTGGTATTCAATTCATATATTTATAATTTTATTTCAAGTCTACTGCCAGTTGCTCCAAAATAATGCTCAGAGTATTTACTAGTATATCGCTACCCTTCTCAATTGCACGAACAAATATATGCGCACTCTCTTTCATCCCATGGACGAGACGCGCGCAGGTGCAATGCTGCGTCCTCTTCTATAGCACCGGATAGTTTGCTCGGACCTCTTTGTCGCACATTTTCTTTCTCACCAATATTTCGCTTTTTAAAGCTGGCCAACCGGAATTTAAACCAGATTTTTCGCAGACAACCCTATATCATTCTGTTCGCAATTTAATTACCTTTATTTTGATATAAGATTTATTCATTAAACAGATGAATGTAAATTACTAGTATCGAATTACCTGTTTATACCTGCCAACCCAATAGTTACGCCAGGAAAAAAATAGACAACCTAGCGTTTGCATATTCTATAGGCTTCATAGTTTCGATTGGAATAAAATTTGTTCCTTAAACAAATGAGTGCAATGTAAAAAAAAAAGTTATTTTTGAATTTTTAATTAATCATAGTCTTGCCAGGAATTTTTTAGCCAACCCACTCGCGATATATTTTATAACATATTAAAATTAATATAAAATATTTTTCATCCATTAAACGGATAGGTGAAGGTCGTTTTTAATTCGGATCTTAGATTATAAATGTAATAAAAGAGAGCTCACCTTTTCTCTTAGAAGCACCTTGGTGCCGAAGATGTCTCGTCTTAATCGCCCGAACGCCTCACACTGCGCCAAAAATTGGTAGGAGGTTTCTTCGTCTTCTCCCCATCTTGAGCAGGTAGAATCTTCCTCAACACCTATGAAGTTTGCAGTGACCTGTCAGATCTACGCTCCAGTCAGATGATTCGAGAGCTTTTCGACACCAACCGAGTAACCAGGACAACTGTAATTTATTCGGTCCTATTGCAATGTTTCAAGCTTGTCTGCAGTTCTTGCTTAACCTCCAGTGCACCTTTATTTTTTCGTAAGCCCACTCATTGAGGGCCGCAGTAACCTACCTCTTTGTGAGACCCAAAATACGTTTAGGTCCGAGACAGGGGCTACTCTGTTCCAAGTCTAGCAGGTTCATCTGCCTCCTTGCTCCCTGGAACTCGGTATCCCGGAACCCGTACCTCTTTGTGCCTGGCAAGCTATTCCGAAGTGTTCCACACTCCTGAACTAAACCTAACATTATCCTAGTAGAGCATATTGATTTCTAAGCTGCCCGGCTGTCGAACTATGTCTACATTATTTGCCTCGTGTTATTTTTTACTCTTCGTTAAATGCGACTGCTAGAATGACAAATATCTCTGTCTGAAAGACGTGGCGGATGATCTTAGAGCATAGCTTTCTTACACTTCTCTGCCTTTCAAGTATATTCCTGTCTTCGAGGGCGGCCCGTTGGCCATACGAGAATCATTTTTGCCATTGGATAATAAGTATTTAGAATATTTTTATAATGTCTTGTCTCAATCTCATAAATTGTGTCTGAGTATAGTTAAAATAAATAGAGTTGATGAAAGTTGAAATGTCCATTTTTTTTCATTGAGTGACACACCACGAACACCACTAGTTGCCGAGAATTCGAAAAAATTTAAGAAATACCCATTATTTTGAACTTAGATAGAACTCAGAGCAAATATGAATGGGCAATGAATTATATGTTCGTGAAGAAATTGGTTTATTTATGGCGTCTGCGCTGGGATAGATTATTACAAACTAGATGTCGAAGAACATAAACATGATTTGGCCTGCCAGAGTAAGAAGGATGTAAGTCAACAAAATAGTCAAATGGAAGGTGCATTTTTAATTTTTCTCCCTATAAAGGAAACTTTTTTCATAGGTAGATATTTATGTTCGCTTAGATCTAATCTTGGCATCATATCAGATGCGCTTTATATATACTGCTATATTTATAAAAATAATGTCCAAAATAATAGAATACAGTGCCATAATTTCATATTTATAAATAAAGAAAAATGGTCTTAATAACGGTATTTGCTTGAGCTTTTAGCAATAATATTTCATATTATATAAAGCGAAGAGATACTATGGAGAAGTAAGCTATTCACCAATAAATTTGTACAAAAAGTTATTTGTGTAAAGTAGGAACAAAGTAAAGTAAGTACATTTGATAAATTAATTTTACATGGCATCATCGAAATATCCTTGAATATCGTAGTTTACCGTTATTTATTAATCCCTGAAGTGAACTTTCTCTTGTGTTACATGTAGTCTATAAACTTAATTATCCGAAATAATTTTAAAGATTTCCGAGTGCTACCAGAATTATTTATCCAAGAAATTGTGTCAAGTCACGTTATTAGACGAAGTGAAAATGGCTTATAATAAAATAACATAATATGGAAGTTCCTAGCAAATTGGCGATTAGCTTGTTGTAATACAGGTTTTTCCCAATTGTTAAATAATACTTCTCAAAGCTTTCGTAACATTTAATAATCTCAGAAACTGTAAACGAAATTTTTATGTAAATTTATAAACGTATTATTTCTTGTAGAGGTACCAAGAACA
Source organism: Rhamnusium bicolor (assembly GCA_029963845.1). Taxonomy (NCBI): domain Eukaryota; kingdom Metazoa; phylum Arthropoda; class Insecta; order Coleoptera; family Cerambycidae; genus Rhamnusium; species Rhamnusium bicolor. The sequence goes on from JANEYF010003577.1 coordinate 3,626,623, forward strand.
AAAATGCAAAAACAATTATACTTACTAATTTAATATTTTGTGATTATACTTATTCCTGTTTTGTGCATTTCTTTGAATTCATCGCCAATAGAAACTACTCAATTACTTAATATTGTATCCAACTAGATAATATTTTTAATAGTTTTTCATTGGTCTCGTACTATATATAGTAAGAATAAGGACAGGGTGTAAACAACAATATATGGTTTAGTATACCATTGTCAATAACTAGAATGTTGAGGTAGGAGTGTGTACACATTTTTTGAGTCTGACAAAAGAAGTTATGATTGTCATGCATGATAAAAGTAACAAATAATGAAGGAAAGAATATATGTTAGTTTCCTCAACTTAGTCTTTTTACTGCTTTTTAATTTTTGAAATCCAGAATATATCTGTAAAAACACTTTAATTGCACTCACTGTAAAACGCTCAAACTGAGAAAAATACTCCCACTCTCTTGGAATGATCGTTTGAAATCATGGAAAACTCAAATCAAACCAAAATATGATAATACTTACACACAAAATTAACCTAATATTTGATTAATTAAATTTATATTTATAAACAAAAATTGCATAACTGATTCACATTTTAAAGTTATGGCAAATATATTCAATATTTGTAATTAGCTGTTTTTAAGCATTTTGAGTTATTTTTTACGTTAACTGCTTTAGCTCGATCAACTGCAACTAGTTGAACTATTATCTTAAAAAACATATGTGTTCGACCTGTTGGAGTTGACTGAGCAGTTGAAGCTGTTTACACATCGATTTTAAATGATATTGACATGTATACCAGCTCATTCAGATAAGAATGACAGTATAAAATATAAAAAAGTGTAGGTATTTTTAATTATTATCATGTTAAATTTTAAAGAATGCTTATGTAATACTCAATAATTATTTTATTTTTTTTTATTTCTTTTTTTTTTTCAAAAGATGCATAAATACTAATAATAATATGTCTGGGTTTATTTAGGTTAGGTTAGACGTCATGAATGTCATTATGATTATCGAAGTTACAATAATAATTAATCTAGATATTGTCCTTTAATTTAAAATTTTGAAATAAATATAACAAATGTTCATATTTTGAATTATGCAATTTAAACATTTTTATAATAATATGTTCGCGAACCAGCCCCCTGAAGATTTCATGAAGAATGAAAGTAGATATACAGTATTGGAAAATATTTAATTAGAGTGCCTGCTTTGTGTGTGCGCACGAAGGATACAAATAGCAAAGTTATGTATGCGACAGAAAAAGTTTCTGTATCACTGTTGCCTTTTTCTGCGTTATTGTGTTTACGAAGTAACGAGTGCACTTCTCCGTCTCATCATATCCCTTCCACATGTGATCCTTTCCCTTTCTACACAAAGTTTATTGTAGATAGAACAAACAACAGTGTTGCCAGATGTCTCGTAATTACCAAAATCTACAATTTGGAATTTTAACTGGTAGTTGTTAATGGAGTCTCTAATAGTAGCATAATCTAAGATAATTTTTTTGGGAACGTCACTTTTTTCATAAAATTATTTACACCTTGAGAAGTAATTAAAATCGTTTCATGTAAAATGCATAATATGCAATGAATACTGTTCCTTTTTACAAACTGCGATGAACATTTGGCATCTAGTTAGTAGTTGGGCGGCATACGAGATTTTGTTCATGCAGCTACGGTATTTATGTCATAATTATAAAATAAATGCTACACTGCATGAAAAATGAGAGCTCTACGCCTCTTTTTGCAATGAGTGCAGACTACACGCAGTGCTACATGTGGACACATTTTTAATTTAATCAAAACCCAAGATCAATTAATGACGAATATAGTAAATGGTATTTTATTAAGTTTAGAATGCGTGAAAGAATCATAAAATTTCATAATATTATACAAAAATATAAACTAAAATGAAGATGATAATATAATTTTTGAGGTCGAACTTGACAGCTAATTGTTATTATTTGAAAGTTTCTATTCAATATACTTACTTGTAACTGTTTTACTTTTGTTTATTTATTTTTTTATAATAAAGTTGTTGAATGTTGACATATTATTTAAAGTATCTGGTAATTTTTCCTAAAATCTGATAATTTCATTGTTACTTTCGGATAATCACACTTTCACAATCTGGCAACACTGCAATAAACAATTTTGTGGTCACGTGGTGAACTGCTCTCACGTTGCTGTTGTCTCATTTCTTTTATTATTGCGTCAGCCGGTATCATGGTAAGTTAAACTAGCATTTCCCTTAACTTAAAAATGTATGTTTATACAACTGAAGAATAAGTGCAAATGATCAAGTGGTATTACGGCGGTAATACCGCTGAGGGAGTATCGGGCGATTCATTTTTACATTTGAAAACCGTCCTGCGCCCACGGTTCCAACTGTATTAAACATCATTCATAAGTTTGGGTCTGTGGGATGTGCGACAAATTGCAGAAAATATAGTCATTTAAATGACCAAGACGAGCCTACAGTTTACTTAAGGGAAGATCGGGAAAGGCGGGAACCTAATATCTGTACTTGCTCCGAGGTAAATGCACCTTGTTCGAGTAGACAAATCTCGCAAGAAGTTGGTGTACAAGAGCGAACAGTGCAGAATATTCTGAAATAAAATAAGTACCACTGCTACAAAATTATGTCTACCCAAGGAATCTTTCCTGAAGACCGTACGAAACCAATCGATTTTTGTGAAACCATGATGGAAAATGCTAATGAAAACGAAAATTTCATCAAGATTTTATTCACTGATGAAACATATTTTTCCATACATGGCCGGCATAATCCTTCTATAGTTCGATATTAGTCAAGGGAAAATAAACATTTGAGTGTGCCATTACGTACTCAATGCCCACAAAAAGTAAATGTTTGGGCCGGCATTTTAAGTGATCATGTCATTGGTCCTATTTTCATTGACGGTAACTTAAATGCTGACAAATATTTAAACATTTTGCAGAAAATCAGATTAATCCGGCTGTTCAAGCTGTTGACGTCAATTTGGAGATTTGGTACCAGCCAGACGGCTGTCCTGCTCATAATGCACGAAGGGTGCAAGAATTTTTAGACAACACTTTTCACGATCGTCCTATAAGTGGAAGACGCACAATAAAATGGCCACCAAGATCCTCCGACTTGGCGCCTAATGATTTTTTGTGGAGATATACAACATCACAAATTTATAAACATGAACACAAGCGAGCGCGTGACTTACAAGAGTTAGGTGCTAAAACTGTTGCCAGCCTACAGAGTGTGACTCCTGACATGCTTTTAAATGTCAGGAATGAATTTCATCACCGATTAGGGTATTGAATCCATGCGCAACAAGGCGACATTTTTGAGCCCCTTATAGAGTAACATTTAGAAAAGAAATTGTTTTGTTTCTTTTTTAATACGTTTTTTAAATCTATTTCATTTTAGAATTTTTATTTTATTTTCGTTAGAATACTTGTTAATTTATTTTTATTTCATAGCAGAATGCCAGTTTACTTTCATGCCAAATGGCCAAAAATTACTGAAAGAAATGCCACTAAGTTTTTTGATGCATTTTAAAAACAATTTTGCATCAAATAACTAGAAATTCTCGAAATAAACAGGGATACGTAGTTATTTACAGAAATAACAACTATACCCTACAACATTTTGAAATGTACCAATTAAAACACCACGAACAGTGTCATCAGCTACCTGCTATGATCTGATGCAGGGTGAGCCATCGCAGCTCATGACCTAAAGATGAATAATTTATTTGCTACTATTTGCCCCGCCACTAATTACGTATACTAATGGCCGTGCTCGCAACTTCGTGGTTTTTGAGGGGTTTAGGAGAATTTACCCAATGTGGTCAATTCACTATCTCTGTCTTTGTTTTTCTTATAGTTTTATATAAAGGGAATATTTGCAAATCGCTAGAATTTTCCTAAACACCTAATATCTGTACAATAAATTGTGTGTGGCAAGAAGGGATATGATGGGGCGTGCCCTCTTTACTTCACAAAAACAACGTACAATGAGGCAACATTTATGTATAATTCTCTTTCTGTCCTATGCATGACATTGCTATTTTTATCCTTTATGCACACACACAACGCAGGCACTCTAATTAAACGGTTTCCGATACTGTATATCGGACTAGGGGTTTTCGTTTTTGTCACCCTCTTTACATTATCAAAATGTACATAATAATATTTCGCCGTCTCTAGCCATGTGCCACAACGAGTTCTAGTGGTAATGGCGTATTCGGCAGTTCGGATATTGCCGCATGCAGTTACCGCAGCAGTTCTGACGACCCGTATATCGTAATCGAGCGCTGCAGTGAAAGGGTTAAAATTATTCTTCTGCAAAAACGTCTTTAATAATTAGTTACAAATCAAAAAGAACTAGTTGCTATAAGATTTTGATTATATTTACAAATTAATATATGACAATTGACTTTGGCTTTGACAAAGATTATAAAATGATTTCTGAAAAAATTTTAAGTCGTTGATCACTTTGACCTCGACCAATTAAAGAGTAATTAGTATTTGTATGACAAAAATGATATGTACAGTTTAATATTTTATGAAACATATATACAGTGCAAAAACTTAAAATGAGAAAGTACCTAACCTCTTGAGAATATATTTCACAAAATTTAACGTTATGTTGGCAATAATACTCAAAACATGTTTTATTGCTACTGCTACTTTTGCCACTAGTGGTGACGACAATAAAATACGCCTTGAGACAGTGTTAACGTTTATACCAAGAGGGTTAATAAAATTTTCTGTTTATGCCATGAAGATCAAACGGCCAAGAAAACCTCATAACATATTAACTCTGTTCACGGTAACGCAATTGTTGTACTAATTCCGAATATATTTGGAATAGATCCCAAATTATTTAAGTACGCATACACGAGTTAATTTCAATACTGCGAACGATTAAAAATAAATTGTGCATTCGTCGGACACCAAAACTTATTCGAGATTAGTACTGCAAACAAAGCTATTAATAAAAAACTAAAGCTAATTTGAATATTATATTGTTTATGTGATTTTAATTTGTGCAACTATTAAAGGTAAATAATGCAGAAATAAAATTTGCAGCCATCTCTCTTAAAATGTTCAAGAATAATTAATGGTTTTTTAATTTTATTAAATTATCCATGTATGCGGGGAAATTGCTGTTCATCGTTGAAGCGTATTATCAACTTTCAACTTTTAATCGCTAAACTGTTATTTTTATTTTTCACTTCATTAAAGTAGGTATATGTTGCTTTCTAATTCATAATGTTTTATATTTTCTTTGATGGATAGTCAATTAGAATTATTGTGTCAGAAAGCCAAGCAGGGTCTAAGTGCACCCAAACGAATCTTTAGGGGCATTAATTTTTTTTTTGTAGATTAGAGTGCTGTGGTTATTTTAAATATATGCTCAAGAAAATAATATGCTACCAATATATGGATCACTTTACTAGACAGATTTATTATATTTCCAATAACAAGAACAAACCAATTAGATGGACATGGCGTCAGTGAAATTGGATTTAACTGTGTGAAGTTGAAATTTCAAAGTTCAGTAAATTATAAAAGCCTCTTAAAAATTGCGAACCCGCGACATTGGTTATGCCTAGATAAATTTACATAATTACCTAAGTTACACATTACATAACATTACATTCTAAATATAATACATAGTTACATATCTATAATAATTGAATATAATACATAGTTACATACCTATAATATTAATATGGTGAAACTTCATGGATTTGCAAAACAGCAGGTATGTCGAAAGTTGCCAAATATAAAGATAAGTTCAGGTGCAAAATCGCAAATTAACTGTTTTAAAGAAAAGACGAATACAAAAATGAAGAAGTAAAACATGTTCTTAAAAAACTAATGATTCTGATTGGTCAGTGGTAACTAATAGTTATTGCATCTAAAATGTTTGGGTCGTCTTAGATTCTAAATTGTATCGAAATAGTGCTTAAGAGCTCTAGACGCAACTCTGGCCCTAAAAACAAAAAATAAAAATGCATCTACTAAACGTGTACAATAACCCTTAAATATATTTTAGGCCCTTGGGGCACCTTAAAAGTTAATCTACTGACCTGAAATTTGGTGCACTTGTTACTTAGAGTGCAAAGATTCCAACTGACATACTGTTTAAAAGTATCAGAAAAAAAATTTCAAGGTGGCTGGGACACCTCAAAGTGTAGTCCGAAAAATGTACGATTTTGTACCTGCACTTATCTACATATGGCAACTGTCGAAATACCCGCTGTTTTGCAAATCCAAAAAGGGTCTTTTTTTTACTTCACCTTTCCATCACACAATTAAAAAACTATAATTAATTGTCGTTGATCTATTCGTGCTACCTCGCTGACACCAGGACAACCTTCCTAACGTGAAGGACTGACCCTCATGTGGAGAATTTTGCTGAACCTCCACATTGTCGTGGAGTACCTTCAACGTATGCACAATACTGTTTTACATCCATTTCGAAAGATAATGTCATGAGTAGATTTGCTTCTTACTAAATCTTATTGACTCAAGTAGGCTTGGATCATCAGTATGGAAGGACGTGATCAACAATTCTTCACACCACCTGAAAAAAAGAGGAAATAAAATAAAAAAAATATTCTTTCAACGAACTCTAAATGCAAAACGTATTCAAATATAAACAGACCTAACTTAAGTACTAATCTACGATCAGTACTGCCGCGAGCTCTTATTCGAATGTACTATTCATGTCAGTGAAAATGAACTGTAATATACTATTCCAATTGATTTATTCACCGTCTCTTTTTAGTTATGAGTAGACAGAGATGGAGATAAAGAACGTATTTTTGCTTTGCAAAAGTCATAATAATGACAGGTGCGGCGAAGAGAGGAGGGTTTAAAAAAATTGAGTCACTTGAATAAGTGCATATTAACAGAATTATATAAAAAAGGAGGGCATTAAAGAAATATGAGGCGCCATCCGTCCATGCATTCTCGATCGATAAATAAATTGATACTTTTAAAGCTCATATTTTAAAAGAGTTCTGTAATGCACCAGAGAAGTATAGTCAGCGAAACCTATATTGTGAAGGGATGTCCGGGGTAAGACGCTACGGAACACAGAGCCTAATTTAACTATACTGGCTCGTTTACTTTTTCAATGTAGTACAATTTAACAATTGTACAAAACAATTAATTATTAACTTGAAATAAAAGTATTGAATTTAACGTATTGACTACACATATAGCAGTTACAGTATTCAAGATTGCTTAATATAAATTGTTACTACCCTGCAAGAACCGCGAGGAGGTATGAGCATTTCTTGCCAGAAAAGGATGGGTATGGAATATTAGTATAGAATAGAGATTATTTAAAAAGTAACAAGAAAGCTTTATAAACAAAATAAAAACAAAAAATATACTCTCAAAATAGTAACAGAAACAAATATTTTTCTCAATAAATGAACTAAAAATAAATTCTAATAGTAAACTTATTACTATAATAAGAACAGAAAGACATATTTTTGTCAAAATAAAAAAATAATAATAACATTAATAAATAATAACATCCTGAAAAAGCATGTTTCTCAAGCACTGAACCACGAAAGCACAAAAACGGAATTAAATAATGCAGATGATATCACAAAATTCACTTCTTCACTTCACATCACTTCACTATACCTCACCTCACCTTGCTTCTTCCTCTGAATCCTCGCCCTTCTCACCCTTTTCTTCATTTTGAGATGAACTACCGTTCTCGTTCAAATTTATTTCCATTATTTGTATGAAATTTGGCAATTTTTAAATAATCATCCTCAATTATAATTACTTGAGTAGTGGTGAGTGGTATGTGAAACTTCTCATATGGTCCAAATTCCACTATCTGACCTGTCGATTAGTTGGAAACCGATCTATGTCTGAGTTGACAAATGATATTGGCTACCGATCTATCATGATTTGAAGGTATAATCCAATGCAGGTCGGGGTATTTGCCCGCTGAGTAGTTGTTTCGTTCAAATCATATTTAATAAGAGTAGTTTAGTCCACCTGGGCTAGAGGTCGCCGCTCTCGGTACTTGCTTCGCAAGTCGCTATCCGCCACAGAGACATCTATGATGTCGGTCGGATAGTAGCATTTGGATCATATGAGAAGTTTCACATACCTCTCACCACTACTTAATTTACCTTATTCAGTATATGACTAGCAGGTTGGCCACTATCATTTGTCTGTTCCATAACCTATGGCATACTGAGGAGAACTAATAAGTTCGAAACCGGTCTATGTATGGTTAGGAATTAACAAATGATATTGGCTACCGATCTATCATGATTTGAAGGTATAATCCAATGCAGGTCGGGGTATTTGCCCGCTGAGTAGTTGTTTCGTTCAAATCATATTTAATATAATTACTTTCCTAATTCTTTTTTCCCAATCTTCCTTGTTAATTTTCGACACTTCATTTTGAATTAACTCTACGACTTTTTTCATCGAATTTCGAAAAAATATTTCCTTTTCTGGCGTTTTTCTTCAATTTACACCAAATTAATTCAATCGGGTTGAAAATACAGAAATATGGCAGTAATCTCAACAATTTGTGGCCATCTCTTCCACTACATTATCTATAATATACTTCTTCTCATAATTTTTCGCCTGCAGGACTTCCAAGAGTCGTGCTTTATTATAATTTTCCTCATAATAGAGATCATGTTCCATTAAAAAATTTGTAACTCCAGCTTAGTAGAACTCTTGTTGGGAATTTTATACAGTTGTCTCGAATGGTATTTTGCATTGTCAAGAACACTAATGCTATTCGGTTTTAATTTTGGAATTAGTGTATTTTCAAACCATTCCTCAAATATTTCTCCCTCCATGTTCTTGTGGTAATCCACGTTACATTCTTCCATGTTTTTCCACACAGTTTCAATGCATTATCAACCCATCCATCGACTGATCCACAGTGAAATATAATCAACCGAGTCCCTTTATTAGGGGCAATAAGATTAGTTGACATTTCCTAGGTCCATCAGTCCTTCCTTTTTTACGGTATCATGAATATCATACCAAGTTTCATAGTTAGATAATAAATTGGTCTATTTTCCCTTTTGAGTTCTTTTACCTCTTCTAGATATGAATTTCGCCAATCCACTATTCGTCTATTTTCCATAAACACCACGCGTTTAATAATAGTTTGATATTTAAACCCAATTTTTCTCAGCCAAGTTCCTAAAGTTCTTTTGGTATATTTTAGATGATTATCTATTTCTTTTAATTTTCTGTCTACCACGTCAATAGTTGGGATTTAATTTTTCTGATACTTGTCGTAAACTAAAGTTCTTAAAAGTTTTGCTAACGATGGGTCCAAAGTTTTCGATTGACCGGAGTCGAATCTTTGTTTTCTTTGGAGGGCACCTTCATTCACCAGTTTGTGTATTGTGGGACGGGGATGCTGTTTCACCTAGTACATCCAAATCATACAAATTAGAGTCATTAACTCGTCCCCTCAAAAGATTATTGTAAACATGAAGGCAAATTTGTTTCGCTTGCACGTTTATATGTAACCGATTTTTTCATACTGAAAACACTAATGAACTTTGAACTTTATAATTGTAATCACTATCACTTTCATTTTCACAAACACAATAAGATGCAGACGTAGAGGCCTCCCACGGTAGAAACATTTTTACATCAAATACTTTCTTAAATTATTTTCAAAAACACACCAGCAAATAAACAGGTATAAAATAATTATTACTCATATTACACTACTACACAACTCCCTGCAATATGATAACCTTCTTAAATTATTTTCAAAAATACATCAGCAAATAAACAGATATGAAATAATTATAACTTATATTACACTATTACACAATTCACTGCAACACGATAACCTTCTTAAATTATTTTCAAAAACACACCAGCAAATTAACAGATATAAAATAATTATTGTACAACTCACTTCAACACAATAACCTTCTTAAAATATCTTCAAAAACACGCCAGCAAATAAACAGTTATTAAATAATTATTATTTATCTTATAGCATTATACTTACAATATATCAGCACTGCTAGAATGATTCGGTAACAAAATTAAGTGTGGATCTGAAGTATCACAGAATGTAAGTGAAACTCCGCCTCGGTCGCGTGCCAGCAAAAACGACAATCATCCTACTCGGTTTAATGTAAGCGGTGTAAAAGACGGAAGATGTCATGTGTTATACATTTGCCACCCACATGTCGCGTCTTGCTCCTCACGTCCCGTCACAATATAGGTTTCTTTGACTATACTATCTTAGGGACATTTTATGAAATATACTAGAAATTATATTATTTTGCTTGAAAAGTATTGTCGTACTTTTCAAGCAAAAATTTACTGTAAATAGTATAATTGTACTAGAACGGCATCACTGTCTACGATTCTAGCTTGGTACTTGAGATTGTAAGTGCAGTGGTTTAAACCCCGTCCTTTCAATGTAAAGAGATGTATTTGTGTTTGTCCCACACTACCGATATTTCTTCTCTCTCTGCGCCGCCAAGTGTCCAAGTTAGAATCGTAAAGAAGTAAGGCATTATCGTTATAGTTTTGGACTAGAAATACGAATCCAAATGTAGAATATTGAAAAACAGCTTGTACATTGGACATGAACGAAATTGTTAGTACAATAAATTTTATCATGAAATTTAGAGCAATAAAACAAACGTATACACCACAGCTTAACACAACTTCGCGTAACTCTACAATGACCGTGCTCTAGCTAGAATTAGATGAAGAAGTGTCTAATATCTAAGTACATTAATTTATTTTATCAAAAACATCACTGCAATACAAGATGTAAGAAACAAAAAATTGAAAATTAGAAGTGCCTTTATTAAACGTTGCAAGAAATTTTCTTTTGCAGTCAAGTAATTTATAGCTCAGTTTTTTGCTCGTTGGATTACAAATTAATGTGTTTCCTGAATTTGTTTGAGGGTTTCTAAAATCTGCAGCAGGTATGTTATATATTTTCATGCTTACAAATATCGTAGGTTGACAGAATTATTTTCTTGCATAATCATAAATAGAAATTTTATAAAAATTGTGTTTAGATAACAGGTGATAAAAGTATTTGTTTGTTTTATTTTCTGAAACTATAAGCAGTGAACAAGAGAATTTGCTTAAAATAAATGTTACAAAGTACTTATGGCGTATGTCTCAGGTTCTTGGTTTCCTCATTGCGTTTCTGTAACAGTATGCGACTTAGCCATCCCTAGCTGCGGTCGAAATGGGCTGTTCCTGGACAATTTAGAATAGTCGAATAATCGAGAATTGAGAGCATCAATTCCTGTTTTGAGAGGCTACTGATAGATCTAACATGTCATATCATCTTTATTTAGTGAAACGAAAACCGCCAATTTACAATGGAAAATAAAACTGTCAGATATTTATGCACACTAAGCTAAAGGATATCGGATAAAATATCATAACAATAATAATTTCCAGTCTTCCGTAATATTTTATTTCATTCAATATGTTTCTTTTAACTTAAAAGTTAAAAGGAGAAAATAAAATACTTTGTATAGTTTATTTCAGACTTATTTGCAACATAAAAAACGTCGCTTTCTTTCGTCCCTTTACCGCAGCGCGCCGTCAAAGAAACCGATGTTTTTTTGTTGCAAATAAGTTTGAAATAAACTATACCTAAGAGCCGTGTTTTCTAAGATAACAAATATTTAAAAAAAAAATTGTAAGCCACAACTATTTTATAATTTAAGATTGATCTGCATTGAGGTGATAAATAATAACAAGAAGAAAGAGGTAAGACATAATTGTATCTTAAAACATCAGCGATAATATCTTAGCAGGTCCCTCGATACAGAAGAAAAATTGAAAAAAGTGTTCTCAGCGCCGTAGACGGGACGTTTATTCAAGACGGCGTGTGTGATAAAATGATGTGACTTTTGAATGTATTTATCTGCATTAGAGAAATATATTAAAAGACATTCTTTCTATTATATTCTTTCGAGGTTTCCTGAACTATAATTCATTTATATTTAAATTATCTAAATATAAAAAAAATGTAATGTATAGAGACCGTGTCTTAGGTAGTCATTCCAGTTACGGACTTGCATGCAATTCTCGTATAATTAATAAAATAAGAATAAATGTAGCAAAATGCAAAAGTATACGATTTTTTTAGGAACTAGTTAATAACATTCTCTCATGTTTTTTTATTGTGTATTGGTAATTCCTTGCAAGATGCAACACATTTATGTACTCGCGTAATTAATTAAAACAGTGAACAAAAAAAAACTATGTTTTAAATGTGGATACCGTTATTTGTAACAACAAATATAAGCTATTAATTTTCTCTTTTAAATGCAGAAGATTAGTACTAAATTACTGAAAAATCTACAATAAATTTTCCTTAATTACCTAAAACTAAATAACAAAGCAGTAAATTAAAATGTAGCTATTGTACGATCGTAAAAGGGCTGTTATAATAAATTGAAAACGCCTATAATATGCCGCATTTCAAATAAATAAACAAGCAGACAGACTGTGCGATCTACACCAATTCGACCCCTTAGAGCAGAACTATTCTGTCCAAAAAGTTCAATTTTCATTTTTTGCATACTATGTACATATTTAGAGGTGCTACATCTGCTGCAGATGTATTCTATGTCCATACCAGCGCTAATTGCCGAAAATTGCCGATTGAAAATTAGTCTATATGTTCGGATCTACTTTATTCTGGAGCAAAACTATTTCAACTACAGAAGAGTGCACATCGTTAGTCGTGACAAATAAACCTGTGGACATAGATTAGTTCTGTCTTGTTATGGATCAGTTAATTTTGTTTTTTACTGGAGAATAGTTCTGATTTAATATTTTGGTGACATAATATTGTACTTTATGGACATAGACTTTTCCTGATTCGAATCCTGTCAGTTTTTGAGGAAAAAAATGTTACCTTCAAGAGGATTGAGGATTGTAGATATCATTAGAAAGGACAAAAATAATAGTAAGTATCTCACTAATTTATTTTATTTTACTATTATATTTTTTAAATGCAACAAACTAAAAAGATAGTTTTACTTACATCTCCGTGATAACAATAATTATTTTACTTTATACTATTGCCTTTACTATTTTTTTAAAATAGTTTGTGTTTGTTCAGTCAAGTAACAATTAAGTAAGACAAATCTTTTTAAAAAATATTGAAGAGATTTTTTTATTTAACTTGTTTGTCAATATTTTCGCTATAAATACCAGCTCTAACGAAAAAGTTCCTTTAAAAAGAATTAAAAATGAATCAAAATGAAGGAAAACCAATTAAACCGATTGTGAGAGATGCCCTGTATTTAATGGATTGTGCCAATTTGGAACCTCCCACTTATTTACTACGAATTAAAACATCATTAGCAAGGCATAATGCGATTTTGGATTCAATTTCAATTGAAGACATTAAGTTTTGTCAACCAAGTGCCAAATTTACAAATGATATACAAAAAACAAGAAGGATTTGTTATGATTTGTTATACTTACCAATACAAAACATTGTTTCTTGTTTCAGAGGAGGAAAGTATCCAAAATGAAAATAATTTTCCTAGTACATCAAATATCTCAGTTGTAAGTGAATCTCAGGTAAGAAAGTCGCCGAGAACATCAAATATTTTGCATCAAGATTTTCCAAAAAAGTCATCGGTCTATAACAAAAACATTTTGCCTAGTACATCAAATACCTCAAATGCAAGCGTATCTAAAGTAAATAATGCAATATTTTACTTTAGGATTTTCCAAAAAACAAAAACGTCAGAAATCCAAAATGAAGATGTTTTGCATAGTACATTAAACATGTCAAATCTGAGAGAATCTAAGAGCTCGTTGAGAACCTGTAAGAGTTTGCTTTCGGATTTACATAACATGTTTTCTTCGGAGTCAGATCCATTTGGGAGAGATGATAAAGACTTTGACTTTAAAATGGTTGATCAAATTCCAAAAAATACCCATAGACTAGATTTACAAGAGTCTGTTTCTGATAGTTCAACTTCATCCTTGCATCCAGAAAAAAAAACGAAAGACGCGTAAACATGTAAAAAATCAAGACAATTGGCAAAGAAATAAAATCAAACGTTTAAAAAACAGTGGAGAAGACTATACAGATTGGAAAGGAAAGGACAGACCTGAAAAGAAAATTAAAGCTTTCTGCGGAAATTTTAGACTGAAGTGTATCGACAACATTTCTGAGTAACAGAGAAATATAATTTTCAAGGCTTTTTAGGATTTGAAAGATATTCATCGCCAAAGAAACTACATATTAAAATATGTTCATTGTAATAAAAAAGCAAGGAAACGAAAACGTAAAAATATGGACCAAGAAGAACATGATGAAAATGAAAATAGTAGAAGAACTTTCACTTTTATCTATCATTTACCAAGTGGACCATCGAAAGTCCAGATTTGCAAGATATTTTTTACAAATACGTTAAATATTAGTGTGAAAACCGTCAGAACAGTTTTTAATAAAATATATTACCGGAGAGGTAAAGCCTGTAAAAACTCAATGTTGGATGCAGGATGAGTCAGTAAAACAATCTGTTCGTAACCACATCAATATGTTCGAATTAATTGATAGCCACTATTGTAGACAGAAAACAAGCCGTACATACTTACCTCCAACACTTAACATTTCTAAAATGTTTACGTTGTGTGAAGAATATTGTCAGGAAAATAAGCTATGAAATCTACGCCCATACTTCCTTTGCATGTTGAAGCCCTTGAGCCTCCACTAAACCTAAAACGTCAACTCCCTAGCAATAAGTTTAAAGTTAAAAATAAGCATAAATAATACTCCAATTCTGCAAAGTATATCTGTTTTCAACAGATACTATTAACGAATAAGTATTGGATAAAAATATCATCATCACCATGAAGTCAAGAATTTCGAGAATATTCCGCTATTCTACCACTTCTTGATAACTGTTGGAATTCAAACGATATCATTTACTATTCAAACATCTTTATTCCTATCTCTATATACATTCCCAAGTATAGTGGCAATGGATCCATTTATAAATGTATCATTAAAAATATTCTAGATAAGTGGAATCATGCAGAATTCATCTACACAGACGGCTCCAAGTCGAGGGCAGACACAGGTTGTGCATTTATATTCTTAATAAGAATCACGAATTTAAAATTAAACTCTCACTGAAACATTCCATTTTCACAGCTGAAACAACCACAGTTCACGAGGCCATCAAATACACCATTGACTCTAACAATAATATTACAATAATTCTATAGGACTCTCTATCAGTCTTAAAATCCATTCAATATACTACTTTAACAAATATCAATTCAAATCCCTTAATTCTTAAAATTGAACATATAGTTGGACAAATATACTATTTAGGTAAATTCATTTTGTATGGATAAAAGCTCACAATGAAAAGGTAGACCATTTGGCCAAGCAAAATATAACTTCAGACTTACCTAGTGACAATAGAATACGTTTATCCGATGCTTTTCATATATTTAAATTAAACTTACAAAATAATTGGAGTCATCTTTGGAGTGAATTCTGTTTAACTAATCTCACTAGATAAACCTTAAATCACTCAAAAATTTCAACAACTTTTTTTGGCACGAAAATGTCCCGAGAAGATATATAACGATTATAACATTCAAATTTGAACATGCGTGTTACCCTGCTCATCTGTTCAAGATTAAAACAATCCCATCCGACACTTGTTCATTCTGCAACTCTACTGGTCATTTTGGCCATATATTTTTAATGCCCCAGCAACACGCAACAAAACAACAAACTATACCATGACATTATTAAGTGCATTATACAGACACCGTTTATCCTCCTCTCCTTACTATCGTTAAATAACAGAAATATCTTCGATGCCATAATCTTATTTTTGGAAGTGTCTAAAACGAAACTATAGATTAGGTTAACTTTTGCTCTGGTGCCCTGTTAATACTTTTCCTTCTTTCCGTAGTTTTATCCAGTATGTATTAATTAACAAAGTCCTGGAAGACTCTTGGGGCGCATTCATGATCGACGTATATGTCGGGCACACTCCGAGTGTATTCGGCAAATAGGATAAAGTGTTCACGGTTACGGAAAGCAACATTACTTCCGTTCATGGTTGATCTTTGTCGGGTAGAGCAACTTTTTAACCCAGTCAGGTAGTGGGTTAAAATGTGTCGAGTATGCGCAGTGATATTTCGAGTATTTCATAACTTAAAAAAAATGAATGTTAATGTTTATTTTATTATATTTTTTGGCTATATTTGTTTTGTCTAAAAATTGAGATGTTAATTTCAACGCATTCACATAACACGTTGTCGACGAAAATGGGCTTACAATATTTAACGAGGATGAAAAATGTTAGATTAACTTGTTGCGTAAAATAATTCATAATTGACTAGAAAGTTGTTCCCTAAATATCCTCTTGTCATTTTGATGGAAATGTAAAGACGTTCACTATGCTTGTGAATCCCGTTCATAGATATCCGACAAACATTACTAGGCATATTTTATCCCGGCACGATTTGGTGAAATTTTACCTAGGTAAAATTTACTCTGTGGGGAAAACTGTGAACTCGCCCTTGGACAAGAAGTTTGTGACCCTGTTCAGAGACAACCACGAGACGTTCAAGTACTTGTATTGTTTCTATTCGGAATATTTCACTGGTTTACTGTTTGGGAAGATTAGAATAGATGGCGTGCGCGATGATGAGCCGTGATTTAAAAAAGCGCGCGATGCGATTTGTTGGCTGTTGTTATATTTTCAATTACATTTTAATGAAGAAATAAAACAAAGCAGTTAAAATAAATCGTTTATTGATAGAAAATCAATAAAATAACAAGCCACAACGAATACAATAATTATGAAGGTATTTTAAATAATCTAAACCACAGAAAAATAAATGGCTAAACAAAAAGTTAAACATTTTACAATTAAATAATGATTATAATACTTTCTTGAACAACAGGTACCTATATAATACAAAACCTCTATGGCAAGTACAAAAAATATATAATTAAGCCTACCAATAAGGAAAAAAATGTACATTTGCTTCCCAACATCCCAGATATATGTATCAACATCGATTAATGCTACACATTATTTATACAATGTGGTCTGCAATTTAACAATACTTTTAACAAATATAATAGTAATAATATTTAATTGCTTAGGTAAAGTTTACATTAACAAAACATATTATAAACACCGATAGGTTTTTACAAATAAATATACATATCCTACACAAGAACGAAGAAGTACTTGTTCGTAGGTACATAAATTATATACCTAATTAATAATTATTGGGTAAATATAAACTTATTAGGTAGGCGCATATGTACATATTACAATTTCAAGCAACATCAATACTTGAAATTATAAAATCATTAATAATAGCATTAAAGTTATCAAGCCAAGCCATAAGAAGCTAATAAAATAAAACATATTTATTTATTTTATAGTTTGCAAACTGTTTCTGACTGCTGCTGGAACAAACCTCATATCAACAACTATCGATGCTGGAATGTCGTCAGCTTATGTTTAGATTTGTTTTTGCATCCTTATGATTCTGGATGTTTTCTTGGTTTTTTCTTTTACACCACCAAAGAATCCCAATTTTCCACACAGCTTGCACGATCTCCCTGGTTACAATTTCATAATGGTCAGAACAGGAATACCATGAGAAGTTCACATTATCAAAGATGAATTCAGTGAACAGAAATCTTGGATTTATAGCAAAAGGTTGGCCCTAACAAAAGGAAACAATTTCATTTAAATACCTTTAAAACACAAAACACAAACTTACTTTTGGTCATTGACTGGATAATAGTGCATTTTTTCCACCTGGTCTACATTGAATCCACAAATAAGACAATGTTTTTGTGGCATGGCCAAAGAATATTTACGTTTAAAAACGAACGTAAATGCTAATTTAAAGTTATAACAATTTATTTGTATTATGTGACTCCATTACAATCGGTATTTAGTAACAAAATTTATTTAAGAGAGATGCAAAAAAGAAGTTGCAAATATATTTTTGTATTCCTCAGGTTGTTGTTTGTCGCCGGAAAATTGGAGCCTTCTATTTTTAGACAGTTTATCATCCGCCCTCACTGTTTGCTGTAAGGATTTATCATATCGCCACCCTACCTAAAACAGTACGGTATTGACAGTTTTTATATATTTTTTATTCTTTGCAATCATGTAAATACCTCTATTACTATAATATATGAGGCGTTTGAGTTTACTACTCGTATTATCGAACAACTTTCTGCAGTTTCAGTAAATTTTGCATATCCAAATAAAATAATGGTCAAATAATTCGCAATCGGCAAAACAGAAGTGAAATTATTAGTTGTTAATGAAGACCCTTTCAGCAGTTTTAGATGTTCCTTTGTAGATCAGAAAAAATATGAATCAGCGAGGCTGTGTCCGTGCTCAGAAACAAATGCTAGTCCTCGTGCCCTTGATTACGTTTCGTCAATGATTGGTGGCACTAAGCTCTGGGAATTTCATTTTGTACTTCAGATATATTCCAGATTCTATATTTGTCCTTGTCACCAATTTATTGTCTAATTCTCACATTATATAATAAATCGACACTGGTTTATTAGGAGTATTGTATGTATTGTTATTTCATTTACAAAAATAAACATTTAAATGTTTTGTTTGCATTGTAAACTGTATAAACAGTACTTATAGTTAACCTAATTAACATCCAAAGATAATTTATTCTACCATTTTGCCTCTCTTTGATATAAAGCGAAGATTTATAATTATACGATAACATGGATAAATATTGTGTTCGTTGCTCTAACGGTCAATTTTTTAATTAATTATAATCACTTTTAACGACTTGTTTTGAGAAAGTAATACCTAAATTTTATCTACCAAACATCTACAAAAATCGTATGTTTTAACATACTTAAAATACTTCAGTATGGTCGTATATATTTTTCAGCAATTTTCCTGTTTTATCCATATTGTGCTGCATCAGTGATTAACATCAATACTTGTGAACTATATGCTATATACCCATTACCCATTATAGCAAGCGCTTTTGTAACTAGTTCTTGTATAGTTACTGCATTGATGATTGGTATATTTTACTAGCAATTAAATATGGTGACATCCGCCAATATCCATTTGGCATGATGACGGTCTCGGATGCTAGGGCCAGGCAGGACTATTGCCTTTTTACCCTAGTCATCGCTGTAGACCTGGACCGGCCTCGTGCAGGGCGGGTTAACTTACTTTACGAACGGCCCCACTCACAAATGTGAGCGGTGCCGAAGATTTCGGTCAACCTCCCTGGGTCCTGGCTGATGAACCCTGCTGGCTAGGGCCTCTTCTGGCGCTCTTCTGTCTTCGTCTTCTTTCTTCGCCAGCTTGTCACCCCCAGGGGTAGTCATCTGTCTGTCAGGGACTGTGTGGATATTCTGTGACTTGGGATTGACTGCCAGTACACAAAGTGGCAATTGACACATTGTCATCTGGATCATCGGACAAGGTGAGGATGAACTGTGTAGCTCTAGGAGGTGAAGGCCTAAGTGCTTTCTTAGTACTTTCGTCCTTCACGGAGCCAGGGGGACAACGGGCACTGGTCGGTTTACTGACCGGCGCCCGCAAGGTTTGTGGGAGGGTGGTTGGTCGTGTCATGTCTTTTCAGTGGGTTTGGTCCATCTGTAAGGAAAGGATTAGTTATACTTACCCGTTATCCAGTAACTGTACCTTCGGCCTCTTGTGCCTCGGTGCGTCGGCCGGATCATAGGAGGTGGCCTCCCTGATCAGCGGGTTCCTGTGCTCCTCAGCTAAGGTGTACAGTTTCTTCGCTCTATCCCGGATGATTTCGGTGACTGGTGTGTACTCCAGGTCCCTGAAGATGTCAGCGTTTCTAACGTACCATGGTGCGCCCACCGCTGTCCTGATGGCCACGTTTTCCACGGCTTGGATCTTCTTCAGATAGGTCTTCGCTTGGTATCCCCATGCTACGGAGGCATAGGTCAGCTGTGGTCTGATGAGTGCTTTGACTAGCAGAAGCTTGTTCCTCAGACTGAGCCTGCTCTGGTTCCCTACCATCGGGTAGATGAGAGCTCTCGTCCGTTTGGCCTTTACCACGATGGCTTCGGTGTTCTGTCTCCATGTCAGGCCTTTATCCATGATTACGCCAAGGTACTTGACGGAATCGTGCCATTGGATGTCCTCGCCGAACATGGAGACGTGTCCTGTGGGGGTTTCCTTGCGTCCTTTCCTGAAGAGAATCGTCTGGCTTTTCTCCGCGTTGACTGCGACTTTCCACTTGATACACCATTCTTCCAGAAGAGAGGCTGCCTCTTGGAGTCTTCTGGTGGCTGTTCTCGCACTCCAGGATCTGGCCGTGACGGCCGTGTCGTCCGCGTAGAGTGCCATTGCGGTGCCTTCGGCCCTTGGGAGATCAGAGGTGAAGACAGCGAACAGATGGGGTGACAGCACAGAGCCTTGGGGGACTCCGGCTTCCATCGGTCGATACGTGGACACACAGTCCCTGATCTTCACTCGCATCTGTCTCCCGTGCAGGTATGATCTAACTAGTTTGACGAGTGCAATGGGATAACCCATACTCATCATTTTAGCTAGTAGACCATCGTGCCAGACCCTGTCGAAAGCCTTCGCAACGTCCAGGAGTAGTGCCGCCGTGACCTGTCTTTGGTTGAAACCTTTGGTGACTTCTTCGGTGATCCTGAGCACTTGGAGTTCCGTACTATGTCCTGTCCTGTACGCGAACTGTTCATCCGGGATGATTTGGAGCTCTTCGGTTTCCTCTTCTATTCTTCTCAAGATGACGCGCTCGGCTACCTTGCTCACAGCTGAGAGTAGGCTGATGGGCCTGTAAGAGGAGGGAAAGAGTAGTTCCTTACCTGGCTTCGGGATGACTATGACGTCGGCCTTCTTCCACCTGTCCGGAAAGTATCTGAGCCTCAAGATCCCGTTGATGATATTCACCAGGGCTGCCACCCCTTTGCTGGGTAGCTTCTTGAGGGCGATGTTTCCGATCTTGTCACATCCAGGAGCTTTCCTCGGCTTTAAGCTCCTTAGAATCTCCTTGACCTCCTCTGGAGTGGTCGGACGGATGTGATCATCGTCTGGCAGGCGGAGCATCCGACGCACTCTGCGTTCCACGTCATCAACCCAGTCCTCGTCCTCATCATCGAGTTGGTTTTCCCTACACTGCAGTTCCAAGCTGTCCGCGAATGCTTCAGCTTTTTCCTGGCAAGTGTAGACAATCCCATTCTCTCCGTGGATTGGGGACATTGGTTTCGGCCTGTTCCGCAGAGCACGCTGGGTGTTCCAGATGCTCCTGTCCTGTGGGTCCAGTGATTCCAGGTGACGCTGCCATCCTTCTTGACGGTGTTCCTGGAGGGCAGCTTTGACTCTCCTGTTCAGCGTGTTATACGCGTGCCTGTCCTCAGGGAGTCTAGTCCTTTGGGCCCTTTTCTTCGTCCTTCGTCTGTCCCGAATCAGCTGCCTGAGGTCCTCCGTGAGGTTTGCCATCGGCGTTGGTGCCCTTCTGGTCTCTGTCTCTGTAGTGCTTTCCTCCATCGCTTCCTGGATCTGGTTTTCCAGGGAGGTGATGGCCCCTCTCCACAATGGTGACATGGGCCTACCAAAATTTAAAATGCTAAAACATTTGTCACGTAATTTCTTTTTACATCAGATGTCTGGTCCCAGTTAACATATTACATCTACAAATTTGTTAAAGAAGTTTTTTTGATAGTTAAAACTTCTTTTACGACTTCTTGTGTGAGGATTATTAACTTCTGTTAGATATATAAATATCAGCCACAAAATAACTTCCAGAAGTAGCTGTTCATTTCTAAAATAATGGTGTTATATCACTACACTTAAGCACTTTTTAAAAGGTATTACATTTGTCTATTACGCCTAAGGAAGAGGGGTGTTTAACATAGGGGTCTGGACTGTTCACCCCTAAGAGCGTAGTAACAAAAGAGATTTATTATAATGTGCCACTCGTAGGCAGTAGGTAGCGAATGACACACTCAGCTAGCTCTCTATATTATAGCCGGGAAAATTGTGTGCGAGTCCGGGTGGTTTTATGGTGAAGAAGGCCTCGTAGTTAAAGGTTATCAAGCAATAATATCCAAAGGCCGATCTGTATATTATGTAACTTTGTATTAAAATCCGATATTTAACATTTAATTATAAACACTAGTAGTACTTTCTCGCTTCATTTGCAGCAACCGGCTATGTAAGATTATAAAATGTGCACAAAAAGGAGGGGGTACATATAGTAATCGTACCAGGTGATAAAATATTCTTAGCAAAATGACGCTTGGCCGCTTCAACTAAGCGAGTTACACAAGAAATTGTTACGAACGTATAATATTTATATTATAACTATAAATATGTAATATTGGCAAATGGTAATAAGTAACATGACCCTGTATATTAAAAGGTGGCTTATCTGTGATCTACTCCTCGTCAGAAGTCCAGGAATCTCATCGTCTTGGCTACGACGTATACCCTGTACGTGAGAAACTATATTCCTACAAGCTTTGCGAGGGCTGATTGCTAAAACTTGGCCCAAGGTAGACTAGGTATTCTAGAAGAAACCAAATAACCAAAAGAAGCCTGTAGCCAGGTAGAATCGAGGTAAACTCTGGGTAAAATTCGGTAGAATCCTGTAGAATTCAGTAGGATCCAGTAGAACCCTAAAATATCATATAATAGGTGCGTTAAAAATACGAAACATCACTAACCTGATGAAATGATTTAATTATTTCAGGATATTTACCCCCACGAGAGGGTCCTGTGTCGAATTTGATGACTCGTCGAAAACGACACTGTCGTCCAGTGGTTAAAACAGTAGGTGGCTTAGATTGGCGGCAACTGCAAGTTATAGAAAGTTGCTACTATGCATAATTTCAGAAACTAGTGTGAAATGACTTAGATTTTCATCCAAAGAGACGCTAACGCACCAATCCTTCCAAAACGAAGATATATTAATGCTCCACATACCCAAAAAACGGTACACCAACAACAACGAGCACTAATATTAATTAAACTGCATGGGAGAATGCACTATGACTCCGCAAGAGAAACTTGTAATATTCTATTTAAACTCTACCAGACGTAGTTGAACGTTAAGCAATCGCGATTTTCGCTAAAACCCATTCTCTCTGTAGGAATGCGCGCGACACATCTCCGTATCGTATTTTGTATGTCTGAACTATGTCACACTAAAACTTAAGCCAGTTTTACAACGTAACAAAGGTTGAATATTACTTCTTATAGACTTCATAATGAATACTTTTTTATACATTCTTTATAGTAGTGTACGTGATACAATATTTATACAAAACTTTGTTCTTGGTTGCACAAGTTTAAGTAATATACACATAAGTGATTTAATTTATTAGTAGTTTTAAACTTAAAGTAGCATGATTAGATTTACCAAAATCTCCTAAATTCGCATTTATATACTCAATATATTTTTGTCAACATCACAATGGCGGCGACATTAAGTATGTTCGTCCTCGAGCTGGTTATAAGGACATGGCGGAGTTCTGTAAAGCAGTCTCGACTGTATTTAATAACAGTAGTTTAGTCTACCTAGGCTAGAGGTCGCCGCTCTCGGTACTTGCTTCGCAAGTCGCTATCCGACACAGAGATATCTATGATGTCGGTCGGATAGTAGCATTTAGACCATACGAGAAGTTTCATACCTCTCACCACTACTCAATTTACCTTAGTTAGTATATGACTAGCAGGTTGGCCACTATCATTAGTATCACTTGTCTGTTCACTCTCACTGGTATTAAGGCCTATGATGTATCCTCTTATGTTATTATAACAGGCCTGTTAAAACTCTTATCCAATCAAAAATTGCCTTTTTGAAATATCTTTATTTCTGATTGGCTATAACTCTTAATAACTCTGTTATTATAACGTTAGAGGAGGTCGTAGCCATACTGTGTAATTTTGTTTAGATATTAAGGATATTACCTATATTCTGTGTTTTTATTTGTAGAATTATATTTGTTTTTAGTTTTCTACTTCTGTTTATTTTTTGCTTTCCCATTTCTGTTTGTTTCATATTTGAAATATATGTAACATATATTCATATTTCCATTTTTCATCTAATTAATACAAACTCAATCTTAAAAATGTCCGCCTTTACAAATTAGAATACTCGACAACCTTACGTAAAAAGTTCTGTATTTGTATTATAAAAATAAACATAGTAATAACTACTTAAATGAATACATCTGAATAATTAAAAATTATTATTCATGTGTCTTTTTAGAACGTTGTGGGCAACACGTAAGATACATTATTGGACGGACGTACCTAAGAGATTCTAAATATATTCGTACAAGAACAAGATTTAAACTAATATACATAAATACGCATGTACAATTGCAATTTATTTTTTGGACGTTTATAGAACGTCTGGTGCTGGGGAATATACATATGGGAATATGTCACAAATTAATTGTTTTATCATTTTCAGCCGTTCAAAAAATATCTGTTAATGAGCTTACTTTACATTAAGTACACAAAAATAATTGTTTTGCATAATTTCGGGAGTAGTTTACGGTGATTGAATTTTACAAAAACAGACCTCCGCCACACTCGCTCTCTGAAATAGAAACTGCACCGTTTTTAGCAGTTTCAAATAATCGCAATGGATCGTTTAATACACGAGGATCATGTTGCCTACTCTCCCCTGTTATTAACATCAACGAATCATGTTTTAAAAACAGATTCTCAATGGACAAACAAACATTATCAGTGAGTTTTTCAACACGTGTAAATTTACACGTGAATTTATATTCATTTCGAAGACAATAGATCTAAAGCAGAAATGTTTTTAATTATTTAGTTTTTTTCACGTTTCACATCAGTCTGTTAATTTCTCTGTATGGGAAATGAAACCAAAACGATGGAAAGATAAATATAAAATTTAATTTAAAAAAAGTATATTTACAGTGGATATTTAAAAGAATGTTCCAACTCGCAATTGCATGTCAGATATACTGCTTTCCAAAAAAATTGCAACAGAGAATGTATGAAAATAATTTGTTCAAAGTTTTACAGCAGAGCAAATAGGGAAGATTTCCTAATATTGGACCAGGGCCTAAATTGTACCACCTAAATTTCTCCGGAATTAGAACTGCTATCGACATGCTTCATTATAATTAAACAATAACAAAATTGTACACTTTACATAAATTTCAAATATTTGGGGTGTTCCTAAGCTGACTAATAATTGTTGTGTATGTGCGTGGCAAATCGTTGTAAATTTTGCTTCTCAGATGTAAGTAATTTTCTCATTTATGTTATTGTGTAATTTTATTAATCAGCATGAAATAAATGAACATTTTGATTATTTCAATTTTCTTTTGCAGTATAAGATCAGGTTAGAAATAAACAGTGCTAGTTGCCTAATATATACCACCCTATGGTTTCTCAAAATGTACCGGTCTGATTTAGGAAACCCGCTGGTATAATTCGGAAATTTCGGCGACTTCTACATATACTTTAAACGTTATTTTACTCCCTTAGATGGAATTAAAAACTAAAACAAAAGTGTATATTACAAATGGTCTGAAGAGAATCTTCAATGAGTTATCATTGTCCATAAATAGGGAAAGATGAATGCTGTCTTCAAATTAAAATTCCCAAACCAAATTTTAAAAGATATGGTTCAAATTCAAACAAATATGCAAAGGTAACAAAAAAGATCTTAAAAATCATATTCTGAATATGTTTGGACGCACACTCACAGATTAAGAAGCCTTGCATATCAAATTGCAGAAATAAATGGCGTCTAGTATGCATTTAGTCAATCCGAAAAAAATTGCTGAAAAAAATTGTATTATGGTCTCAAGTTATCATTACGCCAACCGGTGGCTACTTCAATGGTATGAGCAAAGGGTTTTAACCATGAAAACGTTTACGAATTTTTTTACTTGTATGAGAAATTCGTCGAAGAAAACCAGCCAGACGAAACGCGAATAATCAATGCAGTTGAATGGGATTGTCCAAAAAAAGATAAAAAGAAGTTGTAGGCTGTAAAAAAACGAATTGGAGGAATCTCAAGTGGAGATAAAGGCATTAACACAACAATTGTCTGATGTGTGAGTGTAAAGAAAAGCCACACAACAAACGTTTCGTAAATATGTAGCCTATATCCCAAAAATTTCGTTACAATTCAGCTGCAAAAGCATTCTGACAGCTTTGATATGACGAGGACACATTAAGCCGGGTACTCATATGCGCTCCGTATCTGTATCTGTATCATGTATTGTAACAGTTACGGTATCAGTTCGGTGTATGTACGCCTAGGCGAATAGTCGACGTAACGACCTGCGGTCATCTTGACCCGCAGTGTTCGAAGCAAGTTCACAGCAACATGTCGTCTCCAGAAGTATTCCGTCTCATGCAGTGTTTCGATACATGATCGGAACACTGACACGCACTGACTTGCGTTCCAGCTACGAACCGTCCACAACACTGGACCGTTCCTCTTGTAACAGTTACGGTATCAGTTCGCTGTATGTACGCTTAGGCTAATAGTCGACGTAACGACCTGCGATCATCTTGACCCGCAGTGTTCGAAGCAAGTTCACAGCAACATGTCGTCTCCAGAAATATTCCGTCTCATGCAGTGTTTCGATACATGATCGGAACACTGACACGTACTGACTTGCGTTCCAGCTACGAACCGTCCACAACACTGGACCGTTCCTCTTTGTGTTCGCGGCGTTTACCGACAGGCGCTCGGATCGCTCTTCATGTTCTTAGTAAGTTCGCGAACATGGAACGCAAGACGTACACATTCAAAATTTTGTTACAGTATCCGTTAAAATACATGATACAAATACAGATACGGAGCGCATATGAGTACCCGGCTTTAGGTTTGACATTGATAAACACTTTTTTTGTTGCGTTCTGACGATCCAACATGAAGCCTCCGGTTTTTAATTTCTGTAATATGTTGACCTTTCTTTAATCTGCTACCTTCAGCTGTAAATGCCAATATACATCCACAAATGCGGAATAAATAGTTTGAACTGCCAAACAGTATTTTTCTTTCTCGTGTAGTATATAATGCAACCAAAAGTCCCAATTATTTGTTACAGTTGCTGTTGAGCTGTTGCAGTAGATGTGAAAGGCATGCCATAGCTGGTCTAGATATGCAAATAGCATTTGCAGTCATTTGGCTCTATAATTATGTTGCAGTAACGTGATTGCAGTAAAAGTATTTGAAATGATTTTTTTATAATTTTATTTAGTAGAAGTAGTAAAATAATGTTTATTAACCCAAAATAAATTTTGCATTATATACAGGGTTATCCTCTAAAAGGCTTTGAGATTTTAAAACCAAATTACAGCTAAATGACGGTTATCTCAAAGTTTTCTCAGCCAAAAAATGTAGCTGTGAAAACTTTATAGACCACACGAATTTTATTATGCATTATACGCATTATTACTGTTTATTGCATTTTTGTGTTAATGTCGTTAAAATCTGTTATTCTTTTAAAATAATTAAGGTCCAGAACTTTATTTTCAACTCTATTTGGGCATTTTTTCTCTGTGTTTTTTAATGTTATAACCATGCTTAGCCAACTTAATGACTTGAAAATTGATTTTTTTCCACTGCTAAAATCACATTTCGTTTTCAATTTTGCTTATTATAAACTGATACGTGTGGATAAGTTTGGATACTTAGTGTCAAAAAATCGCACACTTCACTCCACGTTCTCTACTAATTCATCATATATACATATCAACACTATCGTGAAGGAAGAAAAAACATTTTTAAAAATATAAATTTATTTATTTCAATTATTAATAGCATTATTGTTTTTCTTAAATAATTTTTTTTTTTTTTAGTAAATTAAAATGAAAGTTACTAATGAGAAAGCATTATAAGACACTATTAGTTGATACGTAGTCGGTATAATCGGATAAAAATAAAAGATGGTTATTTTCACTTTGTCGACGTTTCGATTAAATATTTAATCTTCTTCAGGACTTAAATATTTAATCGAAACGTCGATAAAATGAAAATAACCATCTTTTATTTTTATCCGATTATACCGACTACGTATCAACTAATATATACATACGGATACTATTATTCTATTTGATTATAAGACACGTCCATTGATTAATGAAATCTGTATAGGTGGAATTTCTGCGAAATTTAACCTTTCATATCAGAATGTTGCTTGTGGCATTCCCTTAATTTCCTTTTTCCTTCTTCGGACTTATTAAAACCTGAATAATTCTTCTATCATTGAATGATATTAAATAAATATGATTATCGAGTATCTAAACCGGAAGAAACATCTGCACCTGTAACTTAAAAAGTTTTAAAATGTTTTCTTAACCGCCTCTCAAGTCATCGAAGTAACCCGGGGGAAATCCTAGAATTTTTGTGTGGGTAAAGAAATACGAAGCTTTACAGTTTATTGTGGAGTGCCAACCACATCCAGGGCAATGACGACTTCTTCTCCCATCTTAGACCGAACAAGATACAAATAAAATTTCAAACTTGCTCCAGGATGGAATCGAACCATCGACCTACGGGACCGAGTAAATAGCTATAAGCGCTTTATCCCCTCAGCTACTATGCTCTCTATCACAAAGGAACAATCAGAGAGTGTTTTTTCACAACTGGTATAAACAAAAAATTATAAAATATGTGATCCAAATTGCCCGCTCAACTCTCATATTTTCAAAACAACTTTTGTCACAAGATTGCACCCGTGCTTTTCCTTTTTGTGCACCATAATGAATGGCTAGTACTTCATGTCTTGATTACTAACTATTACTGGGATCGAATGAAACTGATTGTTTTAAGGGCAGAACACATATGCGAGATCTAAACCACGATAGCGGTGGCGATCGCGATGCATGTGCAGATCACTTGATTACTAAAGACGCGTCCAATCGCTAACGCCATCGCTGTCGCGATCAAGGTCGTGGTCGCGTATATCTGTTCTCCCCTTCATGGATTACCATATAATAATTAAAATTCAAAACTGGAGTTTCTCAAAAAAAAAACTATTTTCCACCACTAATAAAAAAGGTATCGCCTTTAAAGACAGGGGAAGTAATTATATTCGAGTCAAATTTATAGCTTTTTACAGGACACCATTTGAAGAACCTGAACCCGAACCTAAACCCACTTGGGTCGCTGAATATAAAGTTAGAGAGTAACTAATAATGAATGGCAAATAATGAACGCCGTAGGTGAAATATAAGTGTTATGATTTTTATAATCTTAAGATACCGACCCTGTCAGAAGTTAAAATAAAATATGTTGGTAATGGTGTAAAAAGAAAAAGAAAGAGGATGAAGAAAATAGAGGGTCAGACTAGCTGGGGGAGGTTACGTTGTGGATGTTTTTATGTGACTGGTATCTTTGGGTAGAAATAAAAATAGTAATAAATATTGAAGTATATTTATTGTGTAAGCGAGGTCGTTTTAACATAAGGCAATAAATAATAGTGTTTTATATATTATAATTTTTTCGGGTAGCAGCCAACCATTTATCCTACCAAAGTTTACTTATTTTTTATTTAGTAAACTTTGCCTATGTATACGGATAATTGTGTTTGGAACCTGGAGAAAGAATAAACATTTCAATTAAGTACGAAAATACTGCCTTTGACGTATTTATATTAAATACATTTAACATTTCTATCGGCAATATTATTTAAAAACCAAGCATAGCAACCTTAATGTCTTATCCTAGTATAAGCTTGAACACAATAACAACACCAATTTATTATATTCACCTTTATTTTAATTTGGAAACTTCACATTACAAACATTAACAGAATAACAATTTTCTAACGCAGTCTCATGAGTCATGAATCAATCTATGTAATAATCCCAATAAAAACTCCCCAGCCTCTCGCCACCCAAGCCAGAATATTGCTGACATTAACCTACTGAGCACGTTGAAGAAGAAAACAATATTAATTACCTACTGTATTGGGTGTTCTTCTATTTCCTACACTAGGTGTTATCAATGAAAATTTGTAAAGGCGGCAATATTCTGCTGCTAGTTTTCTAATTTAAAACTTAATAAAAATTTTAGAAACCTTAAATAGAATCCATTTTAAAGTCACCAAGTAAGCACAATGTGTATTTAAAAACTTGTTTATAGAAGAATCTTTTGCGATCATATATGTAATTGTAAATGCCGGAAAACTACTGTATTAAATTGTGTAATACCGCTTACATAAAGAAAATGACAACTCTCATAAAATAAAGAAGAAAAGTAGAAAAAGTACAAAATATATGATTTCCAAAAATATATCTAATTTTTTTATGTATTTCATATAGAAATTTATTAAACATATTAGGAGGTTATAATATTTTAAAACCTAAGATCATCCTCTAAAAACATAAAAATGTCCTGTAAAATATTACAATCATAGCCAGAAGTTATAACATTTATAATGGTGTCATATGTATAACGTGACACCATATACCATCTATGTATATATATATATATATATATATATATATATATATATATATATATATATATATATATATATATATATATATATATATATATATATATATATATATATATATATATATATATATATATATATATTACTTCCAAACAGCAAGATTCAATCAATAACAAACAATAAATTATACGAACGCAATCAACCAACCGACCGACAGCCCGTGACCAAAATCTATTTTATCGTATTTTCCCATTCTCCGCTGCTGCGCAGGCCGGCCAAAAGATATGTCGCTTTTATGGCATGAGGGCGCACGCGCACAGAAGTATTTTCAATACTAAAAAATACATGTTTTTAAGTCACATTTTATAAATATAATATATGCAATTTATTCTGAAAAGGCAGTGATTTTTTTTTTTTTTGAAGATTAGAATAAAATATATGTATTTAATTAATTTAATCCAAATAAATATTTAGCATTTATAAATAGTAATAAATACTCAAAGTAATACTTAAATACAAGGTACATTTGTATCATACAAAGAGAAGTGATTAAGCTTAACCTCAACAACCTGAAACCGGTCTGCGAATGGTATACGCGACGACCTTAAGAAGGATTTCCATTTATTTTGTAAAAATTTTTGATACTAAACAATTGCAATTAAAGCTCAATCACTTCTCTTTGTATGATAAAAATTTATAAAGCATCAAGAAGTGTGTGTTTGTGTGTGTGTGTGTATGTGTGGTAACTTTATTTAATCTTCAATTAAATAAAGTGAGAAGATTACTACTGTGATACCTTGTATTTAGGTATTACTTCGGTCCTAGCTTGGCACTTTGGCGGTAATATCGCTAGTGTGGGACGGAGACGAGCCAAACCGCTTTACATTGAAAGGGTGGGGTTTAGATCATTGCGCATCCAAGCTCAAATGCCATGCTAGGATAATATTTGATATGACAAAAGCTTTTTATTCTTTAGATATTAATGCTTAATTGCAAAATTAAGTTATTATGGCATATCTGGGAGTACTTTTTCTTGGTTTCAAAACTATCTCCATGGCATACAACAGTTTACTAGTGTGAATACAGGAAACTCAATAAAAATATCACAATATAGATCAGTTGAACCCGGTGTTACGCAAGGATCTATTTTGGGACCACTTCTCTTTAATATATTTATTGCAGATATATCGAGACTTCAGCTACATTCAAAACTATACATGTATGCTGATGATATTCAGCTGATATATAGTTTTTCTGCTGCGGAATGTCAAATTGCTGAACTTCACATAAATAATGATTTAAGTCTCATATATGAATGGATAGTCCAAAATACTCTTAAATTAAATGCTAACAAAAGTCAAAATATTGTTTGTGCAACTCCCCCAGCAGTTATTGAATCTCGGCGAACTTAATATTCTAGTAAATAATGAAGTCATTGCATCAGCCAATTGTGTCAAAAATCTTGGTGTCCAATTTGATTCTCTACTAAGCTTTTCAAATCAGGTAAACACTATTTGCAAAAAATCTTTTTATTGTTTAAAACAGTTAAATTCATTTAAAAAATATTTTAACACAATTACTAAAATATTTCTTTCTGAAACTATGGTTCTATCGCATTTAAACTACGCAGACATCGTATCCGGTCCCTGTCTTTCACAGGATGACAAATATCGAATACAAAAAATTGAAAACTGCTGTGTACGATATTTTACAACTGTGCCCGATATGGTCATATTACTCCGCACTGACGTGCCTTCAGTTTATTGAATATGTGTAAAAGGAGATTTATATACAATGTGGGATTTGTTTTAGGTGTTTTGAGAACAGAAGAACTAAGTTATTTGTTTAATAAAATACAACAGTGCACTGTAATTCTCAATAGAGATAGATCTTAGACAAATTGAAAATAAAATTTGTATTCCCGCTTACGAAAATTCATCTTTTCAATCTTCCATTTCATTCATAGCAACATATATTTTTAATAATTTGCCAATCCAATATCACAACATATCGGTATCAACGGTTAAATCTAAATTAAAAGAAGACATAATTTTATCTAGATTAGAAAATGTTAATGTACTAATGTTCTAAATTAAAAGGGCTTTTTTTATTTGTTTTCATTGCATGCTAATATATTATACATGTATATTTTTGTACACGGGAAGTAAAACCACACCGTTGATATACTTCCTTTTGGAAAAAATTTCATGTCTGTATTTGTACTGCTGGTTTTTTTTTCCAATAAACGTATTGTATTGTATATTTTATTTGTAAAAGGATTACGACTTACATTGTATTTAGATATTACTTTGAGTATTTATTACTATTTATAAATCTCACCGCTCTATTGGAATATTTTGGTATTTTAATTTTATCATAACTTAAAGTAAAGATCGCTTCAATAAGTTTCTAGACAAATTATTCACGAATTATTTCATAAAGTTGAAGTATTTAATTTACCCATCCCTTCTATTTAAATACATTTTTTAAGAAAGGACGGCTGGCATCGGTTATCAATACAAAGCGCGCGTAATTCTAAATTACATTTTTCTTGACTACGAGATCTGCTTATAAATATTGTTTTAAACCTTCCTCTATCCATTGTAACTATTTTCGTAGTTTATTTATCCGTATATGCACCGTCCGTCTACTGCCCTCGCTTCCCATGTAGGCGAAACGTACGGCCACGAATTTACAGTTACGGGATACAATTATCCCAAGCCCACTTTTGAAATTTTACGAATTTTGAAATACACTGCTAAACATATTTAATACAAAAATATTTGTGATGTTAAAATTTAATCTCTACGTATAAAAAAGTAATATAAATAATATGTTGATACCTCCAATGAAAGGTAACAATTATTAACTATAAATATTACTATTTACCTTCAAAGATCGAAAAGTTTGTTTGTAATTTTAATTGGATTGGTTTTTATAATTGTTACTTATTTTCTACATGTGTATCAACAATTAAATAAATATAATAAATAAAATAATGACAGGAAGACCAATATAATTACTAACTTTGCAACCTTCTTCGATATTCAACAACATAACAAAATACTCAATAATTTAGGCCGTTTCCGCGATTTTGTTTTCTCGAATCTAAAGTATGAAATTCTACACGATAATGCGCCACTTCTAAAAGAGGATATTTTTCACCCAACTCTTCTCATCAAAACAAAGCTTCTCTTAAAATGCACAAACTTTACATCCTCTAATAATCAGAAAGCCTACAATTTTAGGAAAGCCAATTACCCAGCTCTATATAAAGCTATCTCTGAAACCGATTGGTATAATCCACAAAACTTTTCAGATATCAATTTAGCTCTTGAAGAATTCTACAGCAGGCTTCATTACATCATAGATCAACACGTTCCTCAATACAGAACATTTAAAAGGATTTATCCAAAATGGTATACCAGTGAAATAATCAATAACATCAAACAGAAAGACAAATATTTCAGCAAATTCAAAAAAACAAAATTCAACTATTATCTCGGACAATATAAACAACCTAGAGCTTCAATAAAACAGATCGATTTAGCTTATTAACAATATATCTCTAGTATACATACCTCAATATGCTCCGATCCAAAACACGTCAACAAACAAGAATACCTGAAAAAATGTCATATAAAGATAAAGAATATGATAATCCACAAGATATTATAAACGTATTTGCCGAATTCTTTATTTCAGTGTACAGTGCTCCAAGTAGCAGCACGCAAAAGAACAATGTGACCCGATACAACAACAATTTCGAAACTATCAGTATAAAAAACATTTCTATGTCAGAAATAAAGATACTATGAAAAAATTAAAGAATAAAATGACATCCGGTTCTGATCTTATACCATCATTTCTGGTGAAAGACTGCGCTGATGCACCTTCCATACCATTATTCATCGTGTTTAACATTTCCATTAAAACATTCCCAACCAATGGAAAATAGCAAAAGCTTTTCCAATTTTTAAAGCAGGCGATATCGCCTGTGTAAGAAATTATAGACAAATTTCTCTTCTGTGCAATTTTGCAAAAGTGCTAGAACTTATTTTATACAATCGAATATATTTGTCCACAAAGAACATATTATCGCTATGTCAGCACGGATTCATGTCTAACAGATCTACTGTTACGAACCTAGTGTCAATCAGTCAAACCGTGTCTAAAGTCATAGACGAACAGGCTCAAATAGATACTTTGTACACGGACTTTACCAAAGCTTTCGACGGCATTGATCATCAGTTACTGCTACAAAAGTTGGAAAAGTTCGGATTTAACCTAAACCTACTAAACGTTTTTCGATCATACCTAACAGAGAGAAAGCAATTTGTATTTTACAACGGACATAAATCATCGACATACTTGGCACCATCCGAGTACCACAAGGCCCCAATCTCGGACCCTTAATTTTTCTGTTATTTATAGATGATCTGTGTATTGAACTACAATGCGATTCCCTGATATTTGCAGATGATTTAAAAATTTTCAAGCATACAACTTCTGTAAATGATCGTATAAGTTTTCAAAATAACCTCGACGCAGTCAACAATTGGTGTATTCTTAACAAAGTTGGCATCAGTGCTACCAAATGTAATGTAGTAACTTATACAAAAATAATAAATCATATTATTTACAACCACAGAATCAATGATACTGTCCTAGAACGCACAAATACAATCAAAGACTTGGGTATATAATTGGATCCTGAACTTATCTTTGCCGAACATATGAACATTAAGTCTAGAGAAACAATCAAAATGCTAGGCTTTATCATAAGAAATTGTAAATCATTTACTAATTCAACATGTCTAAAACCATTATCCTACTCTTACGTAAGATCAAAGATCGAGTATGGAAGCATAATCTGGAACCCCTATTACTTTATCCACAAAAATATGCTAGAACAAATTCAAAGAAAATTTCTAAAATTCTTATCTTTTAGAGCTACAGGTAATTATCCCGAGAGAGGGGTAGACAATATATATCTTCTGGCTAGCTTTAATTTTGAGAGTCTGGAATTTCGACAAATCTGTTCCATGCTTATTTTTCTCCATAAATTACTATCTAATAAAATTGATTTTCCTCAAATTCTTTTACAAATTAATCTGCTGATTCCTAGAGCGCATTCTCGACAAAATCTCACATTTTACAATATTCGAGCCAACAGCAACGTGATACTAAAATCACCTACTTATATATTGTATGTTTTAACAAAATAAGTCAATACTGTGATATAAAAAACATTTGTACACAAAAAGAGCTATTGAAATATGCTAGACAAGCTTTTGAAATATAATCTTAATCTTTAGAACCAAAATCTTCTTTATACCTCTGCCTTTTTATTTTATTTATATACCTTTCTTCAAAATTCACAAATATTACCATACACGAATTAATTATTGTCTTATATTATTTATCTGTCTTAATTATAATTGTTATTTCCTTCCTTCTCATCTATATCTGAACTACTTTAATGCCTAGTGGGATTAATGTTTACTATATATACGATTTACCATATTATACCTATATCATGTAGGTACTTTTACTTTTACTATATTCAGCTTAAAATGTTGTATTATATTTTTTTTTTGTATTATAGCAACATTATGAATTTAAGTTTATTACCTTAGTTGACAAGTTTATAGTTTAATATAAGTATAAGATTTAAGTATAATATTTTACACATATTTTGTACTGAAACTTTGTCCTGTAAGTGGGGTTACCTGTTGGGCCAATAAGGCATATTATTATTTTTATTATTATTATTATTATTATTAATAATTATTATTATTACAGTATGTTACATTACATTTTTTATTTTTTGAGGAATAAGTTATTTTAGATGTTTATGAAAAAATATGTTTGGTCAATACAATCCTTTAAAAAAAATTATTAAAATCGCTCTGATAAATCAAATTACAAACTTAAAATTGTTTCTCAATTTTTGTTGGTCACATTAAAAAAACTTTTATAAGTAATATAAAGCAAGTGATTTAAATTAAGTCAAAAGTTTAAAATGTGCTCCGCTTACATCCTGACAATGTTGTATTCGACTAATAAACTCCCGTTGAACATTAGAATTACATCAGAGCTTCTCTGACTAACATCCTGCCGAATTTTCTCTTTTAACTCATCTAAATTTGCACATCTATTTAAGCAAACTTTGCTTTTTAATGAAATAAATAAGAAATACTCCAACGGGGTTAGATCCAGAGATTTAGTTGATCATTCGATATTCCATCTTCTTTCTATCCAGCTGTTAGGGAAAGTGTCGTTTAAGTAAGCGTCTTGTTGAAAAATAATATCGTCATGAGAAACATCAGAAACTTCTCCCTTGGGAAATAGGATTGTTAGGTCAGGAATTAACTTCTGAGAACATGTAAATAAATGTTATCAGTTAGAGTGTTTTCAAAAAAGTAATGACCCACAACTCTCTCATCTACAATACAACATATATTCACCTTCTGTAGACGTTGTGGGTACATTTCCATCATCCAATTCATCTATATGGCTCCGTGGTCTAGAGGTAACGTACTTGCCTCGAAACTTCGGGGTCCTGGGTTCGATTCCCGGTCGAGGAACTGGGATTTTTCTGTGAGAGAGATTAAACGTAGTATATTCGGATATTGGGTGTGTGTCCATTGTCTCTAAATGTGTAGCCCTCTCCCACACAAGCTCATTCCAGACCTTCAGGGATAAAGGGGGTTGTAATTTCATGTGGTGTTATTATTATTTATTATTATCTGTGTCCAGTACATACAATTTTATCTCTTGACAGTGCCATTTAAAAATAAAGTCGATTTATTTTTTCGACAAGCAACTACAATTCAAGATGATAACACTGACGTAGTTTTTCACAAAATATCGGAACACCATATTACTCGATGCGCATTTCGCCAACCAAGTTGGCATCATCTGAAGATGATTAAAACTGAATTTAAGATTATACTGATTTCCCGCCAATGACCATAATGGAACCAGGTCCCAATAGCAGTCTAGACGGATCTGAATTACTGGTCCATCAGCAACATCTACCGAGGAATCTAAAGATAGTGTTCCTGTTGAAAATGTTAAGTTTGAGGACGCGATCAAGGATTACGATTTGCCACTTTCTCAAGATCCAGATTTTTTTGTCAAAAAAGTGGTCTACCTGTCGTGTTCAAATAATGATACATTAAACGGAATGACTATTGTATTTTAAGAAAAACAATTTGTATTTTGTATTTGTTCCAAATTATTTGTTTCAAATACAATAAAATTAATAGAATAAGTGACGAAAATGGCTTCAGTGAGTAGCAACATTTAAGTGAACATTTGACTTATCATAAAAAAAATTAAACAACACTGAAAATTTACGAAAATATTCAGACCTTTTAAGTCGATAAAAAAAAAATGGAACTATAGATTCTGCAGCTCAAAAAATTAATGAATGTAGAAACTACATTTTAAAAAATCTGACATTAAAGCAAGAATTGCATTGAATTAAATAACAGTATTCTTAGTATCAAAAAAATACATTGAGATTAAAAAAATATTGATCACCAAAATAGAACATTTTTACTCTTCGTCTTTCATCATTCCGGAACTCCTCAGGGGGCTGGTACACACGGGCATATAATTTATAAAAATATTTCAATCACATAATTCAAAATATGAACTTTTGTCATATTTATTTTGACATTTCAAATTGAAAGATTAATTGCAACTTTGTTAATCACAATGATATTCATGACATTTAACCTAAACTAAATAAGCCCATTCTTTTCGTACATTTTAAAAAATCTGACATTTTATTTGCCTCGTATTTATGCATTTCTAGAAAAAAAAATAGTAGATCGAGTAGGTGTTTTAATAACTTCTATGATAAAATGTATTAATTTACCTAACATTTGTATACTAGCGCATTCAGATAAGAATGGCACTTTAAAAAATATAAAAAACAATATGTATTTACTATTGTTATCATGTTAGGTTTGAAAAGACGCTAATGTAATACCCAATAATTATATTATTTTTTTTCTAGGAATGCAGAAACTACATATTGCCACCCGTACATGAGCGAACATTTTTTATTATTCAATCGCTACCAGAACAAAACTTCTGTAGTAATAATAATAAATTATTTACAAAAAAAATAATGGACATTTATTTAAATGTGTCCAAATGATGGACAAAATTTTATCCTGTTATGTCAGAATATACCAAAAGTTAAAAAATGAAAATATTGTTCTATCGTAACTGATACCACTCACCAAACATTTGTTTGTGTTAGATTCGTCAATTTAAATTTAAATACAGAGAAACAAAAATCAGCATTGAGGAATATTGTTTAATATTTTATCTTATAACTCTTATATGAGTGATACAGTAGATGAAGACTTAACCTCTTGTTAACAGCATTAGAACAGGACGGATTACATATTTATGATTTACACAGAGAGGGATACAACAATGGAGCAAACATGCGGGGCAAACAAAATGGTTAATAAAAAATTTTAATATAAATCCAAGAGCCCTATTGCAGAATTGATGATTAAGCTCCTTTAAAATATCTACTTGGAGAAATACGAAATATCTACAAACTCAAAATTTTTAAGTTGTATAGATATGTGGCAGCTTAAATAATTTAAATGATTTGCCAATCGATGTCAACAAAGTAGCAACTTCGTAGATATCCATATAAAATTGAAAGAAAAACGTGTTTTGGGGAAAAGTAAAAAACAACTCAATTACGAATATCATGAAAAACCATATCAAAATGAAAAATTAAGGTTTAAAGTAAATTGTTTTTCTAGTATGCTAGACATAACCATAACATCAATGAAGGAAAGATTTAAAGATATTGGAGACCAAATGTGAAGTTTAAATTATTATCAGCACATTTGGATAGTTTTAATTTTTTATGGAGTTGTCTAAATATTTTGAACAAAAGCGATTGAAGCAGTGCAATGTTAACTGATAGAGATCGAAAGTAAAGCGATATAAATGATGTTGAACTTTTGCACGAATTGCAACTTTTACAAAATGTTTGTGCAGCAGCAGCGGACTTCAACTCAGACTGATGATTTAAATGTTATTAATTTAATAATTTAAATCTTCATTTACGAATACTAGCGCACTTATACGCATTTTGTTTCTATCGTTACAGCATATCGATCGTTTTCAAAATTATAAAATCTTTAAAAGGTATTTAAGGTCTGCAGGAATAACACCTTCATTTTTGTATGCGATTATTTCTAATCGCACCGAAAACAAAATGTATTGAAAAGGCTAAATTTTGACAATTTTATAAGAAAGTTATATTCCATTCTTATAATAGAATTTATGTGGTGGTCACATTAGATATTTTTAATTTAATTTGAACTTTACTGCCTCTGACTCTTTGATTATAATTAAGTCAGAATTCTGACTTTAGATGTGTAAGTGGGCGAAATATCTTTAATGAGATTTTGTCACAAAAGTCTTAAAATAATTGTATAAGCTGCCAGCTTCCACCATCATCGTACTAAATCTTATAAGAACAATGCAAACTATATTTATACTAGGAACTTGTATCGAAATTTGGTCACAGTATTAGAGCAAAAGTTATACTTTAAATTATTTACTTTTTACAAAAAAACGTATTAGTATCGTTTATATTCAGGTAATTTATATTCAACGTTTAATGAGCGACAACAGTTTTGTATCAAATGTATAATTTTGTTAATTATATTTTACTGTAATTCTCATGAAATTACTTTACCAACTTTACTTTCATTAAAACGTATTAAATTAATGCTCATTTTGAATTTAATTTTTATTAAATTTTATATTTAATTATCGAATAACACAAGTAATTATGTTTCTCCATATTAGATGTTAAAACAATACCACATAAGACTTAAACCGGACAGAAGCAAAAACTGGTGGTATCACCGTTCATCTGGGAGGGACCGATTTTTGTGACCTCTAAGTGACAGTAGGATGTGTTATCGGTACACTGAAAGAAGTAACTATTACGCAGAATATACTTTATTGTGCATTCAACACATTATACACTGAGAAAATTTTCTAGTGTACTTAACAATTAAGTTACATGAACATGAAAATGTGTATGTATGAATAGTGTTATTGTGGTTTAGGGTCCGACTCAGAGGTGTAGGCCAAAATTTAATTTTTAGTAAGGAAAGGGACTTAAATATTTATGTTTAAAAAAATCAGTAGGTACTTGACAAAAAAATTAAGTGAACATTTTCTTTATTTATATAATTGACCATTTTTATGAAGAACAAAATTTCCTAAAAAATCAGAAATAAATGTTTATCATTTATTGGAATCTCCATGAATATGGTATTAATCCTAACTGCATTTTAAAGATAAAAATTTTAATGACAGGTGATATTTTAATAAAATACGAATATCCGTAATGGGCAAATACTCTCATGGGAAGTAGTCAGGCCCGTAGAGAGCCATTACGAGCCCAGGGGTAAAATCAAACTTAGATCAGGACAAATCAAAGGTACCACTTTTCAATGCACGTAATTTTTAATTTGAAATATATTATTTACAAGTAGATACATTAGTAAAGTATGATAATTTTACAAAATGAGAAAAGTTATAATAAAACTTTACTTGCTTTCTCCTTTTGGCAAAATCATCGATCACGCTGTCAAAATTTATCGGTCTAGCCAAATCACATTCCATTGTTAAAGTTTCCATTGAAACTTCGATGTTTTTAAATTGTAATTCTTGTTTGTTAATACTAGTATAAAAACTCCTATTTATCGACTCATAAATGGTGTTTCAAATTTCTCATTAAAATGTGTTTTATTTTATCGTATTGATTTCTAATTTATTTCTTTAAAATTTAAATCTAAAAACTATTTTCATATTCATTTCCACAATAGTTCAGTACATGAATTCCACTAAGTTTTTGCTTTGAAATTACGTTTTCCCTTTAAAAGAACCGAATGGAGTGCAATATAAGGGCTCAGTTCACGACTGGCAACCCCGCTTTTATAGGAGGCCTTTATTAAACATTAAAACTAATTTAGCGCTGTTTATTACTTTTAATTTTTACTATGCTCACGGCAAGTACACTGGCTCGTCTGGACCAGCGGTTGTGACGTCATGTCGCAGGACTAGGACTTTGTTTTTATGTAATGAATAATTCGTGTACGACCACAAGTACAAAGTAATGCTAATACAAATTACAGTAGTTAACGCTATACTTCTATAAGTGTGTAGCCTACTACTTGTTTAATTTTTGTATTAAACACGTGCAACGTGTGCATCCGAAATACGCATTTTTTACGTAAAATAAAAAATAGAATATATTTTTATTTATAATCAATAAATTTATTTTAATAGCGATAGTGCCGGGCCCTTTCGGCCACGGGCCCGGGGCTGGAGCCCCATCTACCCACCTTTCGTCATCTCTGAAATCATGAAATATAAATATGTAATAAAAAGAATATGAAAAGAGATATAGCTTAAAATAACACACAAGATATTGATAGAAAATAAATTGTAATTGTCGAAAATTAAGGGAAAATACGAAAACACCATGTAAGCGTATAATGTAAACAAACGTAACTAGCCGTGAAGGCTAGCTTTTTTCTTCTGTGTGACTCTAGTTTTCTGTGACAATACTTGTTGGAATATCTGTCAATTCTTTGGTATAAAGAAGAAAAAATTATTGAATATGACTCAATATTGCTTTATGCAGTATTATTTATTTATTAACTATTTCTAAACTAATTGTAAGAGCGCATGGCTTGAATAGATCACGCAGATAGTCCTGAGTCTGTGACTCAATATTGCTTTATGCAGTATTATTTATTTATTAACTATTTCTAAACTAAGAGAGCATGGCTTGAATAGATCACGCAGATAGTCCTGAGTCTGAGGAATTAGGCCACTTGAAATGTCGCCTTCTTGGAACTTATATTATTATTATTGTTAATAAAATAGCAATTAATTACTAAAAAAACTTGATAGTGCAATAAATAAACTTGTGAACTCCGACAACTAAATATTTTCATAAATGATAAGAGGGTGATCAATTTGATAAAAGAATAAAAGAATGGAAGTATCATAAACAAGTTTCCTGACAGTACATTATAGTTGCTACTACTGAATTGGATACATATATTATGAGATTATTTAAAATAATATTTAGCAACTTGTAATGAATCTTTCGCAACCAAAATCACCAACAATATTTTTGTTTTCTACACCTTTCCTGGTAAATTATTCCAAAAGAAAATAATTTTGCCGACCAGTTATAAATTTATTTTATTTAACTATTGGGGCATCTAACAGTGTTTCCCCGCACCTTATTCAAAATTATTAAAAATATTTGTTAAATAAACGTCTGCGACAAAAGAATTAATCCCGAAATACCATTCCAAAATTTTATAATTTTTTGTCCATTACACCTCTTGTTACATCTATCCTGGGACACAGTGTACATGCCGCTGCGTCTGATACAAGCAATAAAACATGTTCACCAATATTACACAATACATTTACCACTATTTACTCAACTGTTTGCGCACTGGTTTGCAACACCCGTTTAATACATATTAACAGTGGAAGTGTACTCTGAATAGCATTTAAAATACGCATATTGACAATAATATTAATGATATTATGTCCCGTAAAATCCATGGCTTCGTCAACATAAATCCACACATACCGATTTTTTGGGTCCTCATAGTTGTTACTATTTATTTTTATCCTCGCACTGTCTACCCACTGCGACGTTTGTAGGTAAATTGAATAGTGAATAAACACTGTCATTTCTTATTGGAGTCCAGAAAAGTCGATTGGGAAACCAATCTGGGCCTCACGGAAACTGTCCGGTGTATAGTAATAACAGATGAAGGAACCTTAAAGAACCGGCTATAATTTTATTTAATGGTGATAAATGTGTTATTTGACTATTTGGTAGATTTCTGTATTGATTAACAATCCTTAGAGACGAGATAAGTAAAATATATATCAATATAACATATGCGTGTTTATGAAAATATGAAAACGAAAAACAGTCATGTTTGACATTGATCCAAAATTCACTGTATTACCAAAACAATTTTCATTTAGTTTTGAGAATGGAATCATTATGTATTCTGAAGCGGCAATAATTTAGAAGTCATTGTCTCTATGTAAAGAAAAGAAGTTATTCCGAACAATCTATTTGGTTAAACAAGTATAGATGAAAAAAATGTATCTCGGTGACACTTCATAAGACCTTTCTCTTTTCGTTACAATTTATTCATTTAATTTGCCCTAAACTCAAACAGATAAAATTTATTGACAAATTTGTCTAAGGGAATGGAACAGAAACTTTTCTTAATCAATTTTTCGTCGGATTATTTCCACCTTCTAATGCGAATAACCTCTAATCTGGATAATATTGCCAAAACTTCTCTTTCTAGCGGAATGGGGATCTTAGCGTGCATAACATCGCAGACATATGAAAACACGTTTACATTATATTCGAAATATGGTGTCACAGGTAATCTGTATAGACCGGGATCACGATTGAAACCAGTGCGGTATGCCAAGCTACGTGCCAAACTCCTAGTCTGTAACGTAATAGAGGGCGCTGGGTAGTCATGTTGAACCAGGTACTCTTCTAGAAAATAAATTATTATTTACTATAGCTGTAACCTTAGTTTATCGCTGGATTGCATACATGACATATGCTTCTTCATTTGATAACGAACATTTATTAAAACCCAGAAATAAATGTATCTTCTGACGCTTTTACAAAAAGGGGAAGATTGTGTTCATATCACGAACAGTAAACGAAAACAAAGTATCACCAAATTTACCAAGATTTAAGAAAAATCTGATTCAATTTATATGAGGGCTTATTGAAACAGGCTAGCTCAAAGAGTTTTATGGTATATCATTTTATCAACATTGACCTACGGTAAAGTGATTGAGTTATCCTGTTTCAATAATAAGATTAGTCCCCCATCCCATTGTCACAAGTAAAATGTAGCTGTACATTAAGCATCGAACAAAATTAAAGAATACCTGGTCTATTTCTTGTTCTAGTACCTCGCTGAGCTTCTGACAATGATCCGAAGCTTTAAGTTCTTGGGTCGAATACTGC
The DNA here is from genome assembly GCA_029963845.1 of Rhamnusium bicolor. Taxonomy (NCBI): domain Eukaryota; kingdom Metazoa; phylum Arthropoda; class Insecta; order Coleoptera; family Cerambycidae; genus Rhamnusium; species Rhamnusium bicolor. The sequence goes on from JANEYF010003577.1 coordinate 3,671,254, forward strand.
ACTATAGTATTTGTACCCATTAGGAAGAAATCATTCTGTTGTTCGCTTGGCGCGTATCCTGGAGCGAGACTTTTGAAAGCAGTACTTTACAAATCTTCGACTCGAAGAATTATTTAAACACAAATTTTAAGAAATTATAGATCTATTCTAGCTTCTAGTCATTCTTTACAATGGGAAGAGTTATTTTTTAACAGTCCAAATCTATTTATTTTATAGCAATTTGATACGTGTCTCATCTGAAAATACTATAAGACTCATAAACAAATTTTTCCTTTAATATTGTGAAACTGCTACATCTTTCTGGGTTATTCTTCAACTAATTTTATAACGTCTGTTACATCCCTGTTTGTAAAAAATTATTCATATCAAATTGAAAATTTATGACTCTGATGTATCATTTCTGTTTACTACAATATCTCCTTAGAGCCTTAAAGTATTCAGTCATTGGTAAAGTTATATGAGGACTGGGAGAGTAAAGTTTGTAGGGAACAATTTGAAACGTTTCCAATAACATAAATTGAATGGCAGGAAATTCAATATTCACAAATTGTTAGGTAACATTACCGTTACAGCTGATTGTTAAAGTTCTATACAAAATCTAATGATTAGAAAATTGATGCGAAAAATCTATACGCAACGAAAAACGGCAAGAAGTTTTTTAAAGTCATACTGTGTTACAGTCTATGACAGTGCTGCACGCTTATAAAGTACTGTGAGAAATATCACGTTATGTTTTCAATATACAGACTGAAACAATATTACCGTCAGTATATAAGAAATACATATTTTGTGTGAATTAGTTTCACTATTGGAGAATATATTCCGTATAACTACTTCCCTATTATAGCAAATCAAAAAAAATTATATGATCATAATAGAGAAAATGAATTCTTTATCTTGTGAGTTTAAGTGGCCTGTTTCACTTCTTTCTCCATTTATTTCACCGGAACTCAGCAAATATCTGTTATAAATTACAAAATGCTTTTACTTGCATTAAAAGAATGCCAATTATTATCATGGTAAACGAAAATTGTATTCCTTCTTCATTCCTACTTCAGTTTTAACTATGGATCTTGAACATTTCTTGTAAATTATTGTTCACTGAACAATTTCAATAAAATCTTAAACACTATTTTCTAGTTTCATTTCTCTCGATTGAAATTCATTTTAAAGAAAATGAAAATCACCAGAATATTTTTCTAGTTCAAATGTTTGTCATACAGGTAGGTACTTGATCGTATTATATTCATTTCATTACTAATTTGTTACAGAAAATTAATCTACAAAGCTTAAGAAAACAATACTGACGTAGTTTTCTACGAAACACCAAAACACTATATACTACACTCGACGCGCGTTTCGCCAACCAAGTTGGCATTATCTGGCGATGATTAAAACTAAAAGTTAGTTTTAATCATCTCCAGATGATGCCAACTTTGTTGGCGAAACGCGCGTCGTGTGCAGTATGTAGGGTATTGGTGTTTCGTGGAATACTACGTCAGTATTATCTTCGCATCAAAGGTTCCACAACCCATTCCAGGAAAGCTAAAGAGGTGTAAAACCCTTAAAATGGTTGAAAATAATATTTCAAATTTCTTGCAGGATTTTAAAACTTGTGTATCTATTTATTTATATTCATGGCTTTGTACTTTTGTAATCATCGTTTCAATATTTTACAATACAACTTAATTATAAACGTTGTATCTGTTCTTTACGAGGTTTACAAATTTGGGATTATTTAACTGACAAAATACAAAATATTGGTCACAAGAGAATCAAAATTTATTACGGGAGAGGGACTTTCAAGTGCGGTTCGGATTCAATGTTTGGCTTGGAATAATCGATAGTAGAATCATTGGTCCAATAATATTTGAAGGACCCCTGACTGGTGCCAGATACTTGGGATTTCTGCAAAATGAAATGGAGGACAGTTAAGCTGAATTACCTTTCCATTTACGACAGAGAATGTATTTCCACTCTCCATAATTCAAGGATAGTAACTGGTTACCTTCAACGGAGATTCGGAGAAAACGTAATTTCGACGAATGGTCTTGTGAGGCGGCCTCCAAGGTCACCTGATTTAGCACCCCTTGATTTCTTTGTTTTGTGTCATTTAAAAAATATTGTCTACACAACCGCCGTTACAACGGTCCAGTAATTGGCGAACGTTCTTCGAGAATGGACAGCATTTTGAACAACTGTTGTAATGTTTTATGTTCATTTTTTGTATTCCAAAGCCACCTTATGTATAACAAGGTAATTAGAACAAAATTGTATTTTCTTATTTTCTTTTAGCTGTAATTTTGTTTGTATTTATCGCACATTTTAATACGACATAAGAATAAATTTCTAATTAATAGTACTAATAAATGGTACCACGGTACCAATATGGTTCCATTTGAAAAAATCGAGTTTTTCCCCAAAAACCATTTTGATGAACTTTATTTGCTCATAAATCACGTAATTTAGTATTTTTGACGGGACTTCGATTTTTCTAGCATTACACGGGTCATTTAGAATAAATAATTATATATAAAAATTGTGATATTTAAAATGTCACTGATAGTTGAATTCAGAAAATTACGTAGAATTCAAAAATGGAATAACATACAGGGTGTTCCATTTAAAAATCGAAAGTTAGTGTCACTTCCGGCAAAACCGGAAGTGAAAAAAAATCACTAGCATGTCAAAAAGTGCTGCTTATTATGTATATAAAATATCCCAAATTTCAATCAATCATCTTCAAAACTATAGGAGAAAAGGGGTTGTACCATGATCCTGTTACACCCGGCATATTGATGTTGAAATTTACTTTTATAATTGTAATGTCACATTTTTCAAACGTCCGCCACAAAGTCTTTTCAACATTTGCACTTGGTTTCTGGTAGTTTAACAGTTTGTTTTATATTCTGTTTGCAGTAATATATACGTCATATCATGATCATGGTCCTACCTCCCGGGACGCGACGGTTTTTTCAGAAAAACTTGTGTCAGTTCTTTTCTCTTCTTATTCACAAGTTTTTCATTCAGTCAGTTGATTGTTTGTATTTGTGACTATATGTTTGTATTAAATGGTGTGCAAGTGTATTGCAAGTAAGCAGTAAGGAGTAAGGGGTGCTTCTTTTCTATTTATAAAATATGAGTAAATTGACAAATTTTCTTAAAAAAAAAGAATCATGACTGGGGGTGGGACACTGAATTACGAGGAACAATTTCCCTTTCTCATTTTCAGAATGTTTCTCCAAATCAAAATCATGAAAATGATGAGCCCGTATTATCAGAAATAACAATAAGATTCCACTTATTATTTATTTTCACCACCCTCGATCCCCCCAGAGCGTAGGTTTGGATACGCCATTGTAAATGATAACATTAAACTTACAACTGTTGTAATTATTAAATAGTATCATATAAATTTAGTTCCTTTTTCATTTTGACAAACAGTGACATTTCAGTATGTATTAATGTGCTTTTGGTAACTATATGGAAAAGAGATCATAGCCGTAGTACTTTTCAATATTGAATAAAACTACCAATAACAAAGCGAAATACAAAAACGAAAACACAGACTTATATCCAATCATCAACCGAAATTCAAAAACAAAAACACAGTTTTCATTTATTAAGAAACATATTAGAACCAATCAAAAACGTTTATTTTATGTTAAATGAAATAATCAAGAAAAGTACACGAAGAAATAACGCTCGAGGATCATAGATGCGATTCTGTAATATCTACAAGATTAATTCTTTTATTTCAGACTTATATACGGTGGTAAAGTATCAAAAAACTCGACGTTTTTATATTACAAATAAGTTTGAAAAAACTTTACAGGTTTGTTAATGTCATATTATATTTTAATTTTTTTCAGCATTCCTACGTGTGCCTTAAGATTTATACAGATCAATTTGAATCATTTGTAGAAGAATTGGGTTCAAAAAATGTTGCTCACATTTCTTAAATGAAGTTCGTTATGTTCTCAATATAGTGTAACCATATTGGACCAAACATGATCATGTGACTAATATAGTCTTCAAAGAAATTTAAATTTCTATACAAAGCCTTCATCTTTTAGTAGCAATTACTCTATAAAGCTTATTATATTCATGAAAATTTGTCAAATAAATTTCATCACCAATATCATTACGAAGAACTCATAGCCAAGATATTAGATAGAGCATACAGCTGATTATCTTAGGCAGCAAGTTACGTTTATATTTCGGACTTGACCGACTAATCGCGTTCGACTAAGTTAATTTTTAATTGAAAGTATACGTCAAATGGAAGACGACCATGTATTTTTTGTTTGTTTTTAAGTCGGGGAACTTTGGAATCCTCTATGAAGATTACATATTATATTATTAAGAATTACTTACGTAATTATCCACGTTCAAAATTTCAAACTGTCATATATTTTTTTAAAAGGCATTTATTAATAATTTACCCTTTTTCTATCTTTAAATTTTTATTTCCCTTCCGCATAAGCTTTAAAATTGTTTAGATTTTTCGTTAACCGTTTATTGAATTTTAATTTGCATTTTTAAATGTACTTAAATTTGATTAAAATGGTATTACTTTAAATCAGGAGTTTTGTGGGCAATTTAACTTATAACAATTAAAAAGATTTTATATTTCGTTTGAATATACTTGAAATATTTTCTCATTTATTGATAAATCGATATACGCAGCACATTGGTGTGTCTTTCTGCAAATCGACTCATTTTAAGAATCAATTTAATGGTATTATAAAACGTTTCTGCTATAAAAGCTGATATTTTATTAAGATTTTGAGTTATGTTTACTGCAACTGCACCCTCGCCCTTAGTAGAGGCAAAGAGCATAAACTCCAACGCAACTTTTCGCTCATATCAATAAATACCTGACTCCTTTTAGTACTCTTATAAATTTAAACCTATTTACTACTTGGGGAGGTTCACGATATATTATACTTTTGTATTATTTATCTTTGGTTTTACAGAACAGAATAGTTATAATTAAAAATAACTTTATTGAGTTAGTTGTATTAAACATAATGTGCATATTATCTTTTTTATAATCCAATAATTATCGGTTTGCAAATTGCGGGAAAGTAGTTGTTCGAAGAGATATTTGTTATCTATCAAGTTTTTTGTAAAAGTTAGAAAATAATAAACAGCAAAAAGATTTTTGTTGTTATTATATTTCCATTTCATTCTTTAATAGTTTAGTATTCAGTTTAATGTACAGAGTGGACCAAATTAGATGGGATTTGGGGTTTTCTCTAAAACTATGGCAGATAGACAAAAACCAATATAGGTGTCCTGAGCTCGATTTTCGAGAAACAAACAATGGTGCAAACCGCGATCGTCTATTTTTTTCGACTACCGAGCTACAGAGCGTTTTTGGAAAATTGGCATTTTTGGATGACCTCTATATCTCAATTACCACGTGTCGATCTGAAAATCGAGTAACACATTCTTAAGGCACTTTTTTGAGTAGAATCCGTTGCTGATAAGAATAAAATTATGCATGTCTCAGTTTTCGAGATATAGACATACATTTTGTTTTTTAAATGAAACACCCTGTAAATTATTTCATTATTCGATCACAACTTAAATTAGCTTTCTAACGATATATCATATGTCATATTTATCTCTAGAAAAAGTGGTTAATTTTCAAAAAATTAAATATATTTGTGAAGAAACCATGGAATTGGGAGACCCCGTGTTTACAGGGCAACAGACAATATTGCCACGGAGACAACTATAGCTACCTGCGTGGTATTCCCTACCCAAGGTTTAGAGTAACAAAGTATAGAAGGTTACTGCGAGATGAGATGTAATAGGAAGAAAAGGATAATAAGTAATGCCCGCAAAAAAGGATGAATCCGTCGACACGTATTTCTGTCATGATTAACTAATACGAGAAACAATAAACTGTTACAATTTATAACAATGTATGTAAAACTTACCCTCTTAACTAGCTTGATGAACTAGCTTGCTTATCACAAACTGGAGAAGATGTGTAGCCATTTTGCAGCATCAGGTATGTTTCTATGGTTGTCTCCATGAGTATTGTAGTATCACAGCTTTTACTTGTTGGAAACATTCAGCATAACAAAAAGCTGCCTGCAACCATGTTCTCCAACGTATAAGAATCGGCTGTGGTGGTTCAGGAATACCGGGACACTTGCTATGAAATGCACAGAGACGTTTAGGAGATTTAACAAACACTTTTTTTGTACTTGCTATTAATGCATCCACCTCTGGAAAACCTTTCCGAATAGTTTCTGCCACAAGATGTAAAGCATGTACTTTACACGTAATATGTATAAACGTACAACCTTATTCTTGCAAAGAAGGGCCTACCGAACGCATTGTCACGGCGCCATAAGTCACAAACATCAACACTTGACTTTTTGACAGTTCAAATTTTTCTAACGTCTCCAGTACCACCCTGGTAATTGTTTCGCTAGTACACTGACTTAGTCTTTTGCTAGCTAGTAACAGTGGAACTGTCGGTTTAAGAGGGTCCAGTACTCGTATTATAACATTTAAAATATAATTTTTTTTACAATCTGTTGTCTCATCAACAGATAACCACAGCCGTGTATTTTTTAATTCACATTTCATCTTATTTACCATGTCTACGTGTACAGTTGGTAGATAGTTACATAACGTTGTGCGACTTGGTAACTTCACCTGGGCATTGTATTTGTTCCAGAACTCTCGAAATGGTTGTTTATCGAGTATGTGCAGCGGAACATCACAGGCAATCAGCATTAATAGTAAATCAAACATAAACTGTGTTGTTGAAGGCACGCCATTTTTTTTATTTTTATGGTATACACTATTTACGTGAAGTCCACAATCACGCTTATCCCAGCACATCAAGTCTTCCTCGCACTTTACAAATTATTTTAGTACTATCATAGAATAAATCCGGGAATTCACCTATGAATTTATTCACTTTGTCAGAAAATGGCCGTTTTCTACCCCTGCGTACGTCTGCCATGCTTTATTATTAAATTAATATCACCAATACTGTACAACAAATAGAATAAAAACACAAAAACTATATGCAATACGCCCAAGTGACTTAACGTGTACACAACTCGAGAGCTAATAATAGACTCGACTAGAGAAAGAGTTTCGCGGTCAAGGTGAATGCCGGCGACAGTAAGTACATCTGTACTCTACGACCATGATACACAGAAACGATTTGCAGCTTTAATAATAGTATGAAAAAAATGTTTGTGATGCATATGAAAATTTCGTATACTCGTATTTATATCATTTACATTTTAATCCAGAAATTACATATTCTTGTTACGAGAATATATTTTTAATTCTATAGAAATTTCATATCAATCATGCATATATTTTATTTATGCAAATTTTCCTATATAAAAGCACCAAAAATCTAAAACACATATTAGTTCAGTAAAAAATGGATAATGTTAATTAAACGATTGATTTATGAATATTAAAAATACTTTCAACATTCTCTTATGCTACCAACCACAAATACATATTTTCTAAACGAACATTATTTTTGAAAAAATAGTATATTTAAAAACCTTTCGAATATGCACTAAAAGAATAATTATAAATAAATGTGTTTGCCTTTTTCGAAATATTTTAAAAAAAGTTGACATTGTACTTATGTGCTTCGTATTGTCTTTCTAGAAATAATAAATTAATTAATTGGGTATCACATAAGCATCCTTTCAAACCTAATGATGATAACAATAAACTACTTGTAATTTATTTATTATCATACCTAAAACTTTCATATTAGCGTAATCAGATAAGAATGGGCAATGTAAAATATAGGAAACTAGGTCGTGCTATACCTATACGTAGGTCAAACGTGGAGAAACATAAAAATGCGATTTGACGAACATAGATAATAAACAATTATAAATAATGTAAATATCATCCCAGAAAGAAATATGGTCAGATTTAAAGAATTATCGATTACTTTATTTTGAGTAAGAGGCAACGCAACTTACTGGACTTACAAATATTTATAAATTCAAATTCTGTTTCAACTATTTTCACATACCATGACACTTTAATTAAAAAATATATATATTTTCTAAATATTTCACTACGGTTAATTATTTTAAGAGCGGTAGTTACCAAATTTTATACATAAGCAAGCAAACAGATAGATTGTTTAATTTAGTATTATTTTTTCTTCACAAGAGCCTGATAAAACCGTAACATGTGTAGACTGAGTTCAATAAAAACTAATGAAACATTTAAAAGCGAAGTAATTTTCCTTTCTTCCTTTCTTTCTAAAATAACAAGAGGCCACACGCTATTTCAGCAAAGTTCACTAATACATATATTTCTTTTATTTTCTAACGTGCCAATTATTTTCATTGCAAAATTGAAAGATAATATGGCTTAATACATAATTATTACCACGAATATAAACATGTGACTATATAATTTGGCAAAACAACTAGTTAATAATACATTGATTTCTTCTTAGGACTTACTTATTTCAGTAAGTGTAAAAATAGATTTCTAAATGCACGATATACATAAATTATTGTATTGATGATATATGCAGTGTTTCACAAGGATATTAAAATTCTAAGTAAATTAATGACATATTTGAAAACATAGAATTATGTATTTGATTATAGTTGTTTCTGAAAGTAAGTGTAACTTCTGATCACTTCTGTACGATCTTGACCGAACGCTTCCCTATGTATTGTTTTCAAATGGTGAAGGCACGGTGTAGAAATTGTAGCTCTTCGTTATTTTAAATAAAACACTTTTTCATTATGGAATTTAAAATGTCTATATATTTATTGAGAAATGAGGCGTTTTTGAAATACCTATTTTAGGGAAAAATATTTAGTGTCGGTTTATAAATGAATTTTCTGAAATTTTAAATTTAAGCATAATTTTTTTAAAATTTATCATGAAACTTACCCAACTTTGATGGTAAAAATTCCAAAAAAAGTTATGCAAGGCTGACAGGTCTCAATTGCTAATATAATTTCCAGTTTATTTTGACCATAGTAGAAATATTTTAAGCCAAACAATACGTTCTTTTTATCGAATTCGTCAGAATCTGGAGCCATAGATATATAAAGGGACGTAATGACGAAAAGTTAAACAAACAGCTGTAATAAGCTCCCCAATGTACGTGCGATACTGTAACTATTATTTAGTAATGTAATAAGCAGGTGCCGGAAATATTCTCCATTTGTCAGAGCTTATAAAAAAGTTTAAATATAAATAAATGCGTCATATAAAAATTCATGTAATGTGTTTATTTATATAGCTGTAATATATGCCACCATTCTAACCAGTATAGAGGCAGAAAGGTGCAGAACTCTACGGAAATCCAGGATACACTTATGTAATTTTATAGGCAGCTTGGTGCTTTTCCCCAGTTCACTTATCTTGGCAACGTGCGGTTGTTTCGTGATGGTGTTTGGTGTGGTCCTCGCATAAAACCCTCTTAGCTATGGCTCAGTTATTACCATTTGTGCATAAACTACAAAAAATGATTGTAAACTACGATCATTTTACATCAGATGGTTCACATATTATATGTACTCCATGCAATCAACGTTACGTATTTCATACACGCTGTGATTGTGAAATACATTTAAATTCGTCTATCCATCGACAAAATAAATATTGCCGGTACAGTTACAAAAGAGGAGTTCTTTATGATTTGTGTGTAATGTTCTGTGCTTGTAGTCTATCTTGGAACGTAGTCGACAATACTGAGTTTAGAGGTTTTTTTTGCAAAATACGAAACAGGTTTTCCTTTACCTAGTAGCCATACATTACTTAAAACATATCTACCAAGTGTGTATAAAATTGTTTTGGGGAATATTATAGAGGACGTACGAAATAAATTTTTGTGGGTGACAGTGGATGAAACAACTGACTTTTGGTGTAATAAGGTTGTTAATGTTATACTAAGAATTATGAGTGTTCAAAAGACTTTATTTCTCAGACAGCAAAAATCGGGCTATAAACAATAAACTAAAAAATGTGCTACAGAGGAACCTGGGATACAAAACAATGGGTAACATTCGTGAAAATTATTTGCGCGATTTGTCAGTGCCTGCCCATGTGAACTATTTCGAATTTGCATCAGTAACTTCAGTAGACGTGGAACGTACATTTTCCTTGTACAAACATATGTACAGACCAAATCACTCAAATTTAATAGCCCCGAATACAGAACGAATATTAATTATTGTGCCCATGTATGCTAATGCGATGACAAACCTCAGTCATTGTGCATAATACATTGTATCAAGCGGTATGTATTCCATTATTCATTTTATACTTTTGATTTTATTTGTCTACTACTCAACGATCCTAGCTTGGCACTTGGCGATGCAGAGAAAAGAAATATGGCTAGTAGTGTGGGACACAGACGAGCCAAATTGCTTTACATTGAAAAAGCGGTGTTTAGACCATTGCGCATCCAAGCTCCAGTGCCAAGCCAGTATAGTTGAGTAGTGTGGTGCATGTCCTTCTGTCAACCATATGGGGCAGTAGTAGCTACCGGTCTGGTTCTCTGACCCTGGTAATAAGTTTACATATGTTTCTTGAATGATTTTTTTATAATGGATACATATATATATATATATATATATATATATATATATATATATATATATATATACATATATATATATATATATATATATAGGAATATATATATATATATATATATATATATAGGAATTGACAAATGATATTGGCTATCGATCTATCATGATTTGAAGGTGTAATTCAATGCAGGTCGGGGTATTTGCCCGCTGAGTAGTTGTTTCCTTCAAATCATATTTTTATATATATATATATATATATATATATATATATATATATATATATATATATATATATATATATATATATATATATATATATATATATATATATATATATATATATATATATATATATATATATATATATATATATATATATATATATATATATATATATATATATAGCTAGTTAAGAGGGTGAGTTGTGTATACATTGTTATAAATTGTAACAGTTTATTGCTTTTATTACTAGATAATTTCTTTTCTTACACTTATTATGGTTCGTACGCCGATGTCCTGCGGCGCATTTTTGCCAACTTTAATTATTAGTTTTTTATTGTATTAAAAAGTGCTTTTTAGGTGGTCAATAATGTTAAAGTAAGCGCTGCTTAAATTTTCTATATATGTTCTTTTATTTATACAGTTAGGGTTTCTTTTTATACAGATCATTTCGTTAAACATTATCTTTCTGTAGTTATTATTTTTGGCTATTATTTTGGCATCATTAAATACAAAAGTATGGTCATTTTGGATAAAATGTTCAACTAACTGAGTTGGATTTTTTTTGGCATGGAAATTTTTAGTCAGATATATGCTCAGATAATCGTTTTTTAAAATATATTCCTGTAGTGCCTATGTATACACCATTACACTTTGAGCATGGAATCTTATAATATAGGTCTAGGTTTTTACATAAGTTTATTTGGAGAAGCCTCATATTATACAGTTCCACCACATTGCATAGCTGCTGACAGTTTACTCTGTTAATTGAAATATTACCTATTTTTATGGTTTGTGTCAATGTATTATTTAACAAACATTTTTAAATCAGTTTATCTACACTTTATTTCAATGAGAATATGAGGAAATTATTTTATGTATATTTTTTGCTCAAAAAAGATAGAAGAAATTTTAAATTTTATTTAACATAATAATGTAATAAAAAATGATTGACATATTTTTAGCAATGAAAGTATGTGTGTTTTTATTTACATTTGATCTGTATTTCAGTTTCAGTACCCCATTGAGATTCTCTTCAAGCTCCTATTTAAATTTCATAAAAATACTTTTCATGTCCCTTCTTATAATACTCAGATCTTTCGCCAATGTTATATTTTCTGTATAAAAGTAAAATGAACTACGTGCTATGTATATTTTATACCAAATATTGCAAGTCATCTAATTTGGAAAGTTATCTTAATTTCAATTTATTGATAAACAAAGAAATGATTCAAACACTTTTTTTTTTTAATAACTTTACTACACATTCAATTTATGCAAATTTCAGGTTATAATATACTGATTTCATTTAAAATGAAGTGTTAGACATTCTGGTCCATATATCGAGTAAAGAACGATTTGAAACGCAAATATCCGTTCCGATATTGGCTCTCGAGCAGCCGCAACAATATTCGAGCAACCTCATCAGTCACTACTCATCAGTGATTCAGAAAAACTTACTGTATGGTGTATCTACCCTTGGAGTCCTTGATTCCTACTTTTTTTGTAGAACGGTATTTTTATATGCCTTAATAATTTTTACCTGGTAAGCTGCAATTATTGGAAGAAAAACAATACAACAATAGCGTAGTTGCTATATTCTATTTTTAATTTTTAAGACACAAATGTTCCTCTTTTTAAGTTTTTTAAGGTGATGTTTTAATTCAATGACATACATCACCTTAGTTTGATTGTCGAGAAGGATTATGTCAGGCTTACTAACTTGGATTCGCCTAACCGTCGGGAACGAGTAACTTCAGTAAATCCGGCCTTTCTCATTCACGAAAACGGATTCAATATTCCCGGGGACATAAGGCAGCACTCGTGTCTGGTCTACATGACGGTAAGTCCTGCAGTTGATATCAAGAATCTCAAACATGCTAGACAGGGCTACGGTAGACCAAAGTGTTGAAAACACCACACTGACAATCCATAATGAATCCCTAGGCGTTAAGCCCGACTGACCTTAAAAAAGCCGAATGTCAGCCTGGTCGATTAACCCAGTGTTTCTTTGGCGTTATAGAAGACAGAGTGTCTTCTGGGGTTTATCGACGTGCTGCCGAAACTGTTTCCCTGTTCGGCAGCTCTATTTGGTCTCTCAGACGATTTGGCTGAAACTCAATGACTGACTCTATATGAGCACCTTGTCGACCTCCTCCCCTCATCGCCTGGTGTCGAAAGCGAGATCGAGTTCATCTGCGGCTCTATTTGTTGTCTTGAACTATCCTGTATCCACTCCTGCAATTTTATGATGTTTTATAAACTGCAAGAGAGGATTTGAATTCCATACACAGTACTATTTGCCATGCGTACACTCCAGGCTCAAGAGTCCCCCCCGTTGACGTGAGAGGTTCACAGCAGACGATCTAGGATGAATACTTCTGTGAATATTGTAACGCCACTTGTCTGTACAGACTGTTGTACGAGAACGGCTAAGAATGTTCAAGAATGTTCTAGACCGTGCATGGATGTATAAATAAGGGTTCCGAGAGTCAGTCTGAATTGGAAAACAAACGAGTGAAGAAGAAATAATTTACAGTGATTTATAAATGTAATTGTGATTATAGTTAAGTCCTTCATTAAATTATTGTTATTAATTATTAATTAGTTAATAGTTAATAAGTGCTGAGTAGGTAAGTTTTACCTGAACTTTCAATCAACGAATCCACGGTGTGGGGTGTTTGTGTGGATAGCAAACACGTGCCAATATTTATCATCTTGGGGTATCTCTGTCTACTTGGAGCTCATCCATTGTCCACTTTATTATTTCAAAGGAGTGAAGCAGGACCGGAATGGCAGCAAGTATATTAATCACAGACACCTTGTTTTTTCCTGAAAGTTCGGAAGACCAAATCGTTCTGACTCGGTCTCTGTACTTGCTGCGGAGAGAAACCTTTATTTGTTCTACATTCTGGATGTGCCTTTGTTGCACACCCAGATGTCATTTTCAATGTCAGTGCGTCAGGTCACAAATTTTAATTACAACAAAAATTAACATCTAAAAATTTGTTATATTTGTTATAGTCGTTAAAACAATAGCAAAATGCTAAAAGTGTCTTTCTATGTTTGGTTTTTGATATATTTACAAGAAACTAAAAATTACTTGCAGTCACTTTGCGAAATCTCATCCTAAACATTGATTACACGATATTCAATTAAATAGAAGTAATTTTGCATTTAGCCATTTCTTAAGGGGCCTAGTCGGGAAAAAGCTTCGGATAGCTATGTCACTCTCTAGAAAGTTTTTATACATGCGCCGCGGAATAATTTTGCTCTTGACTATACCTTCACTGGACGTTTTATTCACCGACTTCATTGAGGTGCGATTCCCGATAGAGGTAACACTTCCTTGCTCCACTTGTAGTGACAAAGATACTTATTTAGAAAATTCTTTTTAACCAAATGGTACGGAATAAAAGTTTGAAACTTGCTGAGCATAATTATGAAGATTCATTCTAGACGACATGTATGAATTTTACCTCGAATTTTACCGATTGATATCATAATTCAGGAGCTAATCACGTCCAAATTTAACTTATATTTACAGTATAAATTTTCCCTACATAAAGTGAAAATTAATTAAAATAGATATACATGTACCCTCTAGTACACTTTCAACAACTGATCCTCCAAATTTGGTGCAATTTGACCAAACCGTATGGAAGAAATAAATTTTGAAAAATTACCTTACAAACACTGGTTCGATTAGCCCTCTTAATGTAATCAATTGATTACATTAAGAAATGGCCATTAAATTTAATGGCCAACCTACCTCTGACAACTAAAATATTCTGACGTAATCTTGAAAACAAATATCATCGAATGATACGATACCCTATCAAAACTGAATAAGGAAAAAAAATTACATATACAGAGTGTTAATCAAAATATTAAAGTTAAGGTTGTTTCCTATAGAACCAAATGTGCTGAATATGAAAATAAACGTGGGGATATATCATTACCATAAGAAAATAAAAAATATGAAGGTTAAAAAGATGCATTTTTTTTGTTGGTCTCTGTACTGTCAGTAGTTTTTACTATCATAGATGAAAAACGTCAGAAGTAAAACAATTGATCATATTTTTATTATTTCCTTGTTTTAAATATTACTTATAACAATTTCAGAAAAACGTAAGAATGTTTACATCGTTTATTTAATTCGTTTATATTATCTCACGTTTTAAATCATAATACAGCTTCAGTAATCAATTTTCACTGTTCATGTATAATTTAATATTAAATTTTAACAACCCTATATAATACAACGTTAAAAAATTGTGTTGCAGTTGAATAAAAAAGACGATATAATTTTATTCGTTTTCCATTATTTATTAAAACACTTGTCGTTTTATGCATTTAAATGTATTGGGTTGTGATTAATAACCACCGAAAAAAATACAATACTCCTATATTCTCGAATTTAGTACCTTTTAAAAAAGTAATAAAATTTTAATACTTTACGCACCAGTATCATATTTATGAAAGCGGTTTGTGTTTTTCGACTTTATGTTTATTGCATCAAGTTATGTTATAAAAGTTAATTCCAGCAAAAAATAATTTCCGTTGTGTCCCTGCCTGCAAATAAAATGCCAGGCCTGTTGAAATAAAAACTTAAAATTTGGCAGATATAATTGGCTACCCATTTTTGATTACTCCAAAAAATATTGTTCTACATAATGGTTCATTATTTGTCTAAAAATTTTATTCATACAATAATCGTACCTGTTTCAACTTCAAATATGAAATCAAGACTTAGAGGGCATGGCTACTTTGTAAATTAAAGGTCGTTGTCATGATCAAATATGGGAAATTATTTAATTCAATAGACTAAAGTGTAGTCTCGAATTTCCAAAAATTAACAGAGATCTTATTTATTAAATCTAGAACTTGAATCTATCAGCCGAACTGTGGGTCTTGTTTAATTTAGAATTTTTATATCACATACATAAAATATCAATAGGTACCATAAAAACATTTTTACTTACTGATATAATAAACACTTATTTAGTATAAACTAACAGCAATAGATAAAATTTCACTATGTTTTAATCAATCATTACATAACACTCAACATTTATATTACAAGACAAATGATTGATGCTTGCTTGATACAGTCGCATACGCATACCCCTGTAATTGACGATCTTTCTTCTGTCTGATATCTAAAAGTTGTCTCTTTCTCTCCCATGTATAATAATGGAGAAAGAGAGCGATAAACGAGGTCTAATAGACAAAACCACATACCACCCCATTTCTTGAACAAAACACATAACTATCAAAATCAACCTGAAAAGATGACGACGGCAAACGAACACCGTCGAGCGTCGCGTCGATTCGCAGAAAATTCAAAATTAATTATTATGAATTATTTATTATATACTCTAAAGTAATGGATATTATTAATTCTGTTGATTTTTTATATAGTTCTACATCTGTTAATAAGCAGAAATTTAGTTACAGTTGCTATAATTAATTTGAATATTTTACTACTTGAATTTTATTTTTGTTTCATTTAAAACTTAGCCCTGTTGAAATTTATTCGATGCAATTCTTATTTCACGCAAAGAATGACCAGTTTGGATGTAAAATGTATTATTTTCCAAAACCAGAATGAAAAGAACTGGGGGCCTAATTTGGACATACTAAAAGGACGTCCATATTAGGTCCTAAGATGTAAACACCAAATAAAGATCAAATTTGGACGTCTCTGGGACGTTGTGTGCCATGTGGGAAATGATCTAAGTTTAATTTTTGTAACTAAGACGTTTCAAATTTATTGGCAAATAACTATGTTTTACTTACCCCCTTTAAGGGATTGTAGCTCCCTTATGAACTGATTTAAGGCAAATGTTTACATATAAAACTCAACTTATTTTTTCTGATTCTATCACTCCCTTGAAGGACGGTACTTAATTATGAGACACCCTACAAATTCGTGAAATTATAATGTAATAAACTATGATTTGTGCGAGTAAATCAGGAATGGCGCAGAACAGATATTCTTACTCTATTGCTGTGCACTACTATCTTATAGATGTCTCAGATAATTGCATTAGTTTGGTTTCTATCAGAGATCTTAGATCTCTGGTTTCTATACACAACAAATCGATGAGGGAGTGCAACCGCGTCCTTAATACGTTAAGAAATTGAGTAATAGTAAAGAAAATGAAAGGAACTACGGCAATACCTTTGCAATTCAATAAAGGAAACTGCCTGGTTAATATGCATGTACAGAAGTTATGGCTGCGACTTAATTATTGTTATTTTATTCATGATAAGGCAAACAGAAAAATTGTCATTAAATTCCGTTTATGAGTGTGACCGGTTTCGTGAACAAGTAAATTACTTCACATCTTCAGATACAGGACTACAATAATTGAAGAAAATGAGTATGGTGGTTACATACATAAATATAAATGTTAATAAGTTAATAAAACTTAAAAACACAAAACAATAACCGTTCAATAAACTTTTTAGATTTAAATATTACATTAGAAGATAACAAACATTATTTTAATATTTATAGAAAATCTACACACACTGGTGTAGTTATCCATCACACTTCCCTGCATCCTTTTTCACATAAGGTGGCAGCTTTTAATTGTTATATTAATAGATTATTAAAAGTACCTTTATCTCTAAATAATTATAATCAGGAACTTTCGGTTATTAAACAAATAGCAGCCAATCATAACTACAATACTACTTTAATTGATACCTTACTAACAAAAAGATTAAATAAACATGTCCAAAATTCAGTCTACATAAATACATACAGAGAAGATCCCGCCGAAATTCCATACCGTTCTCTTACGTTCATAGGTCCTGTTTCATATAAAATTTCTAACTGCTTTAAAAATATTTTTCATATCTCCTTTAAATCAACTAACTCTATAGAAAAGTTGTTTGCCAATGGTAACGACCAAATAGATCCACTAGATGGATGTGGGGTTTATAAACTTTCATGCAATACATGCAGCGGCACATATATTGGTTGCACATATAGAAATTTTAAAACACGGTTAAAAGAACACGTCCGGTGTATTAGCTCATCCTCAGGTTTTTCCCATTTCGCCAAACATCTAGTAGATAACAACCACACATTTGACAATACTCTTAAAATATTACATCTCGGTGACAAAGGCAGTTTGATTAATAACCTTGAAAGTTTAGAAATCCTGAAAGATTCAAGAAATCCCAACACATTATCTCTGAATTCACAAATCCAATTTCAATCTTCACTGACTTTCTCTGTGGTTGTCTAATTTAATTTATTTTATTTTCTCTACTGAAATCTATTTCCATGTGCTCGATATTATAACAATATAACCTCATTTTCTTAGGAGTGAATATTACCACCACGTTTAAATGCATTTTCGCTGCTATCACCATCTGCAGTTAAATATAATAAACTCCACTATTGTAAAAAAAAGAAACCTGGTTCACACATAGTTTTCAACCTTAATTAATTTTTATTTAACGTTAGTTCTTAGATAGTCCGATAGAGGACACTATTTTTAATCAATTTTCATTATTAAAAAAATATTTATTCCCTATTAGATTTTAAACTGTTGCAGTGTATGTATGTGTTTAAAAGAAAAAGCACGTTAATGTTAAGGATTTTATTAGAAAGTTAATTAGATACCAAAAAATTTATATCTTACATTACTTACAATTTTGACTATGTTGCAAAACTATTTTAATTTTAATTTTGGCTACCCTGGTTTTTATTTATAAAAATATAAGTATTATATAAAAATGACCCTCTTTTTTTACACATTTCAATTAATTAAATTTTACATAATTCTATATTATAATTTTAAACTAACGTAATCCTTATTATTTTAAATAATTTCAATCTTTCTTGTACACAAATTTTATCAACAATTTTTTACCAATAAGTTTTTACTAGTACATAAAAAATGGAAATAATTGTCTTCTGTAGTCTTGTTTTTTAAGTTTTATTAACTTATTAACATTTATATTTATGTATGTAGCCACCATACTTATTTTCTTCAATTATTGTAGTCCTGTGTCTGAAGATGTGAAGTAATTTACTTGTTCACGAAACCGGTCACACTAATAAAAGGAATTTTATGAGAATTTTTCTGTTTGCCTTATCATGAATAATTACTCATATGGGATTATTCTACCTACGTTGTTATTTTATTATTGGCCGATGTAAATTATACTAACTTTTTCTTATGAGAGTAAATGACCACATGAATTTCAAATACTTTACAATATTTCACTAAATGCATTATTTATCAGTTTTATTACAATTTTGTATATATGTGCCTAGCCCTTAATAGCTGTAATATCTTTTTTTAGCTTCTTTAGGATTTACAGTATCTACTTTTTACATTTCAAACCATAAAACAATATTTATATTGTATTTTCCTACTACTTACTCATTTTCATGATTTTTTCTAAGTTACGGAGATTTTTGTATAGTATTTATTATCTTTAAGAATTATGAAATAAATAAATTTTAAAATATTTAAACCTTGCTGAAATAAACAGATGTTTACTTAACGCGAACAGAAATAATGTACAGTGAAACAAATTTTAATAATTCATTACAAATTAACAATATAATTAACTTCCAATTAAAATAAATAAAGAGTGTTTATTTATTTATTCTAAGCTAAAATTGAAATAATTGTTTAAAGTTAAGAGTAAAGCGTAAGATCTTAATAAAAAATAGATTAGGCAAAATAGTCTAAATATTTATTAGGAATTAACTTACTATGAACTAGAGGCAGACAGTTTATGGTAAACCTTATGAAAATACCAATCTTATGAAAATTTGCATGTTTTTAAACATATTGGGTTAAATTATTTAGAAATGGAATATGAATTAGTGCTAATATATGTTAATTATAAAAATAACAATAATTTCTATAATTAATAAAATATTGTTGTATTGTTGTTTATGCTTATTGTTACTGCTACTGTTGTTCATTTATTTGACGAAATACTTATTCCTGAAGGGGAATGAACGCTTTAATGAAATACGACTACCAAGTAGTTTTCAGAAACATTAAACACCCATCCTCATACATGTTTCGCCAGCGAAGTGTGCCAATCAAATCTAAATGTAAACCAATATGGTAACTAATTTATGTACCTATATTTAGTAATGTCAGGTTTCAATAAGCTGTAAGAACTAACCAGCAATATTTGAGATGGATCGTTTGTCATTACTCATTCATAAAATTTGTAATTTTTAAACAAAGGCATTTAGTTTTCTATGAAATTTTAAATTTGCCTCCTTAAAATATGATTGGAGAATTCAATGAAATTATTGTAGCTACATATTACATTAATTAATATTATTTCGCCCTGAGGAAGTTTATAGTTAAATAAACGAAACGTAGGCAAGGTTGCATTTTCTTATCCTTGGTCCTGTTCCGGCAATTTTTTTAATAAAAAATGGAATTTAGTTGTTTATGTTCCTAATTACTATTAAATTGCTAATACCTATCGTGGGAAAAATGTTTATATGAAATTAAATTATTTAAATAATTGCTTTTCATTATTTTAGGGCCGATATTTCCTTCTACTATTGATTGATTGATTGATTGATTGATTGATTGATTGATTCTTTATTCATTCTTTATGCCAACTTACAAAATATTGGATAGAATAAGTCACTTGTAAACTACATTGA
Source organism: Rhamnusium bicolor (assembly GCA_029963845.1). Taxonomy (NCBI): domain Eukaryota; kingdom Metazoa; phylum Arthropoda; class Insecta; order Coleoptera; family Cerambycidae; genus Rhamnusium; species Rhamnusium bicolor. The sequence continues at coordinate 3,691,729 of JANEYF010003577.1, forward strand.
CACAGAATATAACATGAAAAATGTTAGACAAACAACTGTAGTCTAAAATATGTGATCACAATCCAACCATACAAATAAAATAAAACATAAATTCATATTTGTTGTTAGACTTACTATACTAGACCTAAGGTACAAAAAATTCTGACACAGAATAGTAGGACTTCTCTGATAAAAATGCTTTTAATTTTTTTTTAAATAGATGCTCACTTTCGATACATTTTATGTCGTTCTGTAAACGGTTAAATAGTTTCGGCCCTATAAATCTTGGTGACTCACTTATCATTTTTAATTTAGCGTAAGGCTCATGGATTTTATTTTTTTGTCTTGTATTGACATTATGATAATCACTATTTAGTGCAAAATTATTTCGATTTTTAAAAACGTGATATATATATATATATATATATATATATATATATATATATATATATATATATATATATATATATATATATATATATATACAAGGTAAGGTAAGAATATAATATCTTTGAAGATATTCTTGCATGTGTGATGAGTGTTTGGTAGGCCGGCAATACATCGTAAAATACGTTTTTGCACTACAAAAACATTCGATGACATGGTGGAATTTCCCCAGTAACAGATACCATGCCTTAAACGTGAATCGATTTGAGCATAGTATAGGTTGATAAGCTGTTCTTTTGATAAAATCCCCCTAATATTACAAAACAAATATACTATAGATGAAATTTTGGATATTAAAGTTTCACAATGACGCTTCCAGTTTAGGCATTCGTCCAAATGTACCCCTAAGAACTTAATATTGTCCCCCGTATTAGAGATAGTGGTATTGTTTATTTTAATGTTTAAATTATCGCATTTTTTTCGCCTACCATGAAATCTAATAACTTGTGTTTTCTCGGTATTGAGATATAAGGTAGTATGGGAAAACCAATGGTTTAAATTGTTTAAAATATCATTACAATTTTGTTCTAAAACACTACTAGATGGATTTGATATCACAGAAATGTCGTCAGCATACATTGTAAAATGTGCTGCTGATGGCAAAGAATCAATATCGTTAATAAATAAAATCAAAAGTACAGGGCCCAAAATAGAGCCCTGCGGAACACCCATAGTTACATATAAATATCCTGAATTAGCACTGCATACTGTGTTTTCGCTCTTATGTTTTAAGCTCACGTACTGTCTTCGATCTTCCAGGAATGTAGTGATCCAGTTTAATGATACACCCCTTATACCATAATCAAATTAAATTTATTCAGTGGATAGTTCCCTTGGATACAATTGTATCAATAATTGTTTCCATGGAACTTATTTATCAAACAGATTTAGTAGGAAATGGAAAGATCGGCCTTTTAAATTAGGAAAATTAGTTTAATTAATGAACAGTAATTATTATTTTATAGCATCCACCAAATTTACCAGGTTATATGTGCAGATCGAATGTCCGTTATTTTCTGCTGCGGGTTTGTTTGGTAAAAGCCGAGAAAATGCAAAATTTGTTTTATAGGTGTCGCTGACTAAAAGTTACTTCAAGCTTCGTGTTCATATTGTACCAAAGAAAAAGGCCTAAGTAGACAATATTTTTAACAAATCTTTTTAAGCATATTTTATGTTAAAATTTGCATTTTGTCTGTGACATTTCTATTGCTGCGATTATTCTTTAAGGCAATAACGGATGTTGGGATATGTTTTAAACTCTGATATAACTGTGTCAACACCATCTAAGAAAGCATCAAAAGAAGGATACTTTCAGTATTATATACCAGTGATCTAACGTATAGAGGAGTAAAATATTGATCCAACAAATAATTTGAGTTGACAGCGTTTGAGTGTATTTACTTCTTATGAAAAATAATTTTTACAAGATGTTAAATAATGAATTTTATTTATAATCACACTAAATATAGACTTGAGGAGCCATCATAATCATCAACCACTTTAATCGCGAGTTGTTATATACCTCTTACGTGAATTGTATTAAAAAATATCAAGATGTTTATGATATGAGCTAATCGATCAATGAATACAAAAACTAGAAGGTTATGGAAAAGATGCTCGTTCCAGAATACTCTTTTATTTGTAAATGCTTAGTGTAGGCAAAATATGAATATTTTGGTTTTTATTTCAATTCTGAAAACAACAAAATATAAGCTAATCTAAACCTGTAAATTTATATATTTTTCTCATTTATCTGCATGTTCCCAATATTTTTACTAATAGGTGCCACCAAAAAAAAAATGTTTTTACATGACATAAGACTATCACTAAGCCATCTATGTATATCAAATTATGTAGGATTATACACCATAGAGTTAAGATCACGTTTTATTGTTGCTAGTTGGGCTCCATTTTTCAGGAAAGAATTGGTTGGGAGAAAATGTAATGGAAATTTCTTTTAATTTCTATAGGTTTTCGTTTGCTTCACACCCATTTTTTCTGTCCTGTTCTTTTCTTTTCCTATGTTTCTCAATATAAGATCTGTATTAGTCATCTAATTTTCAGATGTTCGTATACAGATTTTAACGTCTTAACTAATAAGTGGTCCTCGGAATGAGGGTTAAAGCGTTTGATTTCACCACGAGAGGTGCTAGTGTACGGAAAGGTCAATGTCACTGAACGTTAATGTTTACTATGGCTTTTTTACGCTAGTTTTTAGTAATTTTTATAAAAATTAGCTGAAAAACATTTAACACAATGATGGCAGAAGGGGAAAGTAGTAATTTACTTGCTTAGTAGGGAAATTATTGTACTTATCAGAAGTGTCTTATGTCATTAAAGTTAGGTTATATCACGAATGAGTATGATGAAAACAACGAATGTACATGATTATTACTCACGATTTTCTGTGGTAGACTTCTTTGGTAACGCATAATCGTCAGGATTAAAATGTTTCAAAATGTTTCTTACAAACACACGAATGTTTCGAAGGAGTAAAGTTATCTCTATCAACCACTGTTTTAGGCGAGTTTTGTCTCTCGGAAGCATATTATGTCCGCCTTTTGTTTCCGAAGAAAATGGAACTGCACAACACTGAGGCACAATTCGCAAGGTTTTTTTATTTTCTGGTGTACGAAATAATTATAATAAAACACTATAAACTTTTCCCGCGTCTAACAATAACTTTTGACACGACCTTACTCGACCAGTGGCCTCAAACTGGTGAGCCTTTCTATGATATTTTTTAAATTACTTCCATACCAATTTTTCTCTGTCTCAATTTATTACCATTGTTATTCCTTGTCTTTGCTTCTACAAAATATTATTTCTTACTGTCTTTACTCTTACTTACTATTACTGTGATGTATCTTTTTTATGATCCTACATGATCTCACACCCGCTCATCATGCTTGTAAGGTACCGGGGCATTTCATATTGTTGGTTGTTTTTAGTACTTTGTCTTATCATGAAATTTGGTCAATTAGCAAATTGGAAATATGTATAAATGTAAAATATAATAATATTGTTACGCCACTGGATTGTGCAGACTGGTTAGATTAGGCTGGAATTGTACACGAATGGCCGGGAATATTCTGGAATGCCCTAGATTGTGTCAACGGATGTATAAATAAGACACACGGTGGGCCGAATCTTAATCTTAAGTTGAACGTGAGCGAGTAAAGAAGTAATAAGAAAGAGACTTATAAGTGTTCAAGTGTAATTATAGTTA